>VWZY01005554.1:228349-392940 GCA_013399075.1 Chloroceryle aenea | reverse complement strand
GGCCCAGTACTGATCCCTGGGGGACACCACTGGTCAGTGGACACCAACTGGATGCAGCACCATTCACAATCACTCTCTGTGCCTGGTCGCCCAGCAGGTTTTTAACCCAGTGAAGGGTGCACCTGTCCAAGCCATGGGCTGACAGCTTGTCCAGGAGGATGCAATGGGAGACTGTGTCAAAGGCTTTGCTGAAGTCTAGGTAGACCACATCCACAGCCTTCCCTTTGTCTACCAGATGGGTCACCCAGTCATAGAATGAAATCAAATTCATTAGGCAGGAATTTGTTAGCAGTATTCTGTGCTTATACCTGAAAATATTGATCCTCTTTGTATGAGAAGTGTGCATCGAAGTTATTGGGCTTGTCTGTTTGCAGTGATGCTAAGGGAGGGATTCATTTGACTAATTACATGTGTCTGCATCAGACAGAGTTACTTGCCTGGGCTCTTCTTCCAGTCTATGCAGAGAATTGCACATTTTTAAGGCACAATTCATTGAATCCTAGAAGTATGTCTTTAGGCATCTGAGAGGATCAGTTGATTTGTGACCCTGAAGTGCCAGTTTCTAGAAACTTCTTTGGTGGGTGCATCTGCAGATGTCCTCAATAGGCAAGGTGACCCCTTGGCCAGATGAAGACTAAGACTGGTTCCATAAAATGGCTGATGCTTGAAAAGAAAACAAAAATCACATAATTTTGGAAGTCGCTGTACTCTCCTTTAGCCTGTGACCTTCGTTAAGACTTTTAGGAATGCAAGGTCCGTGAGAGGACTTACTGCAACTCTGTGTTACTAGCTGTATTTCTTTCTGATTGCTGATAAAGATGGGAGGATCAGCATTCATGAGACATGCCCCTTGTTCCTAGTTAGAATTGTTTTTTATTCCTATCAGGTTTGCATTTAATAATGTTCATGAATCTGACTTTGCCGTCACAATCACATATTGATTAAATTTAATATTTGACTCAGTTTTTAAACTTGAGTAATCTGTCACCATCTATAGATAACTATTCCTCTAAATACTCTTCAAATCAAACCTTTTTAAGTTTAATGTAAAGATTTTTCTGATACAATGAAACAACTTAATTCTATGTTTGCATTACTATCCAGGAAAAGGTTTTTCTTCATACAGAATATTCCCTTAAGTAGCAAGTGGATATCACTATATTACTTCTCCACACTTTAAATACCAGGAACCATAATCTATTGCAAGTAGCAGTAATACAGAATCAATTAGTTGTTTTTACATTACACATGCAGACTCCACATTTCCTGAAGTGTCACTGAAAGACAAGCTTTAGTAAAATGCCTGTAATTAAAGGAGAAGTTCTGCCTAATGTGAAGTGCTAGCTGCTGGTTTATCAGCATAATGAATAGGATGAGAAAAGATTGCCTCCATAATCAAACTCTTGCACTGGCTAAAGTTCAGCGTTATTTCAAACCAACAGCAAAGCCTGTGGGTAGTCATCAGTTGGTGGAATCAGCAGTGTCAGTGCTGTAAATCAGTGAGTGCTCTGTATCTTCAGAGCCGTTGAAGTGCAACAGAAACATGGGTCTAATTTCCTGTGATTTCTCATGTTAGTGCTCGAAGGCTGATTTTAATAACAAAAACATGCATCCTAAAAATTGTAGTGCTGAATTATAATTTATTTATCACTGGTTTCTTTAAATCATGATGGGTTTTGTTCTGGTGCTTTCATACTTAAAAGGAGGGGAGAATCCTAAAGATTGCATTTTGAAGGTGAGGAGATTTTTTTGCTTTAAGGAAAACTGATTTTTTTTGTGTGTGTAGTGTCTTCAGGTTCCTTTATCTTAGTGATGGCAAGATTATAAACTGGCTTCTGGTCTGTCTTATACTCAAGCAGAGAGAACATATATTTTTATACCCTTTACCTATTTTCTGATAGTTTATATAGGAAAAAAGCTTAATGAGTAAAAAGCATGTGACACAGAGTCAGTAAAAACGTGTGTGTGACTCATACACAAGTTTCCTAGCCCAGTGCCTTGACATCTCCTGGCTTTGTCCCTTTGCTGTTGGATTGAGGTGATGATACTAAGCTTTTGGGTGAGCATTATTTTTCATTATTTTGATGAAAGGTTTGAGAGGACAGAAGTTAAACCTGTTGCCCTACTCTGCTATGTATGTTCTCCCTTCTGTATCCATGCTGGACAGAAGAATTCTTTTGTGGAAGTCTCTTTGCCCTTTTACAGATACCCATGAAGTCTGTTTGTAAAATGGGATAAAAATGTTAATGCTTTGACTTCTGTTGGCAAAACATACTCTGTGAAAGCTACATATCATTTAATATTCAAATTCCATTAGATGAAACGTACTGTGTTTTAGGGAGGTTCCCACTGTGACGAGAGCTATGAAATAGAGAGCTACAAGGATGAAATTCAGGTATGTCCTATAGTTATAATTGTGGTGTAGCTGGGTATGATGACAGTATCTGTATGCACACCCAAGTTACTAATTTCCTGCATGGTCTGGGGGCTCCCCAGTTAGTCATGTATGTAGATCAGACAATGGATTGGGTTGAGACAAGGTGATTGACTCAACTCTGAACCACCTTCCCAGCAGAATATTTGCCTAATTGTTGCAGAAGCTCTCCAGGTGGAAATTTCAGAACTATAATTCACCCAGGCAGCTCCTGCCATGTCTGCATCAATTGCTAGGCTCTACTTTTGTGCCTCATCCTGTTGATTAGAATCCTACGTGGAGACCCTGGTCATGAGACTCCTCCAGTCAGTTCCTTTCGCAGAATTCACCAGATCATAGCTAGACAAGAGACTTGTCCATAAGCTGTAAGAACTGTTCCCACAGACTCAGAAATGGTCATTCAGGGCATCTTTTTGATGTAGATGAGGTATTAGGAGATGTTTTGTAAGTAATTTAAGATAATGCATAGCAAAGGACCATGCATATGCTGGAGTGGTCATGTAGGACAATGGGCCAGCTGTATACAACAATTCAGTAGACTGTAGAGTTTCACATTTCCTTCAGAAGCCTCATTAAAATTGGCAGCTTTACAAAATAATTTGAAATTTTTACGCTGGCATTTTTGAGTGGAATTCTCCCGTTAGGGAATATTCAATGAATTTCCTATTTCAGCCGTGGCTGTGAAGGAGGTGGTCAGATCAGAGAACAATATATTTCTGGGTATGGTTCAAATTGGGTATGTGGCTGAGAAAGTAACTGTTTGGGTGAACTGTCCCTTACTCACCAGTCAGAGTTTCAGGTGGTTTAAGAGAGGTGGGCTTGGCACTGAATCTTTGGTTATACTCAAGAAGTTTGAAAGAAATCAGTTTTGACAACAAGGCACAAGCATTTTAATTTTTCAGGCAAGGAGAAGGAGGCTTTCTAGATGAATATACTTAAATATTCCACTTCGGTTTTCCTCCCAGCAATACCACCTTTTATACACGCAGGAAATACCACTGTGGTCAAAAGTACCTCATAGAATATGTAAAGACTTTCTAAAATGCAATGCCTCAAAAACTTAGTGAAAACTAGTAGGAGATACATTGTGATTTGCTTTTTGTGGAGACAACGAGTCACCGATGTCACAATGGAAGTTAGAGTTTACATTTCTGTTCTGACTTATGGAGGTCATGTATAAACTGTAATGTAGTCATTTGATGCTGGAACTGCAGAACATTTTGACCTAATTATTAGAATTTTCTTTCCATCAGTTGCACTCTTTGCAGTGCAAATTTTGGAGCTGTCAGAATCAGGCAGTTTTTTATTATATCATATTAATTACTTGCTATTTAAATATTTGGGAAGGAGGCACTACTTACACAAACTCAGCTGATCTATCTTTAAGACTGCCTGTGATGGATCAGGTAAGTCTTTTTAACTCTGGCAAAATAGGCAGCCGTGATTAACTTGAAATGCCTGAGCCAAAGCAGAGGGAAGCATACTGTGCTGAAACGGGCATAAAAGAAATAGAAATTTAAAGATATTTTCTAGGGGTCATAGAAACTTGTGGACTTGATGTTTAGCCACGAGGAATGCAAAAGTACAGTTTGTGGAGTGACAGTTTCCCCCCTTTTAAATATAAGGAATATCATTGTATTTAGAAATGGTTCATGAATAGGGTAGACTTTTTAAATGCAGTGTAGCCAGCAGTAGGAAGTCTAGCAGTGAATGGACATCTTTGGATACATTTGGATGTCCATTCCAATTCACCAGAATTTTGTGAGCCTTGTGCAGTGTCTTGTAGGAGAGGAGAGGGATGTGGCTGATGGTGAAATCTCTGCTGCTGGTCATGTACCTGTTTACTTTCGAAGTCACCCAAGTAACCAGCAGATAGCAAGGACAGACAACCCTGTGTCATCTAACAGTTTTCTTTCCCTCACATGAAACTTTTCACAAAGCAGACCTTTGTAGGTGAGGACAGGATGACTTTTGGGTGGAAAAGAGCAGAAAAGAAATGGAGAAAGCTTTTCTGGGCTCTGGAGTGTGAAAAGACAAAGAATAAATCGATCCGGATGGGTTAGATGGAACGGTGGCTATGACTTGAGTGTGTGACTGTCATTTTTTTGTACATGGATTGCATTTACATTGCCTGAAAAAATGTAGAGACTTTATTCTCAGTGATATCATGATGGCAGTATAATATAATTTGCACCTAAATTAAGATGCCACCTTTTTCTAATAGGGAAAATCAGTTAATCATCCTTAAAGAAACACACATAAATTTATTACCATTTCATGCCATATGATACAGTGTTAGTCCAAGAGTGAAACCCTCCATACCTTATTAAATGAAATACTTTTTAAAACATATGACCAAACTGCTGCTCTGATGTTCTGGGTCTTGTGGCAGGCTGGAGGCATGAGGTGGTGCAGCACTGAGATAGTGAGATCACTCTGGTGGGCATTTGCAATATTCCTCAACCACTCACAGCCCCTTCAACATTTAGAGGCACGAATAGGAGTTCAGGCTACAGGGCAGTTTGCATGACTGAAACCACTGAGTAGCTTTCCAACTGTTGTAATGAGATCTTGATTATCCTCATTTAGTAAGGCAAGTGGCTGAATGGGGCTGGGATCGAAGAATGGTACAGCACCCTCCAAGAACATGTGCTCTTTCTGTTTGGAGTCCAGTGCTGTTCCTTCCAAGTGAACGAGCTGAATGGGAGCTATATCCTGCCTCCCTTTTAATGTGGAGAGAGAAGGGAAGAGGAGCAATTTAGTCCTGGGTTCTTTAATCTCTTTATGAAATACATTGAAGCTTTGCTTAGTTTGGAGGGAGCTGGGGTTTTATAGTGAAGATGTCCCCATGTAAAACTGTAGACCTGTCACTCAAAAAGTGGATTCTACTCTTAAGGAAGTTATAGAATAAACTTTGCATGTGGACTTGTTTTACTAAAAGATATTTTCCAGAAAGTCATACAGTCTTCATCCCTAATTTCAATAAATGGAGTATCTAGCACTTCCTTTGGTAGTTTGTTTCAAAGGTTAATCACCCTCTCTACTAGAAGTAGAGGAATTAATTCTCATTTCAATTTACCTAGCTTCAGCTTCTAGTCATTGGTTCTTGTTATGTCATTCCCCATTAGATTAAATAGGCCTTTAATATTGGCATTTTCTCCCTGGAAAGGTACAGCTTTGCTGTAATCAGATCTCTTCTTGGTCTTATTTTAAAAGCTAAACAGTTTTAACTTCTGAAGTCCCTCACTATAACACTCAGTTAAGTGTTATATAGGTTCTTTGGTGTTATTTTATTCTTCTAAAAGGAAAATGGCAGAATGCTGTATGATGTTCTGGTATTACTTCCACTGATGCAGTATTTAGAGGTTAAGTTGTCTTCCTCTTAATTATTTCTCCATCTATCCAACCTGGGGTTACATTTCATATCTGGGTTGCATTGTCTGTGTCATATCTTTGCTTAGTCCAATCTGTTCGCCATTTTTCAGAGAAAAGGGACACCTTATTAATTGATTGAGAAGGGAAGCCAAGCATTCCTCTTTATTTTCCTATCTTTTACCTGATCTCTAATAAACAAAGAAACTACATTCCAAAGAAGAAAATAAAAATGTAATGTGGTAGTCCAGAAATTACAGAAGGAATGGGCACCTTTAATGGCAAGAAGAGATTATAGAATCGTAGAATCATTTTGGTTGAAAGACACCTTTAAGTTCATAAAGTCCAACCATGAACCCAGCACTGTCAGGTCACCAGTAAACCATGTCCTTCAGTGCCACATCTACACGTCTTTTAAACACCTCCAGCAATGGTGGTATTTACCACTTCCCTTGGCAGCCTGTTCCAGCACTTTACAACCCATTCTGTGAAGAAATTTTTCCCAATATCCAATGTAAACCTCCCCTGGTGCAACTTGAGGCCTTTTCCTTTTGTCCTATCCCTGTGTTACGTGCTTTTGCTTTATTGCTGGCAGGAGATCTGCTAGAATTATTTGTGCTTCATCTTCAACTAATTCTTAAGCCCAATGGGGAGCAGCCACTGAGTTTGAGGTCAAGTTTTCAGATCCAGAGCTCTGATATCTAGCTCTGAAACCACCCCATTCAAAAGTATCAAGAAGCCATTTGTGGAATTATTTGGTAATATCTGAGGACACCTCAGATATATATAGGAGGTTTCTACACTTCTCTTACCATGCTGTACCATGTATGTGTGAACTCTCTACAACCAAATATCTTTCATATTAAATTTGCTTGTCTTTTGCTTGTCAGATTGTAGCCTTTGGGTTATTGATTGCTGATTCTGTTCTGTTTGGCTCTCAACAGCACTTTATCAAAGCAACTTCCAGGTTATGTGACTGAACCATGTTTGTCTGCCTGTTTTTCCTCAGTGAATTTGCTGGAAAAAAAAATGATAAAAGGTGGAAAGGTTTCAGATAATTATCTTTATTATCATAAAGTGAAGTAGGTGGGTAGAGGAGCTCTGCTTGGAAGACCTGTAGCATGGACTCTCCCCAGAAAAGAGCAGGAGAAAGGTTTTGTGTGTTCTAAACACGAGATACGGATGCAACTGGAGCTTGAGCCTTAGCCCAGATGCACAACTTTCTGTTCCTTTGTGCTTGTTGATGCCATAAGCTCATGTGGTGCATCTTCTGCTGCATTTTGATTCCTTTCATATAGTGCATCTACAGGGCATTCTTTTCCAAATTATATTATGTTTTGTCATGCTTCTTTCTAAGCCGTACTCCAATACTGAACAGACAATCCTATGATTCTATGACATTTATAGGATGCAATGAAAATACATTGTACTTTGTAATAGTATAAGAGGGAGACATGGATTCACACAGGAAAAAAAAAAGGCTTTCAGAAGAGCCTTACAGTATCATATCCTTCCATTTTTATTATTATTTTCATTCTCATTAAAGCTGTTCTAGTTTCCTTTTCTAATTGCTCAGTCTCTCTCCCTTATTCCCTTTGGGGAAGGAGGGGGGTTAACAGAGAGCATCTGTTACAGGTCTGGTGGACTACCCTGACCCTAAACTGTGACAACTCTGACGAGCTTATTTGGTGATTATAGTGAGTGCACAAGGGCCAAATCTGTGTTGAGATTATACTGTGCCATCTTAGCATTTTTAATTTAAATATTAAGAAATGTGCTGGTTATGAGGCAGGGAGAAGGTGGGACAAGGTGCCAAAACACAGCACTTGATACAAACTGTTGCACACAAACCATGTGCAGAATTGTTTTCATCCACGGGGATGAGGGACCAGACCTTTTCAGTTCATGAGGCAGCAGGTAACTCCTTGCTAGTCAGTAGACCAGCAGACAGGCTGAAGGACTGTGAGGTGCTCACTTACCCAATTTCTGTCCTGCTAGCACAGGAAGTATGCTTCCCATCTTCCCTTGATTCTTTTTTAATGTGACTGCCCTTCCCATCCCAAGGTGGCTAGTCCTGCATATATCAGCATGGATGAACTGTTTTACAGAAGTGGAGTAACATGGCCAAATCTCAATAGGACCTCAACGTGCATGTGCTCCTGACAGTAAGGTAGCAGTTAAGATGTGTTTTGTTGCTCCATAGAATGATCATGTTCAGGCCTTTCCATAAAAGGAATTCTGAATTTTTATATGTGAAGTGGATAGTAGAGAGAATAAAGATTTTTATTTTTTTTTCTCTAACACTGACTCACCAGGAGGAAAAAAAAGAGAATCACAGAATGTTAAGGGCTGGAAGGGACCTCGAAAGATCATCTAGTCCAACCCCCCTGCCAGAGCAGGATCACCTACTCTAGGTCACATAGGAACACATCCAGGTGGGTCTTGAACATCTCCAGAGAGGGAGACTCCACAACCCCCCTGGGCAGCCTGTTCCAGTGCTCTGTCACCCTAACTGTGAAAAAATTTCTCCTTATGTTTCTGTGAAACTTCCTATGACTCAGCTTCCTTTGTGCATGTACTAGTCTTTGAAAACTGCAGCCCCAAATATTCAAATTTTATTGCATTGCAAGTACTGAAATTACCATATGAAAGTATGGCACTGTTTTAGTGGGATAGAATTTTCCCAACTGTCAATATAGTAACAGAAACTGGTACATATAATTCGGTGTTTCATTATGTAAAACCTGCTGAAAGAGTTCCTCTGAGTCCTTCATGTTAAAAATTTGTTTAAGTAGAGTTCTTCCTCATGAATTTCAGGCTGGTGAATTCCAGTTGTAAGAGTTATGTATGTTAGACACTCCCTGTTTAATAGTAGCTTTTAAGATTCAAGTGATAGTTCCCTGCCCTGGTGAAGATCTCATATTTTGCATCTTTGGCGATGAGAGAGTCCATTTGACATTGTTTGGTCTTTATTGGGGAAGATACTGCATCAAAACAAGAAGTTTAGAGCTCATGATGCAGTGTCCTTTTTGATATTCCAGATAAAAAATTCCATTTTAATCTCACAGTAGGAAAACAACTGATTGAGATTTAATGTCATGTACAAGGAGCTGTGCAATGTGTTAGTTATTTGTCAATCTGATGGAAGAGCAGAGGAGTTTGCTTCCTTTGATTCCAGCCGTGCTATATTTTATGACTGACTTTTTCTTGTTTTACTGATTCCAGATAAAAATCTGTCATGATTATACATCAGAAAACATTTCATTATTCCATCCATGAGAAATAACTATAGTGAGAGCAGAAGCAACAGATTGCTGCCTCTTGCAAGCTTTATGAAAGTGTGTTGTAATGGGTTCGAGTAGCCTGGATCGATAGTTCTCTCTAGTAATACAATCCACTGTCAGATAACTTCCAACAGCTTTACAGACTTAATGAACTCCCTGGGTTGATGATAAAAATATAATGTAAGGAGGAAAGTAAAACAACATCATGTATTAGATACAGCCCTAGGCAAGATTTTATGACCATCTTTTCTTCAGTTGTATATTTTTAATTATAAAGCCAGTATGCATCAAGCACTGTCCTGAAATTCTCCATCAGTGAAATTAATCTTGCTCTTCTCAAGTCAAGGATAAGGAGACTTCACGTAGGGAGCTAAATGAGAAATTCAGGCTCTGTGTTCATACCACTTTGGTGGTAGTATTTCAACCTGTGAGTTGGAGGAGAAGCCATTTCTCCTTGTGCCCTCTTTGGGGCCATTAAACTCTTCCGGAGGAACATTCTTTATCTCCAGTTCCCCATCTTCCTCATCCACAGTAGGACCTTAATTCCTGCAGATTTTTGGAACTGAGGAAGTCATGGTAAAAACACAAATCTGTGGTTACCCAGTCAATGAGAACAAGCATCTGAACTGCACTAAAAATATTGTTTAGGAGTAAGGAGTAACTAAAGTCTTAGGAAATTAGACTTATTGTAAAGAATGTATTTAGTAGTTGTGGTACTTCAAGACATTGTTCAGTGTTCATCGTAATGTTGGGTAGACGGTTGGACTTGATGATCTTAGAGGTCTTTTCCAACCTTAATGATTCTATGATTATATAATTCTACTTATAAGAAGTGCACTGTTTAGATAAGACACTGCATAGCTGTAGGAGTAACTTTAAGTGTGCCCAAGATTGAGCACACTGACAGAAGAGTTAAGGATTTTTGCCTGTGTTAGGAAGGTGGAAAGCTACATAAATATCTTGGAAGAAATATTAAAAATTACATTCCTCCCTAGAAAAAGGTCAATAAAAAATTGCCAGTGCCATACAGTAAGAATTTATTTTTTCAGATTTTCATCCAAGTAAACAGGAACTCTTGTGAAGGTCTCAGATATGACACAATACTTTGTCTAAAAATTAGGAAAAGCAAATGTAGCAAGCAGTATGACATCTGATTAGACTGAAAAAGATACACTGTGCTAGTTCTTAGTTCTTGCTGTTGTCTTTGCTCTCTAAATGAAAAAAAAAATAAAAAGAAAGTGGAATTATGACAATGCTACTTACTAAATTTCTATTGGGTATACCTAGATGTCCTCTCAGTGCAGCTCCTCAGTGGTGCTAAGCTCTGTCATTCATGTGCTGCTAAGCTCTGTCATTCACGTGCTGCTGCCCTTCAGCCTTCCTTTGCTCCTTTGTGGTGGTGGGATTGTGACATCCATCTAGGTGATGCTGCTGAGCCATAAGTGAGATGGTGCCAACATCCTGGTAGTGCACTCCTGACACAGGCATTTCCTTGCATAGCTGGACTCCATCCATTTGATGGCCTCAATCCAGGGAAAAAGGTAGGATTTATTTCTTTCTCACTGACCGGTCAGAAGGCCAAGTTGCAGTATTCAGGTGTAGTTGGCACTTTTTGCCAGGTCTTGCACGACCTGAGACGAGATTACCTCCAGCAGGGCACTGGACAGAGTACTCCAGGAGCCACAGAGACTTCCTGATTAAGATTCACATCTAACAGGAGGCCAGGTGGAGATGTGTCCTTTCCTGAGCCATCTTCACAAAGAGTAGATCTCAAATTGGGATTTGGCCCAAATGCTCCAAAAACCCCAGTGTCTCATGTGTGCATCCCAAGTAAGCCCCATCTCTGCCACTACAGCTTGGTGATATCCATCAGGTTGACAGTGGCTGTAAAGAAGAAGAGTCCTTATGCCTGATGTGCAGACATGTCAGTTGTTTCTTCCCCGAACAGTCCAATTTTTGGCCTAATTCAAAAGACCAAAGTTTAAATATGTAGGTATGTATAAACTGGTAACAGCATGTGCCAAAGGAGAAAAGAATTTGGAAAAATATAGTTATAGTGGCAAAAGTCAAGACAAGTATCAGTCAGAAACACACCGATTAAACTACTACATGTGACTCAGTCTCACAAACTGCAGTTGTTTCCTGGTAAGAGCTTTACAGAAAGGCACAGTTATTTAGGCCTATCTGAAGAGTTTGTGTGGAATAACCCTTCCTAACTTTAATGACCAAAGGCAGGAGACGTGATTCTCAGGATTACTCTTGCCCCAGTCAAATCATCTGTTGCTGTGGTCCAGAGAGAAACTGTTCTTGAGCTTTTATCAAATTAAGCAAGAGCTCCTGGAAGCATAAATGGCTTTTTTTCCTCAGTGTTTCATCCTGTCTGTAACATCCTCTTTTAAAGTCAGTCTTACTATCTTCTTAAAGCACATCAGTAGCAGAATTGCTCACTGTAACTGTCAGAAATATGTTTTTCACATTTTGTGTCACCTTCATTTACATGCAGCAAATATTTTTGATCATGGTTATCCCTGCAGAGTCCCTTTTGTGAGATCACTCACAGAATTCAGGATCTTTTTCAGTTCGGAGGTCCCAAAAAGTCAGTTTTCTAGTTCATCTTTATTTTGGAGGAGGTGAGTTTGTTTAAGGTGAGATTTAGTTACCTGATCCTGGAGTCTTACCTGATTTTTTGTTAGTAAACTTCTCTTCCAGCTCTTCTACCACAGTCATTTTTTAGAAAGCTTCCCTTTGATCTTGGCATGCTTTCACTCTTACAGAGAATTCTGAAGAAAAATTTGGCAACAGCTGTCACAGCCTAAAGAACAACACAGAGCTCTGTGAGTGTGCTGACTTGTTCCCAAGAAATGTCAACTCTTTTGCTATGCAGCATGTAGGAAATGCAGTTTATACAGCTATCTCCCAATGTGAAACTGCTAGTCTGCAACCTGAAAATAAGACAAAATTTTTACAGGTGACAAAGAGCCGTAATACTCGGTTGAGGTATTAATGGATGAAAATACCACCTCCATGATATCAGCATTTTAGAAGAGACAACCTGCACATTTCTTTTTGATCACTTTCTTTTTGTAGCTCTATGGTTGTCTATAGAGAAGATTAGGACGAGAGGGGTTTAGTGGCAAAGCAAAACCATAATCTGCCCCACCTTTCCAGAGTTTTGCAGAAGGGAGCATTTATGCCCCAATGCCCATGTCCAGTTATCCTATCAGAATATCTAAACCATGCAACTAAAAAGAAAATAATTTGGAATTTACAAATATGCAAGAGAAAGACAATACTGTCATTAACAAAAATGTGGCAAGTTTTAGAGCAGCAGGCTTGGCTGGATTTCTCCACGCAGAACAGATTTGCTAATTGTATTTTATTAGTTCAATCTTGTTTTCTTAGTATGGAAGATTAAAAACAGATCTTTTTTTTCCTTCCCTGTTTGGAAACAGGAGTTCTCCTAGGAGCTCTTTCCAGAGAAAGCCATATTAAATAACAGTTGATGAGATTTTATTGGATAAAATTTGGAGATGATTGATGACATGATTGCTACTGGTTGCCTATGGGATGTCTCAAGCTTTCCACTTTTCCACTGGGAGTTCCATGCAGACACCTGCTACATAGATCTCAACAAGGCAGCTCTAGAGAGCCAGTGTTTAAATGTCCCTTTTAACAGGAATATTCATAGTGCACTGGAGATTGTTGGAGCTGAGCCTTTACAGAAACATCTGTTACTCAAATTTTGATTTTGTTTTGGTTCAAAGTCAGAGTATATATCTCTATATATCATGGCAAAGAATCAAATCCTCTTGACTTTTAATAGATCTGTCCCACAATATGATGTTCGTATGTAAGCATCAACTCAGAGCATAGAGTGGGAAGGAAAAGGCAGTATTTAGCTAAAGTGATGTTTCCAAATACTTTAGATGGTGTGTACACCTGTCCTCAGACCACCCCATACCTTTTCTAGTAAGGGCATTAAGTATGTCTATAGCTAACTTTGAAGCTTAGCACCTTCGGCCAAGAATTAAAATGGCACAACTGAAGGCACACCATAACCTGTCTAGTTTTTATGGATCATATTATACTCTACTTCAAGGAACAAAGGTTTGTGGATAGTAGCTGTTGCCTGCTGTAGTGCATCAGAACAGGGTAGACACAAAAGCCCCAGCATGTGTCAGACCAAACTCAAAAACAGCAGTATAAGGATATTATAGAAATGGATGAGGGCTTCAAGCAAAACAAACTTGGACTCTTCCCTGGAAATTTGCAGGAGATAGTATAGTATCACTTGGAGAACACAGGTTTAAAAGAAAGTCTTCACCGCTGTTGGATGTGGTTCCTTATGGAAAAAAATCAGTGTACCTAAATGCAGAATTGAAGGTATGAAAATCAGAAATTTTGCAAGCTTCTCACTTTGTTGCATTTTTAACATTCACACAATGTTAAATTTAGGAAATGGTAGTTTGATCAAACAATTATTTTTAGGAAGCATACTTTACAGTTCAAAGCTTAAGGGCAATCCTCTTTGTATCCCCTTTTTGTCTTTCAAGACAATTATAATTACTGTAGAAAACCTCACTGTAGTGATTAGCTTTATATCAGTGGGTCTTAAAGCACCACCTAAAGGAGCTAAGAATTGTTATCTCATTTTTGTGTTTGAGGAAGGAGTCGAGAGTTGATGAAGAGACTGATAAAGGACAACTGGAAAAGTGTAACAATGGCCAATATTGGAACAGCTGAGGACAAGCCTGATATATTATCCAGAAGGCTATTCTTCCGCAGTCCTTGCTTTCTCATGAGGTTTTCTCCCAAAGATTAATACTCAAGTTATATCATTTAGTTTTGTGTTTTTCCCTGACATGGAGAACTGCATAGCATGGGGTTTATCTTTAATACAGCACTTAAGCATGTATTGAAATGCTGAGCTACTGTCTCCCCTTGAAGGCTGGTACTCTTTACCCAGATGTTTGTCTGCTGAATCAGACATTTGTCATATTATACTCCCTAGTGCAGAACAAAATGATCTATTCGGTTCTTCCCTTTCCATGAAGATTACTCTGGCAAAAGCAGTAGAATAGTTTGCTTATTTATACCAATGCCAATTAATTATTGAGTCAGATTTCTTGGACAAAATTAATTTTTCTTTCCATTGAGATGTGCTGTTCTGTTTAAGCACAATAAATATTTCTAATCCAAATGCATTTCATCACCAACTAGGTACTAACTAAGCCATCTACTGCCCCCAAGGTTCAGTCACATCATTGAATCTGAACTGCCTTTTAGAGATATCTTTCCCTCTCTTGAGAGCAGAGGCAACTTGTGGTGACCAGTACCCAATCTTGTGTGTCTCAACAAATTTAGACTAGGTAGGAGAAGCCTTTTTGACTGTTTAGGGAGCAGGAACATAATTCCATTTTTTGTATGTGTGGTTAAATTTACCAATGAGAGTATGTCAACATGTCTTCAGTAGAGGTTACTCTAGCAGGTAGCATTGCTAAAGCCTGGGTGTGCACAGGAATGAATCATTCAACACAAAACTGGTTTTATACAATGTTCCACAGTGTGTCCTCGGAGTGGGGAGAACTGACACATTGTTTTAAAAGGTCACTTAAAACCTATAGGCAGATGGCGATTATTAATATTTATTACTTGTCTAAAGATTACGTGCAGATACTTACACCCGAAAGGTTGTGAGCTGTGGCAGATAAAACTGATAAAGTTCCTGTTGTTATCTGTTAAGAACTACTCCCCCCTTTCTCTTCCTTCACAGAATTTATTCTGAACATTTTTTATTTATTTATTTTTTTCTTTCTTTCTAGTCTGGAAATGATTTGGAAGTGAGGGGAAATTATATTATTATTATTATTAATATTATTTGGAGCTACACAATTATACTATTAAGGTTAATGATGATGGCAATTAAAAAGCATCTAGTTATTTGGAAACTGTCATTTGGGACAAATTGTTCTTTAATGTCTCTACACATGGATTACTTTGATGGGAATGTAGGAAATTGGTAGGTCAGTGCAATATTTCTTGTTGCTTTTTGCTGTCAGAAAGCTTTCCCTGCTGTCCTTGAAAAGTATTGTAGGGAAGTATAAACTGCATTATACCACCTCTTATCTTTCTTATGGGTATTAGTTACAAATATTCTCATTAACTCGCTGTCAATGAATTATGGACCAGCTATTTATGGTACAGAATTATAAATTGTCTGGGACTGTTTGTGCTTTCGGGTTTCTGGCTCTGAAATTTGCTTTCTTTTTACAAAACTGTTAGTTGTAAAACATGTCTGGATTTCTAAGGGATGAGTAGCTTTGTCATGTATGCCTCCTAGATAAAATTTTCCTATTTTGTAAGATATTGCATTGCTTGAAATTTTTTTGCCTCATGAAAAATAATTGCAAATACCAGGCGAGTTGCTCAGCTGTGCACATATGGAGTCACAACTGCACATGCAGCTGACATGGAGGAATATCTCTAAGCTCAAAATTTCACAATCCCTAGTTTTGATAAAGTCTGTGGTATGTAAAACCTAGGTGGGAACTCCGATGTTTTCACCGTTCCAATCTCTGTTTTCACTAGACATCCCTCAGTGAGCATATGTAGTGATACCTGCAGTGCATTTCCCTAGAAGATTGTCAGGTTTATTTTGGGCAATTAGATGTGACAACATCAACATTTAGTGTATAGCTTGTATTCCCTGTACTTAGTAAAGAGAACAGCTGGTTAATACTGATAATATATTGAAATGAACACGTGTGGATGCACAAATACATGCAGTTATCTGGGGAACAGTTGGCATGATTTTATGATGCTACTCTTGTGCCAGCTAACAATTAAAGGTTAAAAAGAAGGTTTCATTTGTTTCTAGTCTCAAAGTGATAAAGCATAATGAAACATCAATGTCTTGATCTGGGAAACACTTCAGGTTAAAAAGCTATTTGGCTGGTTGAAGAACAGCACAGGAGAAAGGACTTACGACTGTGCTGCAAAATGTTGAGCACAGCAGCAATAGGGGGTAGATGCTTTCCTACCCACTCTGTACAACTCTCAGAAAAAAAAAAAATCCACAATAAAACCCAAACTATATATTGCACTTTCTTTTCATCACAGGTGAAATACAGTGTTTAAGTGGGAATGCAGATAGTGGTCTTGGAGTTAGAGCAGCACTAGTGATAAGCTAATGCCCTAATGGTGAGATTCAGTGAGAGCCTGTGCAAAGCACCTAATCACAGAGACCCATCTTAGGTTATCTACTGTTAGTAAAATGGGGAACTTGCTGGAACTACTCCATTTCCGTGTTCCTTTAAAGGTGTGAATATGTTTTATTGATTTGTCCTGCAAAGCAGAGAAGGTGGAAAGGAATGGAACCAAATGCAGAAGGATTTGGAGGGTTCATTAGGTTTTTTTCTTATACCCTGTTTCAGCTTCCCTGCCAACCTTTCCTTTCCCTTTAAAGGAAAACAAAATCTCACTGAGGAGTCTTATACTCAAAAGTAGTTTGGTTTATGCAGTGAAAAAAGTCCTTTAGATTTTTTTGTTTGTTGCAAATATGGTTCCTGTTTGCAAGTAGGTCTCTGAACTAGCTCCAGTCTGAGTTTTACAAGGTATGAAAAATCTTTCCACTTATAATAAGAAACTCCAAAAATGATTTCTTCCCCAACAGCTAGAAAATGTAAACTATTGTTTACTTTTTGTTTTCCTAAATAATTACATAGTTTAATATCATTAACTAATGAATATTCTTTATTTAGTCTTAACATTTAATTGCTCATGTGAAACAATTATGCAGGTTTTTGCAACAACTTTGAAATCTGTTTAGGAAAATAAATACAGTAATTAGAAATTAAAAGTCCTGTTGCTCAGTATAATATTAGTTTTAAGCAAAAAAAGTGGAGCTAAGCTTTGCTCTTCAATTACCATTATTATTTTTCATAATATTATGTGCCCCATGCCTATTTCCTGCCTGGGGCATCACATTTGCAGAAGCTGGTCCTGCGACTGTCTCCAGACAGTTTTGCCTGTCCACCGTGATTCATAGTTTATAAAGAGCCAGGTGACTGATTATACTGCTCGACTAAAAGGGTAAATGAGAAAACATTTAACTAACCACAGGAAACATAATTATAATCAAAGTTGAGTTATATTTTCTTCTAATTTCTGAAATATGTTTGGCATGGGAATTACTTCTTTACCACTAGCTGTAATTGTTCCATAAGATGTATAAGCCTTTTCACACTTGCAAGTTTCAGCATTAGATGGGAGAATCATCTTGGGCAAAGGCTCAGTTATAGAATCCTAGAATCATAGAATGTTAAGGGCTGGAAGGGACCTCGAAAGATCATCTAGTCCAACCCTCCTGCCAGAGCAGGATCACCTAGATCAAGTCACACAGGAACGTGTCCAGGTGGGTTTTGAAAGTCTCCAGAGAAGGAGACTCCACAACCCCCCTGGGCAGCCCGTTCCAGTGTTCTGTCACCCTCACCATTGCAAAACTACTAATTCTGGATGCTGTTGAGGTATGGCCTCTCATCTCGGTCCATAGGCTACTTTTCTCAAGCACAAGTTTGAATTTAAATATATGCATATGTTGTGGTTTTACCATCACAATCTGAACTTTGTAGCTCAGGTGGAACTGTGGTTTAGGTGCAGGAAAAATAGTTAAGTGGTGTCATGATTGTGACTCCTACCAAATGAGTATCTATTGAGATATTGAATCTATCTGTGTATATGTCAAGATCATCCATCTCATTCATTTAGCTAGAGTGATGTTTTTAACAAAGCATAACTGAACTCCAGTTAGGTTACTAGCAGAGGACTTTCTATCCATGCTAAACACAGCACTAAAGACCAGTAAATCAGATGTGGTGAACTCAGGGACGATTTTGTGTCATAGATGCATAGGATGACATAGATGCAGGACTTTGACTGTGGGAGGCCTTTCCTTCATGGCTTCTGAGTCACTGACCTCAAGACTGCAATGGTCATCTCTGCTCAAAAATGCTGACCAAGCACATTATGAGGCAGATGAGCAATGTCACTCTGACATTACTGCTCAAGATATCTTGACTTAGTAGCTTGGTCAAGCCAATGCAGAAGGATACACAAAAATAAAAAGGATTTATATAGGATGTGTTAACTCTCATAGTATCCCCCTTGCCCCTGCCAACAGCGGCATCTGTTTTGTCTCAGAGAAAGCAAAACCATAGTATTTGTTTTTTCAGGGATTGAGTGTTGCATTGCCTAGAAAGATCATTTCCTCATGGGAGAGTTGAGGACCAGCTGACATCCTCTCTGTCTCAGTGATGTTTGTGTGTAGAAGGAGGAATTGCCTATCTACTTTTCCAAAAAGTGAGGAAGGCCTGACAGCAAGTACTGCTGTACTGTTTTCCCCTGACCACAGAGAGACTTTCCACATTGCAGTCCAGGAGATTGTAGGGTGCTCAGTAGGAAAGACCTTGAGGGCAGCTGAGCTGCAAGAGCAGAGGCCACTAGCAGTTCCTGTATGTACAGGAGGTTGGACACCAGCCAGGCTGATCAAGAAACATGCAGGATTCTGGCCTCCTTAAGATGCTGGTTTAGTACATCTCTGCATCAGGGACTGGCAAAGCTCATCCCCGGAGGGCACAAATCTCTGTGGCTGGAGAACGCAAATTCACATAACACTTGGCCTGAGCAAAAAGATAAATTAAGTTCTGCATTTTTAGTCTGCTGCTTCTCTCTTTAATTGTTTTTTTATTCAGATCTGAGGGTACTTTTCATTAATTCTGAACCCCTTTGTCAATGGCTTGCTAAGGTCTATGAAAACATGTAAGAGTAGATTGTTTTTGTCTGATAAAAGACACAAAAAATCTTTTGCCACGTGCACCATTTGTGTCAGAGGTTACTGAAGAGACCGAATGCGCTTCAGTGTCTTCACTGAACTTGATGCCACTTTTATATTTCCTCTTTCTGTCTGTTAAGTTTCAGGGGAAGCCAAATTCCTCCACTAAGGGGAGTGTGTGAAGCAGTTGCCAGTAATAAGGCTTGAGCCAGGGGATGACAAGTGAGCTGAAGAAGCCCAGCAGCAAAGCTTGTAAGAATAGTGTGTCACGGACATCATTTTAAGGCCATTATTGATTAGGGGAAGATGAATGTGTCTTTTAATGGTATTCTTTGGTGTATCATTGATCTTCATAGAGCCTTACCAAGCTGCCTTCAGGTGCTTCACTGAGAGCACCATACGTCGTAGCCTGCGGCTGTGTGGTGATAAATTACAGAGCACCGAGCTGCTGCTGAGTCCTTCCCTCTCCCTTCAGGCTCTTCACCAAAAGTCTGCTGGCCCAGCATCGGGCTCCTGCTGAACTTCACTTGCACACAGCTTCTCTTTGTTTTCTTACATCTTTGGGTAGTACTGATTAACCTGCTGTAGAGACAAGTAAAGCTTCTGGAATTTAGTTACAAAGTAGTAGGAAAGCGGCGCTCCCCTTCTATATGATTAATTGCTTGGAAGTATGCTTTCTGTTTCTATTTGTTCTCACATGGGCAGGACATGCTGCAGAACAAACATTAAGATTCCAGCTGGATGGATTGACTGCATTGATTGGGCCTGATCCACTATGTCATGCTGACCCCTCCTCTCATGGTGAGAGGGTAGCAGGTCTGTTCCCAAAGGCAGTCCCGAGCAAGAACAGCACCTGGCACTAGACACTAAACCAAATCTGCCAAACAGATTATAAGCGTCAACTTTAAGTTTTAGTATGTTTAAATAAAATCTGATTAAAGAATATTTTAAACTTTGTGAACCATAATTATTTCTGAACAGTGCTTTCCTTTTATCAGGGGAAGTTTTGTGTTTCATATGGCAGAAGTAAATAAACATTGTGCAGAATGGCTTCATGAAGAATCCATATTGCAGAATTAAAATAATATGATCATATGCACTTTTTCTTGTTAAGGCAGCTGGGTAATTCACATGCTGCAATTTAATGCTTCTTTGTACTCAGTAAAAACTCATGCCAGCAGTTCGATAACCAATATGTTTTGTATTGTTACTTGCCATGACATAGAATGAGGATGTTTCTGAAAATCTTTTAGTTGAGTGTGGTGCGTATGGTGAATATTAACGATGCATATGTTCTGGAGGTACCTCTTTTTAAGACAAATGTGAGATTTTTTTCATAATTTTTGTAGTCTTCATCCTAATACATCAGTAAGCCGACACAGATTACACAGATGGATTTATTTGTACATATTTTGTTTTAATGTAGATTTTCTCTCTTTCATGAGAGAACGCATTTAATATGAATACTTAAATGAGAGTTTTCTTTCCTATGAAAGTTAATTAGATGTGGAGCTTCCAGGAGCATACTATTGAGTTATACTTAATGACTATGAAAGTATGAAGAAGACTTAAAAAGTGTTAAACTCTTTTGGACAGCCTATATTTGTACTCCAAGGGAACTTACTGCATTGTCATTAATTATTTTGGGGTTTAAGTGAAATTATGGAAGCACCCAAAAGGTTGTGTGCCTTTTCCTTTTTTAATTTAAAAATATAATCATAGATCTTAAGAAAAAAGCTATAATCTTTCATTTTCTATGAACACAGAATCACAGAATGTTAAGTGTTGGAAGGGAACTTGAAAGGTCATCTCATCCAACCTCCCTGCCAGAGCAGGACCACCTAGAGCAGGTCACACAGGAACGTGTCCAGGTGGGTTTTAAATATCTTCAGGAAGGAGATTCCACAACCCCTCTGGGCAGCCTGTTCCAGTGCTTTGTCACCCTCACCATGAAAAAGTTTTTCCTTACTTTTCTTTGGAATCTCCTATGCTCCAGTTTGTACCCATTGCCCCTTGTCCAATCATTGGACATTGCTGAGAAGAGCCTGGCTTAATCCTCCTGACGCTCGTCCTTGACGTTTCTAAACATCAGCGAGGTCACCCCTCAGTCTCCTCCAAGCTAAAGAGACACAGCTCCCTCAACCTTTCAGCATAAGGCAGATGCTCCACTCCCTTAATCATCTCTGTGGCTCTGTGCTGGACTCTTTTGAGCAGTTCCCTGTCATTCTTGAACTTAGGAGCCCAGAACTGGACACAATATTCCAGATGTGGCTTCATCAGGGCAAAGTAAAGGGGGAGGAGAACCTCTCTTGACCTACTAACTACACCTCTTCTAAGACACCCCAGGATGTCATTGGCCTTCCTGGCCACAAGGGCACATTGCTGGCTCATGGTCATCCTGCTGTACACCAGGACCCCCAGGTCCCTTTCCCCTGTGCTACACTCTAACAGGTCAGCCCCCAACCTGTTCTGGTATATGGGGTTATTCTTCCCCATATGCAAGACTCTGCACTTGCCCTTGTTACACTTCATTAGATTTCCACCTGCCCAACTGTCCAGCCTGCCTAGGTCTTTTTGAATGGCAGGACAGCCTTCCAGTGTGTCATCTACTCCTAAAAAAACATTTAGTTTACTTGGTTAATTGATTTTTTTTTTTTAATATGGTTAATTGAAAATTATTAAGAAAGGCAGCAATTGTGGCATGGTTCAGGTGTGAATTAAGTGTTTTAGCTCATCTTCAGGTGATGAGTAATCTCCATGATTTTTGGTGGCTCATGGCAAATCATGCCTTTAATGCAATAAGGCATAATCATTCTTTATGGGATCAAAAATATTGCGCTTATATTTAATATAACTTAAGACCATGCAACAGGATCTCCATGCAGTCTGTATCAGGGTGGCTGGGGCTGGAGTGGCACCTCCTTCATGCTGGTTCCTCACCAGCTGTGGTTACCTTGCAGGATTACCCTAAATGTTCAAATTCGGTGATGGTGTCACAGTCTCATCTCTTTAAAAAAAAAAAAAAAAAAAAAAACAAAGAAGCTGGCTGTTGAACCAGTGGGAATAGCCATGGAAGAAGGGACCTGAGTTTGACTGATGAGACCCCATCTACTTCTAACCAGCTTTAAAAATACATCTGAGAGACAAGGATGGCAGCATCCTTCTCTTTTCAGGTGTCTGTCCTGATGATTGCTAGTCTGGTCTGACGTTGCTTCAAGAGGGATGTGTGGGGTGGAGGATCATGGCTGCCTTCACTGCTCTTGGTCATCACATCTTCAGCTCAGCAGAGGAAGCAGTGTTACCCCTCCCCAGCACAGCCTGGCTTAGACCAGAGCCATGGCAAGACAGTCCCATCATACAGCAATGTGGCCAGAGAGACTTTGAAGGGGGTTGCCTTGATCAGTGACTGATTCCTCTGATGTTCCTCCAGTTGTCTCAGCTGGCAATAAGTTCTCTTTGGGATCCTGTAATGGCCTTGGCCATTGGTGGTATTATGCGGTGACTTCCCAGCCATCTTGCTGTGCAGCTTTTTTGAAGGAAGGATTTTACTGCTTCCTGAGGGGGTTCTGTATTCACCATTTCAGCCAAAATACATGCATACATATTTCATATTTTCCTTCAGATTTCTGCATTTCAGGGGGTGAAGGTTATTGGCGAAGGTAGACTCGGTTGCCTGGGAACAGCCCAGAGGCCCACTTGGTATCTCCAACTTTAAAACAATGCTGGGAAACAAGAGGTGTTCCCCTGCCAAATACTTCCTGAGTGTAAACAAGGGCTGCTGCAGTCAGGACTCTTTCTTCTGAACTTATCTCATATTTTTGTTCTATAGGGATTTTTTTCCCCAGAACACCTCAACAACTTGAGCTGCAGATCTGCAGACAGGTGCATAAACTTTTCCTGGTGACGTGTTTATTAATCTTAGTTGTACTGCATCTCTCCGGGTGTGGAAGCTTGATATATTTGCATTATCAATCTAATCTAAAGCCTTGTGACATAACCAGACTGAGTGTCTCCCAAGTATTTAAAAACAAAAGTATTCTCTTTCTTATCATTCTCTAGATGCAATGAGTTCTTGTAATTGTGATTTCTTCTGTGCTTCTGTCTGAAAGTGACAGGTTGAGAAAAAGCTGTGCTAAATTTTTGCAGTTTGGCACATGTTTCATCACTATTCTTATCTCTGACAAAATAAGTAAGTAGATAGATAAAATGCTCAGTAGTCCAGATTTGCTTGACTCTTAGATCAGGTTTGCCCCCTGCACTCATAAGCTTCCCCTCTTAGGTGACAGTTTAATTATCCTAACGGGCTGTTGTGATTACAGAGTGCGAAGTGACTTGTCAGGTCTCCAGGCATAATCCTGTGTGCATTAGAGGAAAATACAAATATTACATTTCAGTTCAGAAAACTGAATCACACTGCACACCAAATGGCTTTCCAGGGCAGAATACATACCTAAGTGGTTGTTCCATCATACCCTTGAACTTTTTCATCTTGTGTCTTCTCCAGGCTGCCTGATTTCTCATGAGGGGAAAGCAGAGCTCTTTACCTGCAGAAGACCTACACTGACCTGGACTAGAGGCATACAGGGAGAGCCAAGAGGCTGGGAGGGCAGTAGGAAGTTGTCTGTCAGTCTCCAGTGATACTTGGTGCCCTTGGCTTCTGCCGCTTCTCTAGGGTCTCAGGATCTGCCAGTAAACCTACTGAATTAAGGAGTGGTATCCTCCATGCAGCTTCAAAACTCCACAGAGTTTTAAACTTGTGAGAGTGCTGCCTATTCTCGTTCAGCCCACACCTAGGTCTTACCTGAATTTGGCTTTTGCTGGCTGTTCTTCATGTGGCACCAATGGCACACTGGGAGATGACAGAAGCCAGTCTTTCAAAGATCCATCAGGATGTTGTCCTTTGCTGCAGAAAGGAGATGTTTCATCTCTGTGAGAGTCTTCAGCCCAAGAGTTGACAAAGAATAGCTCCTAGTCCCCCCAGGACCCCCTGTACCTGCTTTCTGAACAAGACTGTTCAAAAACAAACAAAAGGCACAGTTTATATGTTCAGCATTGGTTTGTGGATTTTATAGAAACATGATAAAAGTTATGATAATACTGCAAAGTGGTTTATCATAGAAGGTAGATTATGGTTGATCACAGAGCCCGTTAGGACTAGTATCATTGCCATCTTTTTGGTTGAGCAGCAAGACAGGCAGGGAACTGAAGGAAATCTGCCTTCAACTCCTTAATATTGCAGAATTCGAACCATGACTTAAGACATCATCTTGCAGGTCTGTTGCTCCGTCTTCATTGCACTGCCATTTCAGCCACCGAAACGCGAGGTGGATGTTTCCCTCATTCTCCTTCTGGAAGGGCTCTCGGCCGACTGCTCAGCCAGAATGGACGTGGGTGAACCCTATGCCTGGGAGGATAATTCTGTGCAGTGAGAGGTGGTATCTTCTGGGGACAACTCATTCTGCATGCCTGTCTTCAGAGGCATTTGTGATCTGAAGGGGTGCTGTGCTCAGTTCCTGTGGCAGCAGGAGATGTGATCACTTTGCTTTGCAGTGAGTGACTCAGTTGGGTAAAAATTTTTCCTCTCCAAGTACTTCTGAATTAGCCTGTACTTCTTTCACCAAAACCAGTCACATTTGCATTCTTACTTGTCAGCATCTGCCCGAGACTGACTTTCACCTCTGTGGCAGATGGAGTGGTGGATGGAAGCTGCATCAAGTCCAGTGTGCCCACAGCATGCAGTGGGGCAAGAGGACTGTGCCTCAGTCATTTATGGGTGTGTTTTTAGATACCTTCACTGATCATATGTGGGACTAGATTTTCGAGTGGTGCTGGTCCTTTGGAAAATTACTGTGTGCCTGCTCTTAGTGCTGGCAATCACGCACACACACACAAAACGTGGTGGGGTTGGACTCCTGTGGCATCCAGGGGTGCAGAGTAGTGCTGTGTCTGGCAGAAGGCAAAGGGATTATCTCTGGGTAGAAGGGGAGTTGATGGGAGCACACCAGAGCACTGCTAGGTTTTATGTGCAGTGCTGTTGTCTGCCCTTGTCTGTGTAACTACACAGCCTCCAAGTGTGTGTGAGAGACAGGAAGAGACAGAGGATAGCCACCAACCTCCTCCCTGGTCAGAAGCATTATCCACAATGAGACCAAAATCTGTTGAGATGGAGACCGTGCAGACTTGTGTGCATTGTTAGCCAAGAATTTTCTCTCATATAAAGCTGTGTTATCGGGTTTTATAGCATAGCAATACAGCCGGGTTTTATCTGTCAGTTTACAGATTGAGTGTGCAGACAAAAAGGGCTTGAACTGGAACAAACTTTTCATTGTTGGAAGCATGGAGGGAATGGGATGATTAGTCTGTTCTCCCCCAGCCTGAACAAAAAGCTTGTGGCAAGGAGGAGAAATAGCTAATGCCAGCTCTGCTGTCTCAGCCAACAAAGCAGCCTGTTAACTAAGCTAAGCTTTTCTTCTGCCATTATATAAAAACATACCGCTATGGCTGAGAATTATTAACATCCAGTTGTGTGGCCTCTGCATACCTGCAATGAAAGGGAACGAAATAAAAGCAGCTAAATCACTTATCTTTGAGATTTTATCAGGAAATAAGAAGTGCGAGCAGGTGTTCAAGCCAACATATTCTGGTCTGTGACCTTTAGTGTAGAGGATTTATTTTGCATTATTCCTTGCTTTACAGCTTTAAAGACATAGTAATGAGGTACTCTCTGTGCATCCTCCTACTCAGAGAAGCTATATTGAGAAGTACAGCTGCAGCCAGCGGGGTGTTAATCACCACTTACCGACAGGCAGGACTAACACAGGCAATTGGAGAGTGTGGTAATTTTCTATGGGACGTCTGCTCTCACTGTCCTGTCCTCCATTAATAGGGTAACGTTTGAAATACTCAAGCATTAGCTATTTTACCGTGGAGAATATATTTATGTAAACGCCCATTATTCTGGGGTGAAATTAGCCAAGGTGTAAAACTGCTAAACACGACTCTGAAGAGCACCAATGGCAAGGATGCAGCAGAATTACAGCGGTCGGCTGTGAGATGCTGAGTACCTCTTCCTGCAGCCTGGGATGGTGGGCTCAGTGAGCTGTGGGCTGCTAACCTTACTGTGGGATTTCCCTGCACTCCATCACATTGAAAAGGGATTTACTTCCTTCCTGCCTCTTGCTGCTGGCTTTGACAGTAGGGAGTTTCAGTGTCTGCTGTCGTTTCAGACAGCTATCATTAGAAGGGGGATTATTCAAGATAGTAATTAAATCCTTGTGCCATGGTCCAATCACAATGTTGTCTCCTGCAAATTGTCATCTTCTGGCTCTTCACAATTTGCTCCCTCATTCAGTTTTTTTGGGGTTTGGTTTTGTTTTTTTTTTTTAGTCTTCCATTAGGGATAACATTACAGGCACAAAGGACTGTATTAATTTTGGATCTCTATTACTTTTTCCAGTATTACTCAAAATTTAGATTGTCTTGAGTACCAAGGGACCAACATGATGGATCCAAGTGACTAATCGCAGTAGGATAAGAGGTTATTACATCCCAAAGAATTATGAGTCTCATAAAATATTATTAAAAGTTAATATGTTTGATTTTTCTCTTAAAATTATTCAAACAATTTTACTATTACTGTGTAGCTGACAATTTGCAACAGGGTAATCAGAAAATATTCCAAGGAAAATGTGAATGCTTAGCTTTTGGATTGTTTCATTATGTGTTATTTTACATTTGTTATAACTTTTAAACTTAATTATATCACAGAGTAGATAGTGGTGCACTCAGTGATTTGCCAGATGCCAAAATATTAAAATATAATGACTCATGGTGGAATATATGCATCCAGATATTTTCAGTGTTAAGGCTTGCCTTTTAAAATATTTAGCTCTTGAGCATGGATTGACACTAGGTCTTTCTCTTTGTTTTAATAGCTTTTAAAATAGAAAGAAAAATACCCGTTTTAAAGAGAAACAAGAAAATGGCTAAAGAGCCTTGAACCTCTCATGGTAGTACTTGGACTTCTCTTGTCTTACTCCATCTTTAAGAGCTATATGGTTGCACAGAGCAAAAATACCTCCCAGATCCAGTTCAATGAACGTTTGTTTCTCAAAAAAAAAAAACACACACAGAAGTCTTAAGGGAAGTTTGACAAGTGATTTTTCTTTTCTGATGTTTTTATTATTTGCATGTGCACTGGATGTTCTGTTTTCAGAGACTGCTCTTTTTATGGTGAAGTCTTTTGATTTGCAAATTGGAAGATAAATAACCAACTGACCTGAAGCTTCTTTTCTACAGTTTTGTCTTTAAAGGGCAGGGGGAAATAGATTTAGATAAGTTGCATTTTCATCTGCATTTCAAAGTTGACAAGTAAATGTATCAGATGGGATAGATACGAACACAAAGAGGTGGGGTGGTGCCCACCTCTTTGACTTCATGCCAGTCTATGAATGGTGCAAGGAAAATACAGTGGGTATGAATATTCAGTATTACTCATCTACCATCTCTTCTTTAGCCAGGATATTTTGAAGTAAAAGCAGCTTTTTGTGTCCCTAAGTAGTTGATGGTTTGGTTTTGGAAAGATGCATTGGTAGATTGGGAGTCACCAGAGACATAGAGAAGCTGGATGCAGTTTTTCTCTCTCCCACAAGTTCCTTGTGTAACTGTGGCATTACTTGATCTCTCTCTCTAAAGGCAAGGATGATAATAAATTCCTACTTGGATGGGATGACACATCCATTCCTTGGGCTTGAAACACTGCGATGGCTGGATGCATAGAAATACCCAGATAGGTCTGGCATGGGCATCAGTTTTAGCAGAAGCTGCTGTTGCTTCTGGAGGTGCTGTATCCTCCCAAAGAAAATTTCCTTCATTTGCTCCTGCTTTAATCCCTTTCCCTTTCACCAGAGCTAGTGTCCGTGCTGTGATTGAAGTAATTAATGTCAATCATTCAATGGACAGAGAGGGCGGCATACATAGGACCTAAGGGGAATTTCAGTGGCACAGACCTTCAGCAGCAACAGATTTCTCACTGCTGGCTGAATGTTGATACTTGGGAGTAGGCAGGTAAAAATAGATCCAGAGGACAGATAAAAGACTACTTTTACAGCAGCTGAAGGATATGACAGTTTAAAGCAATAGCTTTTTGCTTTGTGTAACAGCCTTGCCGTATTTGAGATGCTTACAGAGAAGGTATTGCTTTGGCTTGCTCCTCAGCCTGCAGGTTCTTGGCTCCCTTATAGTTACAGTTTATAGTTTGATGTGGAACTGAATCTGAAAAAAAAAGAAGAAAAAAAAGAGCTGTTTTTGAGAGAGGAATGAATACCAGTGAATGAGGGTAGGATTTCCTCTGAGACTAGCATTTGAACCAGAAGACAGCTGTCCCACCTCCTCTAAGGAAAACCTGATGTACAGATTTGTTTAGGGCCCGTTCCTGACACTGAAGACTCGTTCTCAGGGTGGCCAGCATCACAAAACCATTGTGTTGGCCGTGTGAGGAGATGCCACTCCAGACTGTGTTTGGGTATTTGCAGTATTTAAAGGCTATGTGATCACTCCTCTTCTTGGTACTGGTGGTTATGGGTCAGCTGTGCTGTTAGCGTGGTAGCACGGCAGCTTGAGACAGGGGATGACTGCACTCTGCTGAGATAAATTACAGTGACATCCATCAGGAACTGGTGTCAGTGATTAAACCCATCACCTTCTCTCATTACTATTCAGAAAAAAAAATATTTTTTTTTGCATGTGCAAACATGACAAGGAATAATAAAAAGTAATACAGAAAAAAAAAAATCACTTCTTTTTCTTTTGGTTTCGTTCAACTCCATATCCTCCTTTGCGCTATTTCGGAGGCAGTATATGCTCTGCTGAGCAGCAGAGTGTTGTTTGGCAGGTGTCACCAGGTGGCACTGCTTTCAAAATGTCATTGTGCGCTGGGATACACAGAGATTGGCATCTCTTTCCTGCTGACATTTCAGTACACCTTTCTGATGAGGGCATCGCAGTGTGAGAGGTCGGGGAGTTTGCTTTTGGCTGATACCTTTGATTGAAGTTGCTCCCTGGGAACAGGGCACTGGGGTTTGGCTGAGTGTCTTGAAAGAAGGATCGTCTCTGTGTATGACAATCTCTGCTCCAGGATGAGTGTCCAAATGTAAATTATTCAATTTGCCTTTAGAGTATATCCACTCTGATTTCTCTTCCACTGAGGAACCAGTCTGCAGGGCACTGACATCTGCTAGCATTCAGAAAAGAAGCGACACATGTTCTTAGAAGTTAAAAATGGAAGAGACATATTGCATTTTCTAACAATGTTTTTCCCTTTACCAGTGCCAGTGTTTGTTCCCAGTGCCTAGGTCTGACTATGCTTAATACAACTCTAAGTGACTTCAGTTAGTACGGTTGCTATAATTTCTCAGAGAAAATAGTGCCTCCACCATCCAGGTATCTTTTTTTCTGTTTAATTTACTAGGGATTTAAATTATTGACATGTCTTTCCTTACTGGTTAGCCATTTGTTTGTCCTTAATTTATTTCTTTTCCTGGTTTGTGTGCCTTAAATTATAGAGTTTTAAATTGCATCATTCTTAAGGGACTCCCTGTTACAACGGTTGACATTAAGGGAGGTTGTTTTTCCCCTCAGCTAAGTACTGGTGGGATCACATCTGGCCAGACCACACCTGGAGTGGTGTGTTTGGTTCTAGGCTCCCCAGTATAACATATGGACATACTGGAGCAAGTCTGGTGAAGGGTCCCTAAAAGGACTTAAAGAACTGGAGTGCTGAGCATATGAGGAGAAGCTTGAGAGAGCTGTGACTCTTTGGTCTAGAGCTGAGAAGGCTCAGGGGGGATCTTACCTATGTGTACAAAAACCTGAAGGGAGGGTGCAAAGAGGACAGAGCTGAGCACTGGTCAGTGGTGCCCAGTGACATGACCAGAAGCAACGGGCACAAACTGAAACACAGGAGGTTCCCTCTGAACATCAGGAAAGACTTTTTCACCATGAGGGTGATCAAGCACTGACACAGGTTGCTCAGATTGGTTCTTTGGTCTCTATCCTCAGAGATACTCAAAACCCAACTGGACATGGTCCTGAGCAGACTTTTGTAGTAGACTCCAGCTGTCTTTAGGGCTCAAGAAGCAAAAGTTAATATAGCTCGGGTTCATGGATTTGCTCCTGTCCTGTCAACACTTTGCTGCCATTCCCTCCAGGTTGTTGATTTTATTTCTTATCCCCAAACATTGTCATTAATTCAGACATTAATGCGCTTAAGTCAGCAGATTCATACCATAAAAAGGGATACTTCTGTGTGTGAGGTGATACATTTCCCTTTTTTCCCCAAACTGTATATGTAAAAAGCACTTCCCTTATTATTCCATATTTCTGAGTCCAAAAGTGCTTCCATCCCATAGAATACTTGTTTCAGAGTATATTTTTTTCATTTGTTTCCATGCAATTTCCTATGTTTTTTTTTTTTTTTTACTAAATTCTCTAAGTACCTTTATATTGTTTTCATGCAGTTACTGGCATCTTCCAAATTACTGTCATTGTCAGAATTAATTAGTGCAGTTGATATATTTTCTCTTAAAGTAGTTAATCAAAGTATATTACCCTAGATAACATTTCATCCAATAACATTGATCAAAGTAGCACCCACTATAAATTCCTCCTTGCAGTATTTCCAGACTTGATGTTAATTTCTGGGTTTTTTCACCATCATTTAATTACCAGTCTGTTTGACCATGTCAACAGCTGAGAAATATTAGCATTTTTTCCATGGAACAACAGTTCGTACACATTGATTGCACTCCTGTAATACCTGCACTATGGTGATTGAGGTGACTGAAAGTTCATGCTGTGCAAGAAGTCAACCTTCTTGTACTGGCTTCTAGATACAGGTTTAGAAGCCTAATTTCCATCCTGTTTCTAAAACTCTTGATGTCTGAGCTTACAATTTCTGTGCAAAATTGCTATCACTTATCAAGCTGTTGGCTCAGGCAACCAACCACTGCATTCCTCAATGAATTCTCTCACTGTTTTTAGTTCTTATCAGAAGCAGAAGGGACTGAATAACCCCATGCTTGCCACGCACACACCAAATGGCATCGTAATTTCCTCTGCCAAGTGACAGCAATGAACAGGTCTTGGCAAAAGCTCCGACACAAAGGAAGTTTAAGAAATAAATTGGACCATAATTTATTTTGAATGATATGCCAGTAAACCAATGACTCAATGGATCACTGAGCAGCTGCACTTATGAAGCTGGAGAACTCAGCACAATAGTGAAACAGGATAAGTAGCACTCATCTTTTTAAACGCCAGAGAGATAACCATCTTTTAAAAGTCAGCATTTTGTAAAAGAAGTGATGCAACCAAGTAATTCTTCCAGTAATGTAATGCACATCATCTGGGAAAAATATCTTTGCCAGCTGGTCATCAAAGACCATGACTGATTGCCATGTTGCTCATTAACTGATGAAAAGGAAGGGGCAGCTATTAAGTGCAGCAGTGAAGTGCTTGGTGTGAAGACTTGTCAGTCATTGAGCTGCATTTGATCTAACCTCTTTGACATCAAGAATAGGGTGATGGTGGCTGTGACTGTGGGCAAGGGGTTGCAAGCAAAAGTGAACATAACTGTAAAGAGCTCAACTGGAGCACACCTTGGGAGACCAACTCATTCCATGTCTCACAGACAGCCACTTTAGGAGGGGATAAATCATCTCTGGACATACCCACCTTTCTCAGTTGACTGCAGAGGGAACTGCAGTGCCAAACTGAGACTAGATGTTTAACTTTGGCTGGCAGCATACGAAATAGGTCATACCCTAAATGTCCTGTGAGAGGAGGCTGGTATTGGCAGAAGTCAATAGGCAGTATTTTAAACTGAAGAGACTTTGAATGTGTTTCCACAAACCATGCTAATCCTAAAAGATAGATTAGAAATGGGGGAGGCTAACATTTAAGAGAGAGCTCAGAAGAAAACCTGTGTTTGAATGCCTGTAAGTTACATGTTTTCTCTCTTAGATAACTGTTCCCATACTCAGTGCCAAATTCACCAGAGGAAGGTTTTTATCCATATAATTAAAATAAAATGTCAGAAGGGTAAGGAAGACCAGACACAGCTGTTCTGAAGCCATGTAGTACCCCATTGTGCCCTGGCAGAGTGCACTCCCAAGGCTTCCAGAGCAAGGACATTTAAGTCAAAAGCTGTTTGCAGAGACCAGTTATTTCTGTGCTTCACAGCAAAATGCACATGGCAATTCTGAGGTCACAACTAGGAAGAGTGAGGGGAAATTTTCACAACAGTCTGTAGGTCAGGGCAACGGTTATTTTGAAGGGATCTCACAAAAATATGCATTTCAATTTACTGAAGGTTCAAGGAAAGAATAAAATCTAAGAGTTTGGTAGTGACCTACAGACTTCAAAGAAGATAAAATACAAGAAAACAAAGATTTCATGGAATTATTAGCTCCAAATTATCCAATTTTATGAAATTATTAGCTCCAAATATTCTTCAAATATTGAAAAGGAAGAAATCAAACATCAGATATAATCTTGTTCATAATCACTGATATCGTATCCTGCAGAGTCATATGATTGTGTTTTGGGCATATTTGCATATATTATAAATAGAAAATATCCATTTTAGGTGAAGAATTAAACTGAAGGAGTCTTGGCTTCTTTGAAACATGCTGGTTTACACTCTCCTGGTTTACCCTTGCACAGTGGTGCAGCTTGCTGAGTGAGGGACACAGTCTCTCTGGGTTTACACAGCCTTTCACCTCGGCATTGCAACCTGGGCTCTTGCCAGCGCCTGGGGAGGGGCAGGGTTCCCACAGCCTTTGCCTCTCTGTTCCTGTCTGCTGTGGTGTCACCTCACAGACTCTTGAGGTCTGAAGCAGTCAGGTTTCAAACACAAACAGATGCAAAATATCTCCAGAACTGAAGGAATGTTGCAATAGTTATTTGCTTACTCATACTTACATCATTTATTTGTGCTTTGAATAAATCCCCACTGAAGAAAATAAAACTGTGGTTACTTTAATCCAGAGCATGTACAGTCCACCTATCATCCATCTAATTTACTGTGCTCACAACTGTCTCTGTGTAATGAATTAGATAATAACTTCTTAAATATCCCCAAATAATTGAAGTCCTGGTTCAGCAAGCCTGTCTTTATTTAGCAAAGTGCTCAGACTTATCTTTAACTTTGTAAAAGGTAGTAATGGTGACAAGGTAGCCAAGTGGTCCCTCATACCATCTCAGCAAAGTGTTATTTTTGTCTTCTAGTAACTTTTCTTATGAAGTTGTGCTTATTACCAAGTACAAAACAGCAGGCTGAGTTTAAAACCAAGTTTTCCATGTAGCCTAGATGTACTTCTTCTTAAAGGGTGTTAATGTTACTTGTTGATTAACTCACAATATATTGCGTCCATACCGGACTTTGAAGTCTGGACTTAAAAAAAACACACAAAACCAAACCAAAACAAAAGACACAAACAAACAAAACCACACACACACACAAAAGCTTTGTACTATTTGTGGATGTACCAAATATTCCTCTTCTATTAGGCTTTTTTTGCCCTATCAACTATTTGCAGACAGTTCTTGCACTCAAGAGTATATTCCTTGATGAGAAATATGTGGACAAAAATAACGCATGTCATGTGAACATCTTTCTTTTAATTATCCTTTACCTGTGTCTTAATTATTTGTACTGTCTGCCACTAAGTGATGGCTCTGAAAACGCATTACTGCGTTTATGTCAGTCATTTCTTTTTTAAGATTTGCATTGCTGGAAAGATGAGATGAAAAATAAGAGACACACATTTCTAAACAGAAAATGAAAGAGAGAATCGATCATGTAGTGATGATATTTTCATACCAATGACCATTTCATCATCCCAGGCCGTGTATGTTTGCAGTCAGTACACACAGCAAGACTGCAAGGTTGATAAATTACTAAATCTTCAGGATGCTGGTATTTTAAAATACCGTTGTTCAAGTTCAGGATTCCAGCTGGAATTGAAAAGGAGTGGCCTGATTTCCAAAGATGTCAGTGTTTAATGGAGTAGTCACATAACACACGTACATAACACATGCAGATGTGAACATCACACCAAATAGTAGTCATGGCTGCTTTTGTCAATGCTGGTGGTACTGTGTAGAAAGTGAGAGGTGTTTCTTCATTTTCTTCCTCTGCCTGAGGGACTCAAGCTTGCCTCTCCCATTGCCCATGAGACCGTTGCAGCTCTACAGCTCCTGCCCCTATGAGGAAGGAATTCCTCCCTAGTCTTTGGTTTGGTGCTTTCTCCTTTTATCCCAAAAGAAATTGAGACTCGTCGGGAAAACATGTGAGGATATGGCTATAATAGGAGTTGTAGGAAATAATAAGACCAAAAAAATGAGTACAGTGTAATGCAAGGATGATTGTAATGGTAAAAACGATGAGGAGATGTGACATTCTGTACTCTGAGCAGAGTCTGTGTGACATGCTGTAAATAAAACATTGAACTACATGCTTTCAGAGGGTGATAAAAAGAAACACTGAACAGGCATCTCACTTACTGAACACTGTCTGTTCTGTGCATTGAGCAAAGCAGGGATCCCATGTAAAAATTAATTTCTATTGCAAATAAGTACTGTATTATAATGGCAAAATAAAGCTGCACAAATAATGTTATTTCTGGTATTTTCTAACTCTGAAGACAGTATTTTACTTTGTAATAGGGGTTTTCATGCATTTATCTTATCATGGAATTGACACTGTATTGTTCTGAAATATACTGTACTCCTTTAAATTTTATGCGTGGTGGTCAACATATAAATAACTTAATATTTCAGTTGTGTCATTTACTTCTCATCCATATAGTTTTAGTATACTGGAGTGAGGAAATGTATATAATGTGGAAAGAATTGCTGAAGTTAAGTCAGTTAGGAGAGACACAAAAGAAGTGCTCAGGGCAGCAAAACTAAGCAGATCATCCTGGTGTGGTTGTACATTCATAAATTCAAAGTAAATCCTTCACAGTTGAAAGATGTTATGTGCTAACACTGTAGTTTGACAGTACAGCAGTGAACTGACTTTAGATCACAGAATCATAGAATCATTTTGGTTGGAAGAGATCTTTAAGATCATCAAATCCAGCCTTTATTGTGGCACAGCCAGGTCACCAATAAATCATGTTGCTAAGCACCACATCTACACATACCTCCAGGAATGGAGGTACTTAAGCTACCACTTCCCTGGACAGCCTGTTTTTACAACCCTTTCAGTGAATAAATTTCTCCTAATGTCCATTCTGAATCTCCCCTGGTGCAACTTGAGGCTGCTTCCTCATGTCCTATCACTTGTTACTTGGGAAAATAGAGCAACGCTCACCTTGCTATAAGCTCCTTTCAGGTAGTTGTAGAGAGCGAGACGGTCTCCCCTGAGCCTCCTGCCTGAACGATCGCAGCCCCCTCAGCTGCTCCTTGTAAGACTTGTGCTCTAGACCCCAGTATTTGCTCAAAAAGGGGTAAACAAATACTGAAAATTATTACACTGGCATAAGCTCACTGTGCCAGTTCAGGCTGTTCAGGAAGAGCTGATAAATTGTTTTTGTGCTGGAAGACTTGTGCCAGAGTTGGTGGGTTTGCTCTGCATCACACTATGCTCCATCTGATATCATCTGTCCTCTCATTTCTGGCACTTGTGAACACACAGAACCAGTGTAGGCACCATATCATGCATTCCAGCTAATTCGTGTTGCCTCTGTTATAGGTCATATTTACATTGCCAGGCTACCCAGCCAGGCACACACAGACCTGGTACAGAATGACAGTGAAGTTGTCATAAGGGTATGAGCCATTTTTCAGGTACCTGAAGATCTCAGCTGCCCTTTCTGTATTGTGGCCTCAGTGGGATGTTCCCCTCCTTCATGCTGAACCTTGGCAGTCTGTTCTTGCATTCAGTCTGTTTCCATGGTTCATTCTCTTTCAGAGCTGACATGCTGTTTGATGTTGCCTCCTACCAATCCCTGGTAATAATATATTTTCTCATAGTGTTTTTGTAAATGAATGGAAAATGTTCACTTTTACAAGTGGTGGAGAAAGAACTGCCATTTGTAACACCCACATTGCAAGATCCATTTTTAAGAAAAGAGAAAACAGATTTGTTACTGAAGGTGAGAGAACATTTTCTATGGCAAGCATGACATCCAAATTCTCCTTTATGCTTTTGACATATCTTTTGGTTTTTTGCTTTGAATTCTCATGAGCATGTGAGATGCTTCTCTCATCAATGTTAAGGAAAAGAAAAGGTATGACTCTGTGGGTGGCCTGAAGTAGCACAGGGATGGGTAAGCTGAGTCAGACCAGAGGTCCATCTAGCATAATACCTTGTCTTCAAAAGTGGACATATCCAAGGATGACAAGAACAAGACAAGCATATAATGATGATACCACTGAATATACTCCCCTGGTTAAAAAATTCAAGGCTTGAGAATTTCTTGCTTGGAGATGTCTCTGTAATAGCCCTCTCCATAAAATAGTTGAGTAGCTTCTCAAATTCCTTTTTAATATGACATTTTTTTGTTCAGCTGTTTTTACAGAACACAATTCTTCTAAAGCCTTTTTAGAAAGGCAAAGGCAAAGCCAAGTTCAGTCTAGGTTTAACAGAACAAAGTCCAATTGCAGTACTATAATATTATAAATTCTATGGGATATCCAGTACTGAAAGTTACAGTGAGGTTTTCAAAATCATTTCTGGCTTTCAGATTTGCTAAGAAAACCAGTATCATACCTAATGCACAGGGATCTAAACTGAGCCCTCGGAGAATCTGTGTATCTGGGATGTCTAAACAGAGTGGATCCGGTTTCAATGAGCTAAAATTGAAAAATCCCAATTAAACAAAAATCACTGTTCCGGTAGCTTGTAGAGGGAGATGCACAAATGAGGGCAGCCCTGTGGAAATGGCCTGTGGGGAAGAATCCATGTACCTTAACCAACACAATGCTGGATGGGACCTGCCCCCATGCATCTGCCCTTAGCCTGGCTTCGTGAGGTGGCTGCACAGTCCCTGCTTTGACCCTGGCAAGAAGCAGACACAGCACTGTGGCTGCCAAGGGTTTTGAGAGACGCCATCCCACCCCACTCAGTTTTTCTCTGCAGCCAGCTCAATGTGCAGAGGAATTTTGTGCAGGAGCAAACGAGCTTAACCCTAGCTAGCAAAAAGTCTATTTTCTTCTGTATCAGCCCAACAGTCCATTGCACATGGAAAGGCTCTTTTCCTTCTGCAGCTCCTCCAGGCATAAAGTTATGCTGCTGCTCTGTGAGAACACAAATAATGAGGGGAAAAAGAAGAAAAGATATAGGTGGGGAAGTGGTGCCAAAGAATGAGAAAAGCTGAGAGGACAAGAAAGAGAAAAATGCACACTTAGTAAGTGAGAAACACTGCACTTGGCATAGGTCTGACAAATCACATCATTGTCTTCCCAGTTTAAGTGTTGAGATTGTGATTTGGGCTCACCAATTGAAGAATTTTAGCCCCAGATTTTTACTCTGAGACATTTGCCATGGAGTATTCATTAAAATACGTTTTGTTTGTTTGTTTTTTCTTTAAATTAATGATTCAGTCTTTGAGTTATATATGTTTGTAGGCTATTGGTTTGTTCTATATATTCAGTTTCCTGGCCTTTTTACAAGAAATGCAAGCATGTTTGGGGATCAGATAACAGAATTGTATTTAAAAGTCATAGTCTTTCAAGAAACCTGTGTATTCTTCGCTCACTGCATGGTTTGTTACCTGGCTGTTGGCACAGCTTTTGTTGTAAATATTCCCTCCTGCTCTCTAGAGAATACTGGGGTGAAAAGAAAAAGCAATTCAGCTAGGGCAAAGTTAGGATTGTCTTTACAAAGTTAAGGTATAAGGGGTGCCTGTACCATCCCTTCCTACCAGCCCCTCTGCTTCTGACAAGGTAGGTCTGGAGAGGGTGCTGGACTAGGGAAGGTGAACTTCTAGCCTCTGAGCAATATGTCTCCCCTGGGACTTTGGGGACACCGTGCAGTTTGGTGGCCACTGCCCCCAGCCCTCACCAGTGTCCCCTGGTATGATGAATGAGGGGGGTTGCTGTGCCTACTTACCCCCAGCACTGCAGTGGGCCAGCTACGCTGCCAGGCTTTTTCCAGTAGTACTCAGGGAATACTATGTGACACCTCAGCTCAGCCCCTGCTACACCTCCAAGGATCCCTGCTGCTTTTCCGAGTGTGATTTTTAGATGATAAATCCCTGCCTCTGTTAATTGTTGTTCCTAGCAGTAAGACTGGTGTTACTGGAAACAACATGGAAAAACAGCTGGATGTCTGAAGTGAGTTATTTTTAGAGCTATGGTTTGCATTGAGTATGTTTAATGCTGGTATATTTATTAAGGCCACAGAGCAAATTAAAGTGTCATGAATAAAGGTCTATGCGCATGCAAACTTCCTTTTCATCTAGGCAGTGCCACAGTTTAGCCTGAACATACAGCAGCTGCTGTGTCAAGATGGAGAGCTGAGATACAGGTGCTAAACAGCACTTGCGGAGACTATTGGGATGTATAGTTTTGTCACATGTGAAAAATGATACAGTTATAAGCAAAAATTCTGCCTTAGAAAAATCCCGTTGTAAAAGAACATGTTCAAAGCACAAAACCAAACCAGATCAGTTTTCATCTTTTTCTTTTTTGACTATTTTTACTAAGCAGGTAGCATATCTTCAATTGCTCGGGAAACTATGATAAGGTTTCTTTTTTAAATTCACAGGTATTAATTTATGTAAAAGGATGTAATATTCAGGATGTGTATCAAAAACAAGATGGACCCTGACTAATTAATCTACTCCCTTAGATAAAAGATAAGAATGTTGAAATCATTACCACTGCAGAAAGATGTTCATGATACTATGACATTTTAACCTGAATTTTGCTTTCCTGTTTGCATCACTGTTCGATTGTATTGGCAGTAATATTCAGTATGAAAAAGAAACCAATTTATAGAGTCTGTAAAAGAATCTTAATGAATGCTTCATATTCAGATGTTGGTGTTACTTAGGTTACATATCAGCCACTTTGCTCTAAAGGAAATGGGATGATAATAGTGCTATGAAAGGTATTTCTGCATTAACAAGAAGCAAAGTAAGTTTCTTCCCTTCAAAGGGAAGGGAAGAAATCCTCAACTTGCAGGCACAAAGATCCTTGCCATTAGGTATTCCTAGACCTCAGTTTCAACATGGGTTTTGTCCATCAGGTATTCCTAGACCTCAGTTTCAGGTAGGTTTTGTTTTTGCTGCCTGAATTCACGTTCAGTGTCTGCACAGATGTTCACTAATTTCCCTGAGAGATACATTTGAAAATAAAGTCCTGCAGACTGTTCCCCTGGCCTTTAGTTCAGAACGATGCTAGATCATACTGAGTCTCAATGTCAAATAACTCTGTGGGGAAAGACTAGAAAGCCTGGCCTATTTGCATATGTGAGGGGGTACGGCAACTGACTGCTGCATTAGTAGAAGAGGAGAAGGTTATTTTGCAATAACAAAATGACAAAAATTGATAACCCAGAGTTCAAAATAGAGAAATTCTCCTTGTTTTTACAGACAAGAAGGAAAAAGAGTGAGAGCTTTAGCTCAGAGACTGGCTGGATTTTGCTAAGGGCTGGATGGCTTCATGACCCCTAACAACATTTATATATAAATGAGTTGAGATAATAAGGCTAATCGTCATGCTTGAAGTAGTGAGTTCATAGCCTGAAGTTATTGGGAAGTGCTTTTCCTCCATTGTACAGATGTGCTTCATTGATTAGGATTTGTCTATTGCAGAGGAGGATTGTAGAGCCAAAGGCATCCCTGATGACTTCCTGCAACCAGTAATTCATATGGAGTCCCACCAGCATCTTGGGTATTTTATTTTACCTGAGTACACATATTGCAGCAGCCTGAACTGTCACTGACACTGGTTAAACATGGCCATGTCATACGGCACTGTTGCCAAGTGCAAAACTTTACTTAGGTTTGTTCTACAGATCATGAAGAGATTTGCTCAAATGAGTTAGCAAGTTGGCGGGTTTGTGCTGTATCAGCAAGGCTAAATTCACATACTTACTACTTCTTCTGAAAGGCAAAGAATCCCTCATAAAAGCTGGAGGTTAGAAGCCTCGACTTCTTTATTTCATCTTACTACTTCTCATAGAATTTTACAGTGCAGTCCACAACACAGCATGTGCTACATGGGCTTGATTTGTTAGGGTTTGAGGTCAGAAGAAGTAGGTGGTCCGATTTTTCTCAGGTGTTCCAAAGTCAAAGGGATAGTAAATAAGAGAAACGTCACAGAGCTACAGTTGAGTTAAGAAGATGAGGATACTGTCACCATAAAACATTCATAATATTAAAGCGAATAATAAGGTATCTCAAACACCATTTGTTTTCTTTATCTGCTGGGCATTAGAAGGACAGTGCAAATAACTTTAATACCATTTATACCTTAACTTTTGTGCCTTGGGGATGCGTTCGCACAGAGCTGAAACCGCTACTAGTGGTTTACTTTGGGCATAACCTGCAAATCACAATATAACTTAGAGCTAGCCTGCATCTGGGAGGCTGCCTCGCCATGGCAGGGTGAGCTGACTCTGTGTGCGTCTAAAAGGTCTCGCTTGTTATCACAAATGGTAAACATGGAAAATCTTTATCAAAGGTCTTTGCATGCCAGGTATATAATGGAAATTGTATATAAAAAAGATTCCCTTTCAAATTACAGGTTTTGTTGTATAAAATTCTATTATAAGCTAAATTCTACTTGATAAAGACTTTTTTTTTTCAACATACAAAAGCTTTTTAACTTTTTTTTGGTCTGTTTTGAAAGTAAGTTAAATATTTGCTAAGATTTGGGGAAGATAAGAGGGCCCCCTTGTGGAGATTGTATATATATATTTTATATATGCACACATACATAGTCTAAACTGATGTGGAAATAAATCTATTAGGTCACTGGAGGAGGAAGATGGCAATTTTGCTGATAGCTTTCAGTTGTATTATTTACACACCACACATTTCTGGGTTTGATTAGATGCTGTCAAGAATTTTAGTGGAAGCAGAATGTGCAGCGTAAAATGGGAAGCAAGTCATCCGACTTAAAAGTATTCAAGTGAAATACCCCATCATCTGCATACTTCATTTCTTAGAGGAAAAACTGTACAGTTACATCACAAGAAGAGGAACGTTAGGAGAAACAAAGTTAGCATTTTTTTGTCTTACAGCAGAGCCTTTGTGAATTGATTCAATGAATGAAAAGGAAAGACTAGGCTTACAATATTTCATTAGTAGAGTCACCTAAAATTCTTTAGCATCCCCATTGTGATATTGCTTGCCTCATGGGAGGCAAATCTCAAAACTTATGATCAAACATAGATGTTTTAGAAACTTAACATGTAGGCCAAAAAAACAGTTGTGATGCCTGGATTTTGTGATGATGATTTATAATTTATGGCCATTATGCTTGATGTCAGAATTAATAAAGACTTGAGGCAAAGCTTAGAGAGAATAAATTGATGTATTTGCAAAGGGATTTCAATTACAGGGCTTTTTTTATTGTTAATTACTTTATTAATTGAGCAGAATTAGTGTACTGATTCAAAATGCATTGCAGTGAAAAAGTCCACAGAACTTTCATCTGAGCATCCTAGATTTAGAAGAGAGCATCTGCAAATGAACTATATTTGGAAATGAGGCAGGTCGGCTAGGGAGGGAGCCTTGGTACATGCTAATTGCGACACAAACTGGTTTCCAGTGAAGCCAGCTATAGAGGAACACTGGTGATGCCTGTGCAGCTTGTCTTATCTGGCCAGATAGTAAAATAGGACAGCAATAACTCCTTCAAAAACAATGAGGAGGATGAAAAGAAACATTGCAGTTGAATTTAACTTAATATTTTTGCTCTGTTTCAAACCTAACAAAATCTGACCGAAGAAACATAAATGTCAGAAGATTTAAGGGTCTGGCTACATTTTATTTGTCTTTTCGGGGGCAATTTGAACCAGAATTTTACCAGTATTCTTGCAGGCAGACAGGGCTCTTGCAATAACAGATCTCTCATAATTCTGCATGAAAGTATGTAGGGTTTTTTTCTTCACAAGTGTTACAAAAGGCCATACGTTGAATCAAGTTACTGAATAGGCAGCAGTTCCACATCTCCAACTCTTTGCATCAGAGCTGGAGGAGTGCTCTGTTGCCTGGGCAGTAACCCGCTCCAGGGAGACTCCACCTGAACCAGGGACTTGCTCTGACCTTGCTGGCAGCTGGTCAGAGACTGTGACCTGACAGTGAGGAAGGTTCAGTGGCTTGTCCTGTGTGCAAAAGGGATATTTTATGAATCCTGTTGTGCTAAACTGTTACCCATGACTGTAGGCATCAGAGCCAGATCCCAACCTGGCTTCTGTAATCCTCAGAGGCTAAATTGGCAAAACAAGCTCAAACTGCAGGTCCCTCATGCTGCGCTGTCTCCAAGTTTGCTCTTCTCTTGTCCCTTGCCTGTCATCACCTTTCTTTCTCTGGCCAGCCCTTGTTTTCTGCTGCCTCCTGATGCTGTGGGTCATCCCCTTAGCTTGTCTCTCCTGTACTCATAACACCTCTCTGAGAGGCATGTTCAGGTCCCTCCCCAGTCTGGGGCTAGACGCTGCTCTGGGAGGAGTCAGGTACTACAGTGATACAGATACATCATTTTCCCCTCTGTGTAGCAGCATAGGAAAGGCAGAGGTAGGAGAAACAACATTTTTGAGTAAAGGATGTCACACATGCCCCAGATTTTCACCGTTTTTTTGAGATCTATCAATGATCTGTGCACAATAGGGATGAGATAGAATGGGGGCAATGTGAGCAATGGATTCCTCCTTTGCTAGTCCTGGCCACAAAGGATTTATTATTTTCTCTGCCACAAAGGTATGCATGGTCTTGCATAGAATATCTTTAAAGAATCTTATAAGACACTATGCTTTTGAATAGTATTTCCTCCTATGTGTGCTCACACTGTTTTTTATGAGGTGCAACGTTTTTATTATATTTGTGCTTGATAGAATGACCAAATTCTTATTATTTGATTTATTATTGCATCTTACATTTCTTTCAGTGAAGCTCTTACTACTTCACTCCTTTTTGAAATGTAAAGAACACTTAAAACAACTGAGCTTGATATAATTTAGACAAAGAACAAAAATCTCTGGAGGGAACTCCGTTAGATTTGTTTCTCATCGAGAAATGATTTACAAATTGTATCAAGATTGTTTGGTGGAAAGTTGCAGATTTGTTTTTCCATCAAATCACCTAATCTGTACATTTCTATTCCAGACCTCTTCAATCTCAAATAAATTGTCATTTCCCTGTCTTAACCATTCTCTGTCTTCTCACACACGACAAAGCTGGGACCACCATTCTCAGCCTCTAGGCTGAGACATGAAAATACCCAGCATCTGTCTCTGACAGGAGAATGGGAAATTACCTTCAGTAAAGTATTTGATAGAGCAGCATCTGCTAAGTTATTATATGAGGCAGAAAACATGAGGCTGAGAATAAGAACTTTATGGTGGGCAAGAAGCTGGTAACAAAACAAGATGTACTGAAAGACGAACTTTCTGGTTTAAAGGAAAACTATTGTATTGGGTTTATATGACCAGTACATTAATGGAATTTGCTTGATTACCTTGAGGATTTCAGTAGCAGAGATCAAATGAAGGTTGGGAGCACAAAGTGCAAGATCATGTCTTTGAGGCCAGCAGAAACAGATATCCTGCATCAACTGAGTGCTTATCAGCTGAAATGGGGGAACCAGAAATACTTCTATACATTATCCAGTAACACAGGGAGTGTGGGTTTCCAGAGTCACACAGCCCCTAAAAAAAAATATTAACGCAATGTGAGGATGTATCAGAGTGTGTGGCCAGTGGAGATAGGGAGGTATTTATTGTACAGGGCCATCCATGAGGCCTCATGTGAAATTTGTCCACGTATAGTGAAATGTGAAGTCATGGAAGATCAAATGCCAAGATGGACTGCTTGCATGCTCAAAAAATAGAATCAATTTCAGGAGCTTCCAGCATGTCTTATTCTATGAGTGTCCTATTGAAAGCTACCATGGAGAGCTGAGATGGGGGAAAACTCAGCGATCTAAGTGTGACCAAAGGGGTTTGGGGGACTTCAGCATGGTCTGGCTTGTCTTATCAGAAAAGACAGCAACAACTAGTTCGGCTTTGTAAAATGAAAGCCAATGTGATTGTCCTCTGATCTCCAACTTAAATGCCTTTTCTCCTCTAATGTTACATTTATAAATGCTCTTGATGCTTTTGCAGTATTAACCCAAGAACAGCTGTATTTAAGTAGACCAAGAGCAGCTTTGTTCTGGGAATGAGAGTCATCTTTCTAACCATGAAAGCAAACTTCACAAGCACTTTCCAACAGGAGCAGTGGCATGAAAAGTATATTTCAAAAAGCACTAGGACATGTTATGAGGAGAATAATGGAATGGTTATATCTGTGCTGGTAGGGAAGGGCACTCTCATGGCTCTGGAAGCCTCCTTTTGCTAAATAAATCATGCAATCATGTTTTCTGGGTAACTGAGCATCCTTAATTCTTACTACTATGCATCTTTTTCACTGGCAATGAAGCTGAGTTTATGTAAATGCTTAAGTGTAGATTTTGATGCCAAACTGTATGCTCTGTGTTTGAAAATTTAATATCTGAATCCTAAAGGCAATACATAGAAAAAGCATATATTAGCTCAGAATCTCACATGTATTCATATGGTATTCATCTGCATTTTCTAAAATACTGGGATCAAACTCATGGGCAGCTACATCATTTCATTGATCTAGGAACTGTTCAAGATCCAGTCTTGATACTGTGAACAGAATTAATTTCTTTAGGGACATGTAGCTGCTGCACTGTCCTCTCCAATTTCTACAGACTATATTGAACAAAGTATCATTGAAATAAATATTCATGAAGTTGCTCAATAATTCAGGGTGTGCTGTTTCAGAGTGTTATAGCCATAGCAAAAGTCATATACAAAACTTCAGCCTCATAAAAGGCAAGGCACAGTCCCTGTACTCTGCCTAGGGTACCTGGGAAAGAACAAGGGAGACCAGGTATGATCTTATTGGTGAGTGGGTTTGATATGTTTTCTGACAGGACTGTACATTTGGTCCCAGAAGATTGTTCACTGTCAGGCAGAATCACAGAACCCCTGGTTTGGGAGGGGACCTCAGGAGGCATCTGGTCCAACTCCCTGCACAGAGCAGGCCGCTGCTGAGTGCAGATGGGGTTGCTCAGGGCTCCATCCAGTTGGGTCTTCAAAACCTCCAAGGAAGGAGGGCACACATCTTTGAGTGCAAAGATTTCCCAATGCTTAATTATTCTCATAGTGAAAATTATTTTCCATCTTCCCCTTTTTCAGTTTAGGACCATTGTCTCTCATTATCCCAATATGCATGTAATTGAAGAGCCTGGCTTCACCTTCTCACTGACCTCCTCTTCAATACTGGAAAGCTGCTGTTTAATCCCTACTTAAATGTCTTGGACATGTCTTCAAAATATGTTGTTAAAATCTGCATCCTCAGAAATTTTTGTTCTCCTATGCCAAGAAAAGAAGTCTCAGCACTCCCAGTTCCCTTCTGCAGAAATAGGTCCCGAGACCCATATTCACTAATGATTTTGAAGGGCATATGACAATGTGATATTTAGAAAACGTAATTATTATTTCAATGGTTATTCATTACTTAAAACAATTACAAAATCACAGGTTGTAACTCCAAAAGCCTAGAGTGTTTTAAAAGAAAGTTGTCAGTTTGCAGTACAGATGTACCACTTGATTTTGAAAGTCAGATTTTATCTATATAATATAAATCTAAACTGGTGCTAAGTTGTACCAGCTGACCTAGTCTCTTACTCTTCTCATATCCTCTACATCATTACTGGATTCAAGGGAAAATTGATTCTAGATGGAAAACGTGTGGTAAGTGTATGTAGGACAATGCAGCCACTGTTTGAAGTAAGCACAGTACTCATCTTCCCAGTTAAAAACAGCGGAGGTGGTGGATGCTCAGATCTTCTGAGAAAACAGCCAGTTAAGTGTTTGTCCTACATGCTGAGTGGGTGGTGTATGTGGATAAATGTTGACTTCTTAATTGTGACTGCTGTTCTTTCAGTGAAAGAAAGCCATGAAAACCTGAGAGGACAGCTTATTAGCTGTATTAAGGTCACAGACTTATGTAAAGGATGTCTTAAAACCATTCCCATCACAGTGGTCTAGCATCCCATGACAGATGCTAAGTTTAAAAAGCCTATGTACTGTTGCGACACCATCTTTGCAAAAGTTTGCAGGCTAGTTAGACTTGTGGTTTGCTTGATGGATAAGCTGGATGATGCTTCCTGCAGCCAGATGGAGATGCATATAATTTGTACGGTGGTTTAGAGGTTTTTGTTAGCATACTGTAGTTCTGAATCAGAAGTATACAGTCAGTTCTTGTTACCTTGGGCAGGTTCTCTGTAAATGAAGCACAGCATAAATGTAGTGACACTGCACAATAGTGCTGTCAGCCATGAGCTGATACATCTTCTTTATACTGGGATGGCTTTGACCATCTCAGATCACCCCAACAATGTTTCTTTGTTTTCTGCCTCCGCCCACCATCCTTGGTGCATGCTCTTATTCACTAATTATTGTATTGTCCTTATTCATGGATTGCATTATTCTTATCTTTGGTTCATTTGTTTACTCTCTTCAGCATTAACCATACTGACAGTATGTTGCCTGAAGAGAGGTTGCTGATCAGTAGTTAACTCTGTTACCACCTCTGAGAACTTGGGCTTTAGGATAAAACTGAGAGGTATAAGGCCTTTTGTTCACATAATGCAGACCCTTCTTAAGCCTTCATCTTGCCACAACCTGTGTCATTTGCAGAAGTTTGCTGCCAGGCTGGCTTTTGCCGGGTATTTTGGACCTTTCCTTGGGAGCACATTCACTTCCATGGCTGAAGCTGCTAGCTTCTTGTCTCAACTTGAGCCATAAACATGACCAGGGCTTTTATTTTCCCTGCTTCCAGGTAGAACCAGAATGTGGATTTTTTTTTATGATGCACCTGTATATTTCAATCATTTTGGTTCTTCTTCTGTCTGTTAGTGTCTTCCAAAATAGTCTCTGGTGACTTTTTCTCCACCTCAAATATTCCTCCATCTCTGCATCAGCTGCTATGAGCATGCTGTTCTCCTTTTATGAAGCTCATCACTCTCTGCACGTAAGGTCCTGCCTCACACTTCGAAAGAAGAGAGAGTACCTCATTTTGTTCTCCTCTGAGCCTCTGTGAGTGCTGCATGAGCTTTCCTTGTGCCAGCTCTCCACACAGAAGCTGAAGTGACAGAGAAGGTGCCACTCATCCTTCTTCCCCAGAAGGCCCTATGGTTTTTGTTCTTGATGTGCAGTGATCCTTTGCATATTGAGTAAATCTCCCTCAGCTGGGACATCTGTTCCGTGGTGATAGAAGAGGCAAACCACCCTGGTTTGAGATCACCTCCACTAAAAGCAGAGTCTTCTCCTCTGAAATTAATTTCTAAACCAGAGCAATACTATTGAAGGATTAATATAAGATTAGAGTATTTATATTAAAATACCCTCTAATGTGAAAGAAATACATGTTCTTAGGTTATAACGAGAAGCTTGCTTTAGCTGTTCTATTAATTAAAGGTTTTCTTTGCTTAATGCTAATGAAAAGGCTGGATTTCATGTGAGTGGGACTCGAGTCTTCTGAATTCCTGAGCGCTTTTTGATTAAAGTGTAAACAGTAGTGTGCAGCCCACGCTTCATACCGGTGCTTGTTTGAGCCCTTGTATGGATCACCAGGCCCTTGCCCTGACCATCACAGTGCCTAGTGTCAAAAAATCAGCCGTCTCATAGTGGTGACTTTGATAACCTGTTCATTTCAGCACATTATGCTCAAAAAGAGATTGTTTAGTCTGGGGAAGTTGAATGAGGTTTCATTTCAGGATGAGCTAACATCATGACTAGTGGGCTGGTGTTGTTTGAAATGCAATAGAAACTGTGTGTGTCTGTATGTTTATATAAACAGTCACAAGTTACATTGGCTAATACACACTACACTCTTACTATGAATTTTCTTTCATTAACAGCTGCAGCTTGTGGCCTGATTCCACCCTAAATTTGTGCACACAAACAATGATATATATAGATATAGATATAATCAGATGTATACAGAGATATTATTTGTTTATTTTTTAATTAATTTGGAATGCTCTGTGTAAAACATCTTCTCACCGATGTGCCAGCACAGGTAGTCACTTGGAGAAGCAGCAACAGACTGGCAAAAGTTTTTCACCCAGTCTGCATAAGGGAAGCTACAGATGTTATACAAAGATGCACTGTTCTTATTTCCCTGCATTTGCTTTGTACTCCCGTTTATTGCACATCAAACACATTTACATATCCAGGAATGAAATGGAAATGATTGATGCAAAGGAGGTATTTTTGTTAATTGTTGCTCTGAGTCATGCCTGACTGGGAGGAAAGGCAGAACTATTATTAGAGGTATAAATAATTATCGAGAGCACCTTTTGAATCCATCTGTTACCACAAATTAACATCAAAAATTACCTGATGAGGAGTGGGGTAACAATACAAGAACTAGGACAATGCCACGTCTCAGTCAGTGTAGATGCTGGCAGCTGCCTCTGTGTCTTTGTCTATTTTTTTTTTGTTCATTTCTGCTCCCTTGGAGTTTCAGCCACTTTCTGTAACAACCCTATCAGGGCCTCCTGGTGTCTTAACACTCATTGCTGAGAAGGTGTTTGAGTGTTGGGCTGCTGTACCTACACAACTCTAGTGAAATGTGTCCACTTTTTGTCCTGTTAGTTGGAAAGCAATTCTTAATGTGCTCTCTCATACATGCAAAGTAGAGCCAAGATGACATGAGCAGGCTGTGCTTGAAGTGCTTAAAGATAGTGCTTTTTGCAGTGGAGCTACACTGCAGAGTGTGCATGAAAATTTCTGGTGGTTCCTGCTCTGCAGGAGTAGTGAAGAGGGATTTTAGAAATATCTGTCTATGGATGGTTGAATGATCCTTAGGTTCAGTGTTGATGTGGGCTGTGCAAGGAACTGAAGTGGATCAAAACAGCTGAAGTGCAATTTGATCATGTGTGAGAAGCAGACAAAAGATCCAAGCTCCAAATGATTTTAGAAATACCATTCTTCAGAGTATTATCTGATGCTAACACAAATCATAGCTTCCAATGCAAGTGGTAATGGAAATGCATCCGTAGCACTCACTAGTTTGTATCCTTTCACCCTTCTGCTATGAAATAATTCTTGAAACAGCTGTTTCCATTAGATAGTAGTTCAAGAAATGACCCTTCAGCAGAACACAGTCCATAGTTTGGCCTTATAACCTTATTACAGAAAATAGATTATAGATCCTGTAAGTGCAGAATTTGGAATGAATAAGGAGAGAGCATTCAGCCTTGTTTCCATTTGCTTTGTCTGCACTGGGGAATATATCTAGATTTTTAGGAAAATGTGGGGAAATAACCTATTTTGTTACAAACCTGAGGTTTATAGAGAAGTTACAGGGAATTTTTAGTTGCAGAAAGTGGGTGATACCTGAAAAAAGAAAGGTAATTGTCATGGAGAGTGTTACCAATTTCGAGATCTTTCATTTAACTGGAGTTAGCTCTTGTATGAGATGGCCCTCAGAAACGGCTGGTTTGTTCGTGGAGTAACTTGGCTTCAGCAAGCATGCCTCCTGCTTAGTCACTTCATCCTTCTCTAGGCTCAAGAAAGACTACTGAGATAGATTTTTTCTTAAGAAATCTTAGGACTCGTCATTTATTAAGGTATTGTTTGCAGTCAGATGAGTCATGCAAACTCATGAGCCTGTTTTTGCAACAGACCGTGTGTTAATTTTAGTCATGAATCTTCTTCTGGTTATTCTAGCTGACAGAAATCATAAGCATTTTGGTTTTGCTTTGTCTTTATGATATCACCCTGTAATTCAGGTGAGTTGTTACTGAATAAAACATTTCTTAGTAAAAACCCCTCAATTTGTGAAAGCCTGCTTGAAGCATACTTGAGTGCCGGCCATCTCACATTGCCATAAATAGATGTACAGACTGAATTCAGTAGCCAAAAGATGAACTGACAATGTGAGTTCTGCAGTTATTTGCTCTATTTCAAATTAATATTACTTGGTGTCTCCTTTGTATTCTTCAGAGGTGAGGTTGAGTAATTAGAATCTTTATATCAACAAATGTTTTTGTACTATGTGATTATAACTAACTTCAGTCAAGCACTTGTCTAAAATTATGTCATATGAATGGATTTCGGGTTTGTCATTATCTTCATTCCAACCCATTTAATAATAGGATTCTTCTTAAGGAGGTGGCTCATGCCAGTCTTCCACACGGTGTTATTTTTAGCATGTGCAGCATCCACATGAAATTGCTCATGCTTCTCTCAGATTCTGACCAAGCACTGTGTGGGTTATCATCTTGTGCATCTTGTAAGATATGCATGTCTCAGTCCAGATGAGAAGTGGCAAGATGATATAAATCTCTTCTCCCACCGTCTCTGATCTTGCTGAGTAGAAGGGAGTACATTCCAGTTAATTGGCTTCTATATAAAGTAACTACCACTGAACAGTTGATATGTCAAAGTAATTCCATTTCTCTAATAGCTGCTTATTTCCTTTCATCTGCGTCTCTTTCTCCCAATTTACCTTGTATTTTATTCACAGTATTTATGAAGCCTTAAGCCTTTTACTGTCTCAGAAGCAGTCACTTAAGTGCCTACATTACACCAGAGAAAGTGAAGGGGATGGTGGCAGTAGCTGGTAATCATTTTATTGGAGATTAAAAAAGTAAAATGCACTAAATCTTAAAACTGTATTTAATGATATGTTTCAGGAACTTCTATTACATCACGATGCTGAGGGATCCGGTGTCACGGTACTTAAGTGAATGGAAGCATGTCCAGAGGGGTGCGACATGGAAAACTTCCCTTCATATGTGCGATGGAAGAAGCCCAACACCAGACGAGCTTCCTACCTGTTACGAAGGAGATGATTGGTCAGGAGTGAGTTTACAGGAATTCATGGACTGTAGCTACAACTTAGCCAACAACCGCCAGGTGCGCATGCTGGCAGACCTCAGCCTGGTGGGGTGCTACAACTTGACTTTCATGAACGAGAGCGAAAGAAACATGATTCTTCTCCAAAGCGCCAAGAACAATCTGAAAAACATGGCCTTCTTCGGGCTCACAGAATTTCAGAGGAAAACACAGTATCTCTTTGAAAGGACATTCAACCTGAAATTCATTTCCCCATTCACCCAATTCAATGTTACACGGGCCTCCAATGTGGACATTGGTGAGGATGTGCGGCAACGGATAGAGGAGCTGAATTTCTTGGACGTGCAGCTGTACGAATATGCGAAGGACCTGTTCCTGCAGCGCTTCCAGTACTCCAAGCAAGAGGAGCATCAGAAGAACCGCCTAAAGAGGCGAGAGGAGCGGCGGCTGCTGCGGGAACAGAGAGCTCACCAGTGGCCAAGGGAAGACGCAGCAGAAGTAGCCGTTACCGAAGATTATAACAGTCAGGTTGCGAGGTGGTGATGCTCCTCCATCTTGGCTGATTGATGAGAAGATCAGAGAGTTTGTGCAATTTGGCTACCTGGGAATTAGCCAAGGAAGGCCCACCGCTTTGGTTAATAAGACCATGTCTGACAACTACCCCTCCTTGTCTCATTTTTTCTTGGTTTCTGCCAGTGAGGAGAATGTATTTTTTTTTTCTCAATAGGAATTGATTAGTGTTATTAAATGGCAGTAGAATAGATTCCTGTCAAAAAAGACTCCCTTCAAAGCCCTAAGCTATGAGGATGAGTTGAAGAGAGAGCTATATCCTTTGCATTAACAGGTGTACCCTATACAATCTAAGCTGCCAAAACATGTGCAGACATGAATGAAAAATAGGGGGAAATAAAAACCCGATTTGGTTCCTCTGTGACATGAGAGCTGGGTTATTTCATACTGTCCTTGGTAACTGTAGCGCATAGCTTTCTAGTGAGTGAAATGGAGGAAAGTGCATTGCCCTTCAAACTTCTACAGTCTGTGTTTTTATTAAGGGAAGAATTTGCAGAGTTGATTAAAAAAGAATTGTGGGACTGCCTGTGGGCATCGCTTGTTCTGTGCTGTTAGCAAGCAATCAGAGATGATTTAAGTGATGGAGGGGTTAGCTTATTTCTCTGCAGATGTGGAGGCTACCAAACCCAGCCAGGTCACAACCATTTTTCTGAGTGGTGTGTTAAAGGGAAACCCTTGAGAAATGAGGTCCACGTGGCAGCTGGGCACACATCACAGAGATTATCTGGCTGGAGGCAATGAAATCGGCCTTCACATTCACAAATGGTGAAGAGCAAAATACAGGGAAGAGGAAAGAGAGAGCAGGAAAAGCTTAAATATTAGTGTGATATTTTCCAGATTTGCTGTAAAAGCCTGGAGATATATTGCCTGTGAAGGTAGGCAGGTTTATGATATTGTCTGTTAAAATACATTGATGCCAAGTGAATACAATTTAAATCGGTTTTCTCTCTAACTACTGTAGTGGCTAGAAAAAAACCATCAGCTTTCATTTTTATAGGATACATAATGGATATGTGGAAAGTCTTGATATTTATTACTCTGTATGAAGATTCTTTGTAAATTTATTGTTTACATGATGAGGGATCTATATCTGGTTTTCTTCCTTGTCTAGAAAAAGATTTAGTGGGTTCTTCCTCCACTTGTTAAATTCTTGTGGTTAAACTGCGTCTATTTATTCCAAGATTTTATATTGTTCCATTCATAATAGTGCAATTTTAAAAAGAGGATCGTGTGCAACATAGATCTTTCAAGAGAGTTTTTTTCCTTCTTCTAGCATAAATGTAAAGCATTAGGAGGAAATTTCTCTAAGTGCCTCAACGTGGCTGCTAAATCAAGATGCTGAAAGTATATTATTGCATGCATGAATGGCCTTTACCTTACAGATTTGCTAATGAAAAATACCAGAGTACCTGATATGGATGCACATTTCACATTTATTTTCAAAATTCAAGGGTTTTATCCTGTCAAAAAAAAAAATGTTACAGAAAAAAGAGGCTGAATTTGAAAATTTGTCCCTTCGTTTCCAAATGTTTTGTTCATTTGTTTTAGTGCATGCTGTATCTTCTTTTCTTGTGACAATGCTGTTGCTACTTATCTATGCACAACATCAGAAATGTGATCTAACGATCCTGTTGAGAGTTAATGCATACAATAATACAATAAGCATGAAATATCATAATGGCTATTAAGAAGTGAAGAGTGCTACCAGGATGATGCCTCATTATCAATATATTTTATTAGCAATATGCTGGTTTATGCCTGATTGTCAGCATGCTAATCTTGGGGCAAGTAGCAAAGGTTTTTGGTCCCTAATACCTGTTCCACTGGTGGATCATGTGCATCTCTTCCCACCTCCATGATCAGAAGGGAAAATGCAGGACTGCAGATCATTATTCTCCTGCCCAAGTGTGGGATGTCTGCCTTAGAGAAAAGCAAGGAGCAATCTAGACTCACGGGAGAGTACTGCTTGGATCCCCATCACCTGGAAGAGGCACCCAGACAGCTCGCTCATGTATGGACACCTACCTTCAGAGATTATGGATTGAAGTTTACAGTCTAGGATTGAAACTCACTCTGAGAGTCCCAGCTGCAGTATGGCGAGGCCATGAAGAGCTAAGCTTGACTGGTATTATTGCACCTTTAACACAGTGCAGGTAATTTGTAGTGATCTGATGCCTTACCCACTGGCACTGAAGCTTCAGGCTGGGCTGGCCCTGGCCCTGTGGAGGGAAGGAGCTTTCTGGCTGGTGATGTTGGAATGATGGGGAGCTGTTGTGTCTCCCCATTCCTGAGCACATTGATGCATCTTGCTGCAAACCCTGCAGCAAGAGAGAGGAAGGAAGGCTTTGGTCCAGGATTTGAAGGAGCAATACTTGTTTCCATGAGCACAGGGGGCTAGGGTGCTGAGGGTACCCCAAAGGACCCCCCAGCAGAGGCAGAGGCAGATGCAGGGTGGGCAATGATGCAAGGCACTCGTGAGATATGGGGCTGACAGGTGGGATGCAGGGGTTTGGGAGGAGGCAGGGCTGCTCAGGAGAGAAGCCATGGGAGGAAAGATGCAAGGCCAAATTCATGTTAAGTAGGAAGGCAAGACAGGAAGTAGAATCAATCTTGGACTGTCTTTTGTTGTAAAGCATCCCTTCTTTTTCCTTCTAAGCACAAAAAAAGGGTCCTCTTCCTGGCATCCCTGACTCTTTCCCCAGTGGGCCACTCTCCTTGCAGGTCACAGAAATGGAGCCTTGATTTTAATTTAGAAAATGTAGTTTTATCTTTTCAGGGGAGAAGAGACAAAGCTCAGAAATGGTTCTCTGGAGCCTCACCAGTGACTGTAAGTATCAGTTGCAGCTGTCTAAGCATGCCAACCCTACTCCAGACTCTTCCTTCTACCTGACACAAAACAAAGCCTAATGAGGAAAATCGAAGCAGTCTTTGGGCAGTTTACATTTGCTTTAATAGTTAGGCAATACCTTAATGCAATGCCTCACCTTTTCCAGATGAGATTAGGGTCTAGAAGAGCTGTTAAAGTGCAGTAGCATCTGTGTTAATGGGATTTGCCTTATCACTTGGGATTTAGTTAAAATTGAAGTTGGTTTGTTATTTTTTTCCCCCCAGAGCTTGTGTAGTAGATAGCCCTGGTTGTGCAGGAGTAGTTGAGACAGGGACAGACAGCTCTGGGCTGATCTTGCCCAGAGCCCCCAGGACTACATAACTCAGCACATCCTTCCCCAGCTCCAGCAGTAGACCCAGCAAACTCACTGTGCCAACAATACAGTTTTCCTTAGCAGAATTTCCTGGCACATGACAAATAAAGCAGTTTGGAAATACTTTCAGGCTGACTTCTAAAATGCAGGCTTGTGGCTTTCTTTCTCTTGGGCACTGTGCCCAAAGTAAAGCAAAATAAATACCGTGGTTCATATCTCTGTTATTCCAGGTTTTCATTGCTCTGACAGCATGGACTTCACTGTAATTACACTGGATCATATAAGATCAGAGCACAGAGTGTTTCTCTCAAAACCTTCATGAGCAACAACACTATAGAATTTCTGTCCATCTTCCTGGCATTATTTTGTTGCTTAAACAAGGCAATTTGGCTTCTGCTGCTGTGGTGCTGAAACAAACCTTACTCTTTTGTAATGGAGATGTACTTACTAATCTCTCCCATCACATCCTCAGCACTTGCTGCCTTTTCCAGTTATAATTCACTGTAGGCTTGGAGCAAACAGAGAAACATACTGTGTCATTAAAACTTGGTCCTGGTAACTCGATGTCTAGTCCAAGACACAGTCTATAGCCTATGGGCCATACTTTATTAAGGAATTAAAATTTGTCCTCCCTTCCTCACTCATCAGTGCTAACAATAAAAAGCTTTTTCACCATAGGGAAAATAAAAAAAACCCCACTGTTTTGGATGTTGGGTGTTCTTCACTGCAGTTGTGTTAATAGTGAGGCAGTGATTGCCTTGCTGTGGATTCTACCCAATATGTGGTAGTTATTTGCAGCTCACTAAAAGCAGAAATAACTGAACAAAAAAAGTGATGGAAATGAGATGCAGAGCCAAACATCCTAACTGCAGCATATCCATTCAACCAAACCAAATGGCAGGTCACATCACCTTTGCATCTGGAGATTTGAGATTTGCTGCCCATTGCTAAACCAGGAGGTTTGTCAAGATGGCCTTCTCATTAACACTTGCTTTCTTCTGTGCTAGTGGGTTCGTTTCCCACCTGCAGTCTTGTATTACTTACAAGTACTAGTGTTATAAAAGTTCTTTCACTAACACTTTTTTTACCTCTGTTGCTGTTCCCCTGATATATGTGGAATTATTCTTTCCTGATCTTGGATAAGAAATATCTTGTTTCCATGCTGATGGAGACTACCCTGTATGAGATGAACAGTCACAATAAAATCATTCTGCTGCAGCAGATTACTGTATCCTCCTACATGTGGCAAAAGCATACTTGGAAAACATACCTGGTTTGAGCTGAAACACTTCTTTCAGTTTGTTTCATCTAATACTTTCTTTGTTGGTATTTTGTGGAGGGAAATGATTTTGATAGCCTACAATGTCATCGGCTTTTTTCTTGGCCATATCACTAGCTCTGTGATTTCAAATAGGTGTTGGAAGTGAAAAAAAAATAAATCCAAGAGTTCCAGTCAGTTGCCATATTTAAGATGAAAGGGTAAATTAATAGGCTGTAAAGTACTTCATTCTTTAGGAATTTTCTTTCTGTTTATGTGCAATAATGTGTGTGAACTCTGCTACTAAGAGATTGTATTGTGAGTAACCATATCTACGTTTATTCCTATATACAAGATAGTTTGTAGACCTAGGGATTTTCATTGATGTAAAGCACAATTTAATGAATTATTTAATGTGTTTAATCATTGTGACGTCAAAGGCAACTGTTTTCATATATTTATTTGTTGGTGGTTTTCTGTAAAACAATGCTCATGAAGAAATCTGTTAAATATGAAGAAGTTTTGTTGAATATTGTTGGGTCCATGAATTACTTATGAGCAACAAATAAACCTTGTTTGCGTTTTTGAAACACTAAAGGTTTCATCTTATCTACATAGCCATAAAAATTGCTACAAATGCATAAAAGCATGTTGATATAACTTACAATTTAATTATGTTGGGGTCCAATACCAAATCTTTTGATTCCAGTTGATTTGGTTGGTTTTATCTCAGACTGTATTAAGACAGGAGAGTTGAGACTTGAATAGTCACCAGCACTAATTCAAGTGACCTCAGTATCAGAATTTCTGTACTTGGATTTAATAAGACTTAAGTATGCCAATATTGGCAGTGAATTCATTGGACTTCATTTCTCCTTCAGCAGCACTGAGGACCAGCCCAAACTGTCAGGATATTCTCATGAGCTGCTGTGGAGAAGGACAAGAAGTTGCAGTCTGTTGCTGCACTGTTAGCCTCGTATCCATGTCCTTATTTCTTTTGAGGGTTCATGGACACTGGGAGGAGCTTATTGCTTATTCAGCCATGCTGTTTCATGTAAATCTGTGAATATGTTGAACTAAGGCAGGGATGGGAGCATGGAGGTGCGTGGACAGGCTTGAGTATAGAGGAGATAGTGACCTCTCTTTATACAGATAACTGGGACTCTTGGTCAAGTCTGCTCCTTCCAAGAGTAGTTCAGGCCCCGTTTCATGAGTAATTTATCAGATAAAAGCTTTTTCTCATTTCTTGATTTTCTCAACAACAAGCCCAGACATGCCACATCCCTGGAGGTGAGTCTGATTAAAAGAGAAGGCGATGCTGTGGCAAATTAGGATGTAAAGACTACAAGAACAACCCCTTTTTGATCAAAGTCAAACCTCTGCTAAGTGCTGTGGAAAGCTTTATTAATGGTAAAAAAAAATATATAGTCTGCATGAGAAATTACTCTTGATACAAAACAAAGCATTTGATGAGGGTAGCAGAAAAAAAGGAAACTCTCAAAGGTTCTGGTTAGCTGTGTTTTCTTAATGTTTTTTTCACAGCACCTTGGACTCAGACAGTTACTGTTTAAAAAGCACTGTTGTTAGCAGGGGCTGTTTGAGCCTATCAGTGCCTCTCTGGAGCTTATTTTGATATCAGTCTTCCAGTTTTTTATTTCTCTAGCTCCATTCAATTCAACACTGAATTCATCTGTACTGCTGGTTTGCTCTTCAAGTTTTCATATAAGAAGACTGTAGGGTAACTGAAAGTGTTTTGTCTGTCTAGAGCTTGAGGATGGTGATGAAAGAGTCCAATGTTTATGGATAAGAATCAGTGGAAAGACCAGTGAGACAGATAACATGGTGGGAGTCTGTTACAGACCACCCAACCAGGGTGAAGAAGCAGATGAAATATTCTATAAGAAGCTAGGAGAAGCTCACAATCACTATCACTTATTCTTGTTGGAGACTTGAACTTTCCAGATGTCTGCTGGAAATACAACGCAGAAGAGATGAAACTGTCCTGGATTGTGTGGAAGATAACTTCAGGATGCAACAGGTAAGTAAGCCAACTAGGGAAGGCATCCCAGTAGACCTGTTGTTCATGAATAAGGAAGGACTTGTAGGTGATGTGATGGTTGGAAGCTGTCTTGGTCATAGTGATCATGAAATGATAGCTTTTTTTTTTCAGGTGGAAGTATCTCATTGCTTGCTTGCTTGCTGCTGTGAAACAAGCCTAGTTCCTGGGAGAGACATGTCAGCTTCTGGAAACTCATACTGTTTGTAACCAAACCCCTAGAAGCTGATGGCTGAGTGGGCATGAAGGCTGAATTCTGACAGTAAAGGCCAGATGTCATGGGGAGTTCATACTATTGGGTAACAATTCAGACTGCTAAACAGAATATTCCAGTGACGTTTATGGTGCCCTGAAGTTGCCCACATGATCTTCCTCTCCTGCTCCACAGGGATGCAGATCTCAGAATAGATGCTTTGTCATATATGTAATCCCCATGAAGATGTCTCAGATACCTGCAGATGTCCAAAAAACAGTCTCTCTCCTTGAGACTTTTGGTTAGAAACACAAATAGCTTTCACAATGTTTGCAGCATTTGGGGGCATCACTTCAGACGGTCTGAGTCCACACTAGAGTCCATCATCATCACCAGTTGAGAGCACAAAATTAAATGCACTACAGGGCAGTGTGAGTGATGGAGGAGCAAAATGAATGTTGTTACATTTCTGGGTCTTGGACTCTGGTGAAAGCAGCTACAAAGCAGGGGCAGCAATATGGTAAATGAAAGAAATGTCTGTATTGCTGATAAATACTACTATATAGCAGCAGGAGAAATTGAATTTGCCACCAGAAGGCAGATAATTTTTTTCCACGTATATGGTTACATTTCAGGAAATACATCAGAAAATTGTACTGTAATGTGCAGTTTATGCCAGAGTTAAAAGCAAGAGTGAGGCTCAGCATTGCTGGGCTGTATTACCTTTGTCTGGGAAAGGCTTTGATTTTTAAGATTTTATTCACATTTATTTCTATACAAGGTGTGACACCTTCCAGCATTTCCTATGAAATTTGTGAGTATCCCCCTAAAATTATATGAACATGAGCAAGATTAGGCAATATGGAAGGAAGTCACTGACTTATAAATCTTACTGTCCTGTAAAAGCACAAAGTGAGACTCGTTTCACAGAAGTAGGGGTCAGCTGGCAGCCAGCCTCCCCCTGCAACCCCTGGGGACCTCCTTACAGGTAATGGAGGCAAATGTACTTACAGGGCATGCACATCTGCCTGGCTTTAGACATTTACAGTGGTGTAAGGAGAACCTCATCCCAGAAATGGCTCCTTCCCTTCTCTGTTCAAAAACAGAGGTGTTTGGAGGAGGTAAAGTTTCAGCTGTGAAAGAGGTGTATAGGCAGCACTTCACTTTTGGAAAGACTTGAAATGGAAGTAAGGCTCTGTGGAAGTTGGGCCTTGGCTGGATGCCAGGTGCCCATGAAGCCACTCTGTAGCTCCCCCACTCCCTCAGTTGGACCAAGGGGAAGAAAATACAATGAAACTTGTTTCATCTGTCTCTACCCTTTCAAAATGCTTGACGGTAGTAGCAAATGATTATGCAGAACATTGCTAAGACAGCACTCAGAGATGAATAAGAAATACTAAATTCCCTTCCCTATTCCTCCACCATTCTTGGACATACTACAGGAATTGCATCGATGCCTTCTTGAGGACTAATAATTGTTCCAGCGAATCCTTTCCTCTGCATCAAGATGATTTTATGAGCCATGGAACAAGTCCCTGCCTCAGGTTAGCTTCTTCAGACATTAGCTTATCTCGCAGTTTCCTTACTTTCTCTCCCTCACTTGGTGATTCCCTTTGACTTCTGACCTGCTCGTTTAGCACTTCATTCCTGTGGCTATTCTTGAACTGGGAACTCTTCTCATCCTCTGGGTCCTAGCTCGGTACCAGGGAGGGACAGGGATACCCTTGCCTCTTCTAAGCATCCTGCTCTCCACACAAAGAAAACAAAACCAGATGGGTTAAATGGGAGCTATGGTGACCCCAGTTGTAGTGAGTTATGTGGTGATCAAAACTTTGGGATGTGGCCTCAGCACTGTCCATCTAAATTGCACAACCATAGGTTTAGTCAGCTTATGTTTGTGAGAATTAAATAGCAAATAAATGTGTTGCAGTTTATGAAAGGTTTAGATAAACAATCACAGGATGTTTCATCTTCTGTTTGGATCAACTGGGCAGCTAGCTCAGCAGATCACAGGCTCTATTTAAACTTCTCCTGGGTCTGGGCCAGGATTGTCTTTGCCATATTTTGTTTTAAAGAAGCATCTTTATTTATAAACTCCAAGCAGAATTTAGCTGTCAACATTGTTTATGACACATTTAAACCTAGTTAAATAAATCACAAAATGGAATAAGTATTGGAAGGAACGAATATGTAGGAAATGTGTATTTCTGGTACTCCTGGGAAAAATAAGTACACTCATTGAGTCCTAATGGCCCCAGGCTTGGGAAATGTAGGCACTGCTAGAGGGTGATTCAACTCCTGAAACACCTACATAAACCAGGACATACCAATCTGCCTTTTTATTTCTGTATACTACAAAAGGAAGTAAACTGAAGAAATTTAAAGCAGATGAATTGTATTTGTAGACTCTAATGCCCACTGGATGAACCCAAGCTTACAGTGACCTCTTTAACATAACAGAGATCTCCCTGGTTCATCTCCCTCTGCCAACAGCATCCTATAAAGATTACATTAAAAGGAGGTTTTGGAAGAGTTGAACTAGGGACAGCTAGACCTACATCCTCTCTGTGATACTGGTCCAAGCAGCTTCTTGTAAGAGTAGGAAAACATATATATATATATATGATCAATTGTCTCCTGGCTGACAATCATTTTCAGGTCAAGGACTTCTTGATCGAATTTAGCATCTCTGAATTTAAAAGGACTTTTTGATTGCTTCTTTTTCCTGCTTTGAATTTACCCAGTTGCTCCTTGAACTTTCTAATTTGTAGTACCTTTTAGCTTAACTGTGATGAAAGTGTCATGAACACAACAAGAAACACCCTCTTTTTGATTGTTTCTAGCCAGACAAATTCTAGTTTCATTTAAGCATGACAAGCTCTTACACTGGAAGAGATACTGAGCAAGAAATCCCTGCTCGCCTTCATGCAACTCCTGATTTCATGTTTCTCTATCAATTTGTATCTCTGTCTCTACCAGAGCATAAGGCTGTTCAGTAAGTGTCCATGTCTTTGATTATCCTGGCAGAGCTCGCCTGAAACATTTCACATTCTGCTACATCTTTCTTTAGAGATGGGAGGACCAAGGCTGCCCACAATACTCAATACACAAGCACACCAAGGATTTCTATGATGAATATGAAATATGTTTTCCATGTTTTTACTGTTCTTTTCATAGTACTTCCTAGAATTAATTTTTGGAATTTTCTGACCAGTTCTGAGCACAAATTTGACATTTCCATTAAATTGTCTATTCTAATGACAAGATCTCATTTCCAGGTAGCAAGAGTCAACTCAGAACTCAGAAGAGTGTATGGGAAGTTAAGACTGGGTTTTTCCCCTCACATACCTCACTTTAAATTTATCTAAGCTGAATTTCATCTGTCATTTTATCACCATCACTGTGTGTCATCAAGGTCTTCTGCAATTCACACTCACCCCTTGTCTTTAGTACCCTGAATAATTTATCAGCTATTCTCCAGCACAGATTAGTGTCCCCAGAGCTCATTCTGCAACCTGCCTAGGCAGTGGGGGGGAACTTGAGGCAAGCTGACATAACATCCCAGTAGCAGATATAAAGGCTTAATTTGCCTTCTCAACCATTTTGATGAAAGTGCTGAGATGTATGCTGCCATTCTGCTGCTCTTGCCATGGAGCTGAAAATTCCGTTTTTATTAGTGTTGAAATTGCTTTTCACACAGGTTGCCATTAACAGAAAGGTATTGCTTTTCAGTTCCTTCTTTTAGCAGAAAGTCATATTGAAAGAGTGTTTAATCCCCTTTCTCATCTGTATTCTTAGATTCTTTAAAAACTTTTGAAATTATATCACTGCTTCCCTCTTTCACATGCAAATGTTGGCAAACGGAAATTTCTGCCTTTCCAGCGCATAAGCAGCTCCTGTCTTCACTTGCACTCTCTGCTGTAAGGCTATAAACAAAGGCATATTGGGTGAGCTGGCACTGAAATTAGAGTAAGCTGAAAAGGTCAGATTTTTAAATTGTAGATCAGATAAGACAAAGAATTTCACATATCTCACAGCAAATAAGGTACAAAGAATGTGATGAACACTGTGTATAACACAGCATGAAACCATATATGGAAAAAATGTGAAGTGCTATAAACTTCCTTTCCTGATTTAATTTGCTCCAACTGCATTTAGAAATTATAGCAAAAATGCATTGATAGCCACATTATTATTTACACGCAGTAGGAGGCAAGGCTGAGCTACATGCGGAGATTGTCAAGAAGGGAAGGGGTTGCTTTTATTCTGAAAAAAACCCTCATTAATTGTGTTTTGGTTTGGAAGCTCAAAAATCAAACTTGCCACCCTTGTAGCTGCCACAAAGGTATAATTACAATGATTTAATGCTTATATTTCAATAGCATGCCAGAATTCAGGCTCCTTCCTTTCTCTGGGTGTCTGCAGTAAGGAGGCATGAGTGAGGAGGCACCCACTCTAGAAGCCATAAAAAGTGGTATCAACTGTGATACCTTGCCCAGTCTGTACCTGGGATGCTTTTTCTCCAGGAATGGGCAGATGACCCGGGGTTGGTGCTCAAGGATATCAAAGCCATTTTGAGGTAAATAACCTCAATTCCTCTCTTGTTGGAAGCAAACCAGCCTTCATCATGAGCCAAAGCCAGTTTCATAAGCCCATCCCTCAGAAATTCCAGGTGAGGAGGAGAGAAGTAGCAGATGAAAGTTCAGTGGGCATCTTTCTCCTTGCAGTCAGTTACTGAGTGGAGAGCAGCAGGAAATGGAAGTGAGTCAGAGGTGGCTGGAGAAAGGAGCTGTTGCAGAGAGAGGTAGGTGACTTTCTGGGTGAAACCACCCCTCTTTGCCCTTTTGTGCTGCAGACGCAGCAGCCACCTGGTTCCCCTCTGCTGGCAGGACAGACCTGCCAGGGATCAGACTGGTTTACAGCAGAGATGAGATGATGGGTAATAGATTTTGCCAGTATTGTGGAGTGTATTTTTTCAGCTTTTTCTTCTAAGTCTCAAGGACAAGAACTATAATGTTTCTTCTTAAAATATAAGACTTAACTTCTTATTTATGAGCTGCTTCTGAAACTGAAAATGTCTTACAGCCTTACTTCAATATCCTGGTGTTTAGCCTAGCCTATAAATAAAACAGCAGTGTGGGGAGATGCATTTCCATGACAAGACTGTAAATACGTAGTGACTATTGATACACTCCCTCTTAAAGCAAGCAGGAGAAGCTGTGTGCCCACGAGTACAGGGTGACTCTGGAGTGAGGTTGGAGGGTCAAGCAGGGTCCTTCTGCTTAGGGGGAATTAATTGTATGTTCTGGTTGATTCATGCACTGCTTTGGCTCCTACCAAAATCCCAGGTAAGGAACCTCAAGCTGACAGGTGTTTTAAGGTCTGCAACAAGGTATCTGACTTTGCTTCTCAGTGGAGAGTTAATTCAAAGCTGTTAATTAGTAGTAAGGAAGGCAACATGCCTGAAACCCTTAGTACCTTCTCATTTCTCCATGGGGATGTCTTGGTACAGCAGGTGAGGGATGCAGCATGGGAAAAAAATCACATGCAATATGCTTGTGCACCACCCATCAAGGGAGTCCTTCAAAGGTTTTTTTGAAGTACACCCCAATATATCACTGAAAACTCAGAACTAAAATAAAACTTCCTCAGACTACATCAGACAGTCTACCCCATGCAGCTTCATTGATGGAAAGAAAGGTGCACCACAGGCATGTTTTTCCATATTCTTCCCTACACACTCAAAGCTTCTTTAGGTCATGTATCATTCGCGTGCATGAAAATACAGTGGACCTTCCCTGCAAGCTACTCACTTTCTGGTCTGACTTTACAGCTCATTATAGCAACACATGCCCAGCAGAGGAAATGGAAGGAGTCTGGACCTGCTTTTGGGGAGGAAGTTCCAGTGAAGCAAGGTAGGGAATACAGAAGCTGAGAGGGGCTTGTGGGCCAACAGGTCCAATATGTAGGAGGCAGGCAAAATCAAACTCTTCATGAAGAAAGCGTTTGCAGTAAGCAAAAGCTAACTGTACTCAGTACGTCCAACCATGTGGATAAAAAAAAAGCCAGGTAGACAGCAGGAGTTGCTGGAGGCCTGGTGATATCAATTACTGACTTCTTAATTCTACTGGAAAAATGTTTTAGAGAGGTCTGTAGAGCCTGCGATGGGGTCTTGAAGTGCAGTAATCAAAACAGAGTAATCTCAGGAACCAGGAATGGTATTTTCTAGGCTGTAATTAGTCAGTAAGCCCTCTGCTGATTCTCTCTTCTCAGTCCCCTCCCTTTTCTGGCAGAAAATTGTTAAACCCCCCAAAATCTTTGTTCAAATACTTAAACCTGTATAGACCCCCACTGTTATTAGAAATAGTGTAATTATAGTGCATGGTCATGTAGCTTTCAACTTTGCCTCTTAGATATTAGTGAAAAGGCTGAATCTCTGATTAAAAAAATAAAATCCGAGGGACCAAAGCTGCTCTCTGTCAATGCAGAGAGCATCCCATGGAGCAATTACTATTTAAACTCTGTGGTAACTGTCATACCAGGAGGTCAGAAGAAAATCTTTAGTCCCTCAGAAATTTATCAGGGACTTAGAAAAGACAAGCAAGCCATGTCTCTCTCTGCTCATCAAAGATGTGAGAGAAATCCCAAGGAGATTAACCCCATCGTTGCTGGAGCTACAGGGGAAGCAGGTACAGTTGCACAAATTCCTCTCTCAAATTTGCTCTCTGTGCCCTGTTGGCTCGTGAGAGCTGTAATCTTTTCTCTAGGCAAGGATTTGTCAACTGTTGTTTTTAATCTGTATCATTAGTGGGAAGACCATTAACAAATTATACGCTGCAATGTGTCAGTAAGTTTATATCCAAAGTCATCTGTTTGTGGGAGTTGCAGGAGTCCCACATGGTGCTTCTGAGGGCTGAAAACAGAAAAAAAAAATCCCAGACCCTTCCAGCAAATCCACATTAGAGCAAGTGACAGCAAACAGCCCAAGGTCTGCATTCTAATGCACTGCTGCAGCTAGTCCACAGTCTTCCCTGCATTAACTGACTGCATCTGTGCCTGGCTAAAACTCAGCCCTAATCCTGCCCTGAGTGAGTGGCTGCGTGACCTGGCCCTGACACTGAGTAGGGTTTCTCATGTATGTCAGGTGGAACAGGATCAGGGCATTGGGGTGTATGTTTATATTATGCTTGATCTCTCTTGGGGGAGAGGTCAAGTTTGCTCTCCCCTGCCTGCATCCCCTGACCCATGGCCTCCCCCACACCAAAGCCACAGTTGTGTAGGCACCAGATAAATGCTGAAAGATCTGGAGAAGGAGCTCAAGCTACCACCCACCCACTCCTCTGTGGGGTTCTCAAGTGCTTGACCTTGAACAGCGGGAGAGGGAAGAAGATTGGGAGTATCTTTTCCAACAGCATCCTGCAGTGAGATTGCAGCGAGATTGCAGCAAGCACAAACCCTTCTGCTCTCCAAGGGCACATCTCTACTGACCGTAGCATGATGGCTTGAAGTGTTACCAAAGCCTAAGTTTGCTAAAGGTAAGTCGTGAATAAGGACACTGATCAAAAACAAAAAGCAGGCAAGAGAGGGTTAATAGCCTTTTTTCAAGCAAGCTTGAAATTTTGGTTATTCCTCTTTTTTGAATTCAGAGTATGGAAATATATTAACATCCAGTGTCTGGATTTGGTTAGATAGATACATGAGCTCTGTCTTTTCCCTAGGATATATCAAAAAAATGGTATTTCCTTTTTAATTTGCTCTACACATAACACCTTGTCTTCTTGCTCAACTTGAAAGATATTTTCCAAAACTCTCTGGGTGACTGTTTACCTATAGGAACATTTACATTGATGCTCCGGTATGGGCAGCTGCTCTTGGCAGCTTTCCTTTTGGACCCAGTGGGCTAGACTTTGAACTTTTTCAGCTTGAAAAGATCAGACCATTACAGAAACTGACAATTTTTAATTTGATAACTTCTGCAGGGAGCTGAATGGTACTCACTGAACAAATAAATTAGTGTGATACTGACTGTTTTAACCAAGCTGCAGTTGTCATTTGGGGGAGAAAGTAAATTAATTCCAATAAACAAAGAGAAATCCTTGATGCCCTTCTGACAACACTGGGATCTCAGTGAAGAGGAAAAGAAGTTTAGCTTATTAATTGTTTAAGTCTTTGGCAAACTCCCAAAGTTTGTCTTTTCTGTTTGGATAACGCTAATGTTTTGCAGTTGTGTAGACAGGAGACACAGCCATTCACAGCCCCTTTGACATGCAGTGGGCTGGTAGGACATTGCCTGTGTTGGGACATTGCACATGAGATGTCACTCCCTTGGGAACTGCAACAGTGGTTTGGGTGACTCTTGGCCACGATACCTGACTCAGGAGGCAAATTAACCTGGTGCAGAGAAAGCTGCCTGGATGTCCTAATGGCCACACCAACACAAGGTTATGGGAAAACTCATACCAGAAGCATGTTTCCTTGTAGACAAACTTTAGGGTGTGGTGGTTTTCAGTTGTTTGTTTGTTTCTCAAGGATCTGGTAGATCCCATCTTGGAGTACTGTGTCCAGTTTCTGGCCCCCCAGTTCAAGAGGGACATAGAACTGCTTGAGAGAGTCCATCACAGAGACACAAAGATGATTAAGGGAGTGGAACATCTCTCTTATGAGGAAAGGCTGAGGGAGCTGGGTCTCTTTAGGTTGGAGAAGAGGAGACTGAGGGGTGACCTTATTAATGTTTATAAATATGTAAAGGTGAGTGCCAGGAGGATGGAGCCAGGCTCTTCCCGGTGATGCCTGATGACAGGACAAGGGGCACTGGGTGGAAGCTGAGGCATAGGAGGTTCCATGTAAAAATGAGGAGGAACCTTTTCATGGTGAGGGTGTTGGAACAGGCTGATGGGGGGGTTGTGGAGTCTCCCTCTCTGGAGATATTCAAAACCTTCCTGGATCTGTTCCTGTGTGATCTGGTATAGGTGATCCTGCTCTGGCAGGGGGGTTGGACTGGATGATCTTTCAAGATCCCTTCTGGACCCTGACATTCTGTGATTCTGTCTAATTGAGTGGCTTGGGCTTCATGCCCATGGCATGTCCTTGATGACATTCTGCCTGCCATGCCCATGTCACTCAGCATCCTCATATGTGGTGCCCAGGCATGGGCCAAAATGTAGCAGAGGCCAGGGACTACCCTCAAAAGCAGCTTGAATGAGGCTGCCACTGTCATTTCCTCATGTTTTGCCTTGGTCCTGTAACAAGTGGGAGAAGAGGTCAGCCATGGTCATTGACCCATACTGAAACCAGCTGGGGAGAGGGATCTTGCTTTTGTGGAGGGGGAGAGCAGAGGGGGGGTGCAGAAGAACTGCTGCAAATGCCAGCAGACCCCTCCCAGGGTGGCTGCTGTCGACCAGGTGCTGGCTGTGCAGCACCAGCTATGAGCAGCTGGAGGCAGGGAAAGAATCTCATTGCTTGGTTTCTCTAACACTCCAGGACTTACTGACGCCAGGCTCATGAGAAACCATCCTGGTTATCTCTTCTTCTGCCCCTGAGAGGTGGATACATCCCTCTCAGGGGCAACAAGTCCTGTCCATGGTGGCTTGTCTGTGACAAGTGAAACAAGGTAAAGCATTTGCAAAATGCCTCCAGTTGCGATAAAGCTTCACAGGCTTTCTTTAGATATGGCAGAGTTTCTTCTACTTTTTGGTTGGTTGGTTTTGGTTTTTGGTTTGTTGTGGTTTTGGTTTGGTTTGCTTTTTTTTTTTAACAAATAAAATCTCATCTGTAAGGGAGACGAAAATCAGTATTTCAGTTGTAGGATTCTTAATGGCTGTGGTTATGTGACTGAGAGATGTGTCACTCTTGTCTCTGTAGACTTTTGTACCCTAAACATGGAGGAGACCTCTGAAAAGGCCAATGCCAAGGCAGTACGCCAGGTCAAATGAAGAATATCTCTGTAACTACGGGCCACTGACGTAACAGGTTTTGTGATATTCACAGTGAAATGCCTGAAGTTGGCACTCAGCACCTGGAGGAGCATTTACAGTGCTGAGTTAGGAGTTGCTGGGAAGCACAGAGAGCTCCAGTGGGACCTTTTGGTTTGCTCCCCAACAGCTAGTTTGAAATGCCAAACTGCACCTCTCTTCTTTGCAAATGTGATAGTAGGAGGAAGTGAGATTAAAATGTCTAAATGCAGGTTGTAAATCCTTCTGGCCCAAGGATGTTAGAGCCTGCTGGTCTTGGCAAAAGCCTGGCATGGCCATCCAGTCAGCTGAAGGCAAAGCTGAGCTGCAGTAGGTGGAGGAGGGTAAATAATCTACTTCGCTGCATTTTCAGCTGAACTGCAGAACTGCGAAGGAGATGATAGCCTCTCATATTCTCATCCCAGCAAAGAAGAAAACTGGGTATCTGTGTTTCCTAGGGTTAGTGAGGTCTGTGGGTTTGTTTGGATTATCCTCTTTTATTCATTTGCATGTGGAGGGTTTCTTTTTTTTTTTGTTCTGGCTTCATGTTCTTTTTTTTTCTGCAGAGGTCTTACTTCTAATCTTGGTTTTCTTTCAAGTTAAAATAAATTATCCAGCCCAAAGAGACATATTTTCTTACACACAAGCTGCCGTTTCAAGGTTGGTGTTTGGTATGCGGCTCTCACACTTTGGCATTGTTTCAGAGATCTCACTCCATCTCCAAGGATGTGCCATAAGCACTAGCAAGCACAAAATCCAGGACTGCAAGTGGATCAGTCTAACACAAGATAGACCTCAAAAATGTCGGTGAAAACATTACCATTCTTCCATGAAAATTGCCTTAACTATGAAAAGGCTTGGTTCCCTTTCCCTATCAAACATTAAGGTCTGAATCATCTTGTCTCACATTTGCATACTTCACCCTAGGTGCTGATTTACTACATGAAGACATCTGTTGCAGTCACCATCTCTGGGTCCTTGCTGAGACACAAAGCACATGTGAGACCATAGCTCTCTAACCTGCTGCTGGCTGATCCTAAGTGACCAGTTAAATAATGGTTTTGAAGGAGGACATGAGTCCATTATTTGGTACTGAGAAAGGTTAAGAGCTGGTCTTGGGCAAGCAGGTCCAGTGCAATGGCCTCCTGTTTGGAGACGTCCAGCATCTAATGGCTCTGCTGAGAGGGTGCTTGGGAAGAAGGCTGTGTGGGAACAAAATTGTGGAATTTGAGAGTTTGGCTGTTGAAAATAGAAAAGGTTGTGGGGGTGGGGACAGAATGATAAAATAGGATGTAGGGGGTTTTTATATCTTCACAGCTTACATCAGTTTCTGTTTTGTTAGAAGCGGAAGCCACATTAGGTTTAGGATATCCCAAACCTAAACTTGGGTTAATACAGAAGCTGTTATTTCACTGCCATTATCCAAACAGCTGTAATAAACCAGAACATTTAATGTTTCTTTTCAATAAAACTGGAAATGAGACCTTGTGTCCTATTCTCGAACTGGCTAGATATATCACACTGGTTTTAAGCTCCATTCTGTAAATCAGCATTCAAATTCATGCAATCTGCCAAGCAGGTAATGAGTATCAAGGAGGTTTCCAGGAAAACTATGACAAATTGAATTCTTTAGCTCTGTAATTGATATGGGCTGTCTTAAGAAATAATAAACATCATGTTTTTAGGGACCAGAAGTCTAAAGACAGAAAAGCGCTTTGAAGGAGAACCATGCAGGGAATAGCAACAGACTAGCAAATTAAAGCGTGGGTTATCCTACCTTTCACATCACTGGGTGGTCAACACAAACACACAGAGTCTGTACTGTTGTTGAATGTATCACCCAAGAGCTAAACATGATGCCTTTGCTAGTACCAGAGCCCTGCATGTCATGTGTGGATTCCTAGCCTAGCTGTTCAGTTTTGTTATCCCAGTGCTGAAATGATAGTAAGTGAACATGGTGGCATTTTCTGCTGATGGTTTCTGACACAGTAAGAGAGAATTTGCTCTCCCTTCCCTACTTATCTGACCTTCAAACTCAGGACTCAGGGTGTGATGTACAGTTCATCTGATGAAAACCTTTTGTCTAAGAGGTAGTTTAAGATGTCTGAGGTATAGAAATAGGCTATTACTGTTTTCATTTGCACAGTAGTTACCTATTCATTGTAGCTCATAAATCTTCCTCTGTGGCCAGATCTCGAATGTGCCTCACACACATGGCATTAACAGGCTCTCCAGCATGATACAGTGAAATGTCATTTTGGGGATGATTCATCTCCTGGGTCTACAGCAGCATCTTTCTGGGAGCACATTAAAATGTGCTGTGAAGTCCTGGCAGATGTCTGAATTTATAGTGTGAGCAAGAATTGCCACAACCAGTAAACATATGTAATAGCAGGCATAGTTCTGTAAGGGAAGGTCCCACTTCAGTGGGTTGAAGCTCCATTGCAGCCAGACATGAGATGGTGGCACAAGAGAAGGATGAGTGGGCAAAGGTTGTGCAAATAGTGTCTGTGCTGTGGCTTGCACTTTGACCCCATAGGGGACTGGGTTACCCAGCTCATGTCTGTATGGTCAGACACTGTTCCCTTCTCCCAGAACAGGCTGACTTTGACCATGCAACTCATTAGGAGCTTCTCCTGGGCTGTGACAGACTTTAAAGTACTCCTAGGATGTGTCTGGGAGAAAGCCAGCTCAGGCCTGTGTTGGAGAGAACGTTAACATCTCAGTTTGGCCCTGGCCCACTTTAGCCCACTAGTGTAGATGCATTCAGCTGCCTCCTCCATTCCTCTACAGTAAATTACTCATAGGCTTTCTTCAGTCTGAGATAATGGGAACTGGCAGACAGCAGACGGGGAGACACAGGAGATGTTTGCCCAAGACCTTGAACATCTGGTAAGAGCAGTGCATAACGTGGGAGCATCCCCAAAAGGTACATCATACCAAGCAGGTGCCTGTTCTGAAGAGGACGGTGTTCAAGGGCAAAGATTTCCATTCCTACATGGACTTTCTGCAGTTGCAGCTTAGCAACAGGTATGAAGAGCAGCAGGGAGTGAGGAGTCTGGGTCAGAACCTCATAAAAGAGTTTGATAAGGAAAGAGAGAGCAAAGCTGTCCTCCTTCAGCTGCCAGGCTTCTTTTACTCTGACCAGCAGAGAAATGAGTTGTTCTAGAGCATAGCGGGGCTGCCGTGTTTCAGATTTTCTTAGAGCAAGTGATAAAGTAGAAAAGCTGAGAAGTATCTATGGTCACAAGCCCCTCAGCATAGCTGCTCTTCTTTTGTTGGGCACGTCCTCTATTTGGTCCTCTGCTCCCCAGGCCCTCACCCTGCCATCTCCACCCTGTCTGAGACCCAGAACCTCCAACCCAAGACCCATCCCCTATCTGGAGAGACTGGAGGTACAGCAGGAAACCATTGGCAGGCCATCAGTTTTTAGTGTCACAGACTGTCTAAACATTGTGATCTGAGCAATGAACTCAAAAATGTAACATGCTTTATCTTCCCTGCCTTTACAAGCATCACCATGCCCTGACTGAAACAAATCTTTAAATAATGAATGCACTGTCACGTCTTATGCTTTTTTAGCTATGATGTGTGAGGTTGCAACAGTTTAAAACTCACCATTTCTCAGAAACATGGCTAATCACTTCTTACTTTAATTTGATATCCCTTGCACTGGCTGTGGCTTTTCCAGTATGAACAGGATACTCACACTAAATGCTGCATGATGGAGGAGTCAGATTGTGTCAGGATGTTCTTCCCTGTTGTCTCTTGCAGAAGAAGCAGAGGAGTTCTGTGTTACGGAGGTTTCTAGCAAGTGCTGAGTGAGGATGCAAAGGTGATATGAGATCTGCATAACCTGCATACATTAATTTAATTGAGAGATGTAATGGCCATTTTATTCACTGGCAATTTTGTACTAACTATAAGTTCTACCGATGAAAAAACCTTCTCAGTGATGGGCTACTGCTTTTTGAAGAAGCTGCATTGCACTCGGACAAGGCTAATGTATTTAGGCTAAACTATACCTTTAAAATGTGTCTAATTGTAGGCTTTTATGCTGGGTGCAAACAGGAGAAAAATTACAAAGAAAATTTCCTATAAACCTTCAGTACAGCTTCATACAAGAGAAGGCAGGGACATGACTCCAGTGCTGAGCAGTGCAGGGATCCACCAGCAGCTGCTCAAAACCATCAGCCAGCAGCTGGCAGGAGGTTTGGTCAAAGGAGAGGTAAGTGGGTACTTATGTCACACATATGTAAACTACTGACTCAAGAGGTACCTCTGGAGATGTAGCTCTAGTAAATTATCATTGAAAGACAGTTTCTGTGCTGTTTTGTGTTAAAATAAAACCAAACTGCAGGATGGTTCCACCCAGCCAAGCTGTACAGTAGCTCTCAGGGATGGTGCACTTTGGTGCATGGCTCCCACTTACCACTGAGGTGAGGAGACAAGGCTGAGATGAAGCGATCCTGGTTGAAGTTTTGGCACAAGAGAAGGGCTGGGTATGCACAGCAGACATGGTTCCATGTCCTTGGTGCTTACACCTGTGTGCACACACAATGTTGCCCTCATTTCTGTATATACCTGTCTGCTACTGAGGCAGCTTGCTGCTCCCTGGCATCCCACCCCACACCCCCAGTGAAAGGTAAAGGCAGGGGCAAGCAGCGCACACCTTTCAAACCCAGGTCAAGCTTTTCTTCTTGACAAAGAAGAGAAGGCACTTTTTTTTCTGATTTCCATCTCATGCTTGCCATTTCAGGGGGGAAACCCAGTTGCCCAGTTCCTCCCTGAACCACAGCTTTAAGGAGGTGAACTTGCATTTTCCATTTTCAGTAGGACTCATGGCACGTTTCATTTTTGTTAATTCTTTTTTTCTTTTTTTTAAATTTACATGTGATAATCATATTTGGACTTCACAGTTAATTCAGGCTTAAAGACACTGAAATATGAAATGCTGTCTCTGATGTTTGCAACACAGGAAAATCCTTATAAACAGGCCTACTCATTTAAAGCTGTATCTATGGCTATAACTTGTGATAGGTAAACTGTGGAAAATATATACAAATATATACTGTAGAAATGTTTATGAGCAGAGCTGTGTTTTGATCATGCTGCTGCCATTTGTTGTTTGTTGTTTTTTTTCTTTAATTTATACTTGGATACTGCAAATTCTTTCTATAAATTCTGGCTGCAGTAATCTGCATTCTTATTAACAGCTTGGTTTAAGAAAAGAGGGACATGTGGGAAGTAAAGGATTATAGAATGGTATATGCATGCCTCAGATATGTCGTCTTAGCAAAAGCTTGCTTAAATAATAAAAAAACAAACAAACAAAAACCCAGCAAGCCCTTATATCCTCAGGGAGGGCTGGTTAGAAGCTGGAAACGGAAAAATCACATGCAGCTGGTGGGTGAAGGGCAGAGACATCAGGTGAAGCTCTTTGTAGTGAGCTAGGAAGGATTTAGAGAAGAGTCTACACTGTTGATAAACAGACAAAACATCACAGGGGAAGATAATATGCCAGAAGAAAATAAGCTTAGGAGATGTCTTCTAAGGACACCCATGGGCTGTTTGTGGAGGGGATGCTTTTGTCTGTGGTGAGGGGACCTGCAGGGCTGCTGCTGCTGAGTCCTGTCATGCTCTTCAGCCAGACACTTTTGCCCAGCAAAATGGTGCCATAGACCTTCCTACTTCTCACCCCCACTCCTGGAAGTCCCAGTTGTGCCCAAACCCTACCAACGTACAGCCACATTAATGCTGAGGAGACTGATTCCCAGATCCTCACTTAAGGTGACCAAGGGATCTTTCCAGTTTCATAAGATATCTTTTATACTGTGAGTTTTTCTGCCAAGTTCTTCTACAACTTCTCCTGACACTGATTTTTTTTTTTGTTTGTTTGTTTGTTTTTTTAATTATTGTTATTTCAAAAGTGGCCCAATCATTAAAATCACCAGCTTTTAATTACAGAGCACCTGCAGGTCCCCTTAGATTTGGAGGGCTACCAGGCACTCTCATCCGGGCAGATGTTATCCTTTATCAAGAAAGCCATGATGGAAATAAAATGTATACAATTTAACCTGGTGTTCTCGATGGCAAATGTTTTCTTCATTGCAAATATCAGAAACACAGCTATAGCTATATCTGCATTGCACATCAGGGCTGGGATCTGGCCCAGCAGAGCTCTCAGCCTCGAATTGCTGTATCCAAATTAACAGATAGCCAGACCCAGTGTCTCAGCTGGGAGGCAGCCACTAATGGCAAAGAGGCACTAAAGCACTTAAACCGTCTCTGAGCTGTGCCTAACTGTGCAAAGGCTCCTCTCCTGGCTGCACTCGGGGAGTTTAAATGAACACATTTTGTTGTTGTGATGAAACAGAAAGTATTTACACTGGAGCAGGAAGAACTTTACAATTGAACAGGAACAGCTTCTTAAGCCCCTCAGCTTTCTGCGGTAGCCATCCAGACACTGATCCCAGGTTTTCTCCATGCATTATCCAAAACATGAGCACAAATCACCATTAACACCTGACTTTGCAGTGCAATGGGCTAAATGCACCCACAGACAGACATAGCAAGCTTGCCAATGACACTGAGCTGTGTGGTGAGGTGGACTCACTTGAGAGAAGGGATGCCATCCAGAGGGACCTTTTTTCCAGTTCTTTGTAAAATTAAGTTGTTCTTCAGTATCTGTCTTTTAGTGAAATACATAAAATACCAAAGACCATATGCTAATGCTGATGACTGCAGAATTATTATTTCATTTCCAGGACAAGGCTTTGTAAGTCCTCGTCATCCTCAAGCACCTGAGAAAGTCAGCTCTCATTGGCAGACAGGTCTTTATTGTGATGTTTGATGGGGAGCAGCTGCCTTGTTGCTCCTACTCCATTTTCTCCCATTTTGTGTAAACCTGAGTAAGCTAGTTCTTGCTGTGCTTTTCAGGAAGGTTCCCTGGCAAGAGCACTTGTGAGGGGGAAAAAAGGCAATTTGGGCTAAAAGACTCAAAATCAGCTGTGAGCCAAGCTGCTGACATGAGTGGGAGTGGAGTGAATTCAGCACTCAAGAAAGCAACCACCACCTCACAGGCTCTGAAGGAACAGTTCATCTGCGAAACAGTGAGTAATAATTCTGGTTATATCACCAGGTGTCCTTGGGGAAAACTAAATATATCTTGCTCCTGATATCATTGCTCCTAAGATTGTTCTTAAATTGCACTTCCTGCATTTACGCTCAGTAAAGCACCTCCACCTTCCCCAGAATTAGCTATAGAAATTGAGAAGACTGGTCACTCCAGTTGTTCCAGCAAGGAACTGTACTGGGTCCTGCTCACTGATGCTGCTAAACCCTGTTAGTACACTGCTCCCTGTGTCTCTGTGCTTCTTCTAGAGCTGGACAGAGAGAGAGAAGAGGGAAATCTTGTGGAGTCAGTGTATTCACAGGCACATTAGTCTACTACTGGTGGTGCTCTGAGAGAGCATCTCTGCCTCCCAAGGCATGGTTAGCAGATAGCTGTTTCCCTTAATGAGTTATTGCCTTGCTGGCTAAATAAGTTTAGGAACTCAAGAATAAGTTTATGAACAGTTTTTGGAATGAGGTGGGGTCTGCTTGCTTGGAGTACAGCGTTATCACTGGAAGCTGACCATGCACTTACCTTGCTCCAGCTCAAAGGAAGATGTGGTCACTGCACCTTTTGGGGACCTTAAGTGGTGATTTACCTGAGTGACCACTGGATGTCGTAAGATCCCACAGTGCTGCCACAGTCTTATCTGTCAGGCAGCAGGAACAAATGGGAGTTAAAAAGGACATCGTGCTGCCAGAACTTGTTAGGGTCGTGGTAAAAGCTGCAAGGGCAAGCTGAGTTCTTTCGGTCTTGAAACAGGATGTGGAAAGTATGGACAAGTATGCCTAGAGATACGGGGAAAAGAAAATCGACTTGGGCTTTTTTGGGATGGATCGGGAGGGTAGGGTAGCCTCTAGGCTAGCAGGTGCCTGATGCCAGCCCCCCCTTTGCCATAGTGAGGAGAAAGCATGTGTGAAAAGAAGCTCCCTATCAAGGTCTCACACATGCTGTCCAAAGCTGCTCCATCTCTCCTGTGTCCCCTTTGGCATCTGGAGACTGCTCATCAGTAACTTGTACCAGGACATCACTTACAATTTATAGCACATAGCAACCTGCCAACCATGTCTGCTTGCTCAAACACCTCAAATATTACTTTAACATTGAGAAGAATAATTAAAACTTAATATGTGCCAACTGGAGAGACCCAAGAGGACTGCAAAGCTCTGAAGGACAGTAACCTTCCCAAATGGAGTACAGAAAGTATTTGTATATGACAGGAAAGAGAGAGAGGCTTGTTGTTCCTGATGGTGATGTTCACTATGTGCTGCTCCCTGGGAGAAGGACTGGGCCATTTTCCCATCTCCTACCACTTGTGCATTGGAAGCACTGGCCATTTCCATACCTTTTCTATCCCTCTCGTCTCCTACATACAGAGAGTCCTAGCTGCACACTGCATACAGGCTGGCAGTGTGTGTCTCGCAGGACAAACCTCAGCAGTTCAGACTCTCAGCCCTGATATCTTCCATAATTGAGAACCTCAAAGGCCCTAAGTGAGGGAGGGAAGCAAAACCAACAATAGGCAAGACCACTGGGAAGAGGCAGGAGCAGGGCACTGCTATGGGTGCACATGAAGCCTGCTGAGACGAGGGCAGCCAGTACAGCCCCATCTGTGCTTGTATTACCCATCACAGCAGCAGCACCAGTGTGCACAGCCATCCAGGCAACACCTTAGATTTGCCAGTTTAAGAGTATTTAAGTCCCTCATCCCACTGGGGAGCAGAGCTGGGTGCACATGGGTGCAAGTGCAGCTTGGCTCATAGGAGCCTGGTGCACTACAGGGGTTACACCACTGGAACAACAGGACCCACATTTTGTTATTGATTTTCATCTTCCAGAAATTTTAAAGGCAAGAAGGGACTGTGTATTGCACACCATAAAACCATACCAAGAGAGAGCTGTATCAAGCATGTAGCTCCTTGTTGAGCTATGACATGGCCTTTAAAAGACATCCGGCAAATCTCATTGTGAATCTCAATTAATTTAGTTTCTGTTTCCTGCCCAAAGGCTGGGGCTGCTGCACATTTTTTTTGTTGGATTAAAGAATTTTCTATTAGCAGTGATTTCATCCTGAAGCTACATCTAAGATAGGACTAACTCAACATAGACCCTCTTGTTAAGCTGAACAAGTTGAACATCAAGGGTTTCTCAGCATGTTTGCTTTAGTACCTGTGTTTTGAAACCTCCGTTTAACATCCAGACAAAGTGCAGGCACACAAAGTGGACACAGCAGTCTCATGCTGGTCCCAAAAATGCTGCCTGCAGGAGTGACACTGCCTTATAGAATCATAGAATAGATTGGGTTGGAAAAGACCTCCAAGATCATAGAGTCCAACTCCAATTACTATATCATGGCACTAAGGGCCATGTCCAATCTCTTTTTAAAAACCTCCAGGGATGGTGAATCCACCACCTCTCTGGGCAGGCCGTTCCAATGCCCGTTTACCCTCTCTGTAAAGAATTTCTTCCTAACATCTAACCTAAACTTCCCCTGGCAGAGCTTGAGCCCATGTCCCCTTGTCCTGTTGTTGGTTGCCTGGGAGAAGAGACCAACCCCCACCTGACTATAACTTCCCTTCAGGTAGTTGAAGACAGTGATGAGGTCACCTCTAAGCCTTCTCTTCTCCAGACTAAACAACCCCAGCTCCCTCAGCCTCTCCTCATAGGACTTGTGCTCAAGTCCCTTCACCAGCCTGGTTGCTCTTCTCTGGACCCGCTCCAGCACCTCAATATCCTTCCTGAACTGAGGGGCCCAGAGCTGAACACAATACTCAAGGTGTGGCCTCACCAACGCAGAGTACAGGGGAAGGATCACTTCCCTGCTCCTGCTGGCCACACTGTTCTTGATGCAGGCCAGGATGCCATTGGCCTTCTTGGCCACCTGGGCACACTGCTGGCTCATGTTCAGCTTCCTGTCGATCAGCACCCCCAGGTCTCTTTCCACCTGGCTGCTCTCCAGCCACTCCGTGCCCAGCCTGTAGCGCTGCATGGGGTTGTTGTGGCCAAAGTGCAGGACCCGGCACTTGGCCTTGTTGAACTTCATTCCATTGGAGTCAGCCCAACTCTCCAGTCTATCCAGATCCCTCTGCAGAGCCCTCCTGCCCTCCGGTAGGTCGACACTCCCTCCCAGCTTGGTGTCATCAGCAAATTTGCTGATGGTGGACTCAATCCCCTCATCCAGATCATTGATAAAGATGTTAAACAGGACTGGGCCCAGCACTGATCCCTGGGGGACACCACTAGTGACCGGCCGCCAGCTGGAGGCAGGCCTGTTCACCAGCACTCTCTGGGCCCGGCCCTCCAGCCAGTTCCTCACCCAGCACAGAGTGCCCCTGTCCAAGCCATGGGCTGCCAGCTTTTCCAGGTGTATATTATGGGAGACAGTATCAAAGGCTTTGCTGAAGTCCAGATAGACCACATCCACAGCCTTCCCCTCATCTACCAGGTGAGTCACCTGATTGTAAAAGGAGATCAGGTTGGTCAAACAGGATCTGCCTCTCCTAAACCTGTGCTGCCTGGGTTGGATCCCTTGTCCATCCTGTAGCTGCTGTGTGATTGCACACAGGATGATCTGCTCCATAACTCTGCCAGGCAGCGAGGTCAGGCTGACAGGCCTGTAGTTACCAGCCTTCTTGTGTACAGCAGAAATGCCCCTCCTTTGCCTGGGGACTGTCTAAGCTCACTCACTTTGCAGACAGACAGGACTATTTTCATGGCTTCTTGTTGCTTTTTGATGCTGATGGGGGAAGGCTTTAGACCTTTCCCTTCTTTACTGTTTGTCTCCACTTCTTCCCCTATACTCCTTACCAGTTTGTGCAGGCTCAGTTCTTATTCAGACTTCTGGGTGAGCTCCTTCCATTGAATTCAACAGTAGAAAACTACACAGGTTTTTTCTGGGGTAGTTTTCTGCAATTATGTGAGGGAAAGTGGCTTACAGGGGGTCTGCCACTCACTGGCAAGCAGCAGAAGCAAAGGGCTGGGAGCAGAGAGAGGGCAGAGGGAAGCAGGAGAGGATGTGTTCCCTCTTGGTGCCTGTGCACAGGCTGAGCTGGTCCCTCTAAGGGAAGCCTGCCTCTTCCCAAGTTCTTAAATGCTGGACATAAGAGCTAGTGAGATGTGATGGTAGACCTTAAATGTGAACATTTTTCCACAGTAATGTGGTCCTGAAGTAGGTCTTAACCTGATGATCCTTATGAAACATCTGTATGAGCATTTCTAGAAAAGAAAAAGAACTGCACTTTTGGTTAAAAGCCATTTTAAATAGGTTGTGCATCCTTATTTTGCAAATGCATCATCCTCTGTGTTGACTATGGGGTGAACAGTTCCATCCCTATACCCAGAGGAGGAAAAATAGTGACAGCATATCACACTTAGAAATCACTGGCTATAGGAACTTTCCCAAAGATTTTTGCAGAGATGAGCCTGTCCCCTTTTATATGTATGCAGAGAAGTTAAACTGACTTGTTCAGGGGCTCAGCAGTGGAGTCAGCACAGGATCCAGCTGACACTGCAGAAGAACTTACCCTCCACCAGCTGTTTTTCCCATCCCAAGCTGCAGAAACCTGCAGCAAGATGTTTTTAATCGGCCAGGATTTTGTACTGAGCCAGGTACAATACTGGGAAGCTGCAACAAAATCAGCTCCTTTTATAGCTTATAAATGCTGAGGAAGATCTTAGGCATCCCCTTGTGAGAGGATAATATGGTGGATGCATTGTCATCCTCAGCTATTCAGAAAGCGTAGCACCTGGGTCCTGTCTTTACAGAGCCCCCAGATAAGACAGTGATAAAAAGAGATGAGTGTATGTTTTTGTGTGTGTAACAGCCTTGCTTTCAGGGCATTAAATCTGCCTCCTTGTGAAGAATTTCTCAAGAACTGTATGTCAGTTTATTATTCTTCTCTTCAACTCTGGATACTCACTGACTGACTACTTCCACCTATTTGTTCCAGAAGGATGGCAGCTTTATTTAGGTGATAATAGGAGCACTGTGCTGTTTTATGAGGCTGTAATCCAATTCCCAAGTGGGTGAATACTTTCCGAGGCTGTGTAGTTTATCCTGATGATCCAAGGAACTGAATTACTGACCAGAAAAATAGTGGTGTTCCTGCTCAGGTTGTTATGCTCCAACTCACCAGTATTTGGGCTAAATAAACATTCAAGTATTTGTGACATGAGAAAGAAGAGCACGGAGAGAGGGTGGGAATGACAGTGAGGAGCAGACTGGAAGAAGGAGCTAGAACTGGGGATATTTTGTTGCTTGCTTCTTAATTATTTCACTAACTTCTTGAGGACATTCCCCATCTTTCAGACAAGGGCTGCACCTTCAGCTAGACTCTCCAGGCTCTGGTTTAGATAACAGCTAAATAATTTCTATAAGCCCCAAGAGGTGAGAGGTAAAGGGTATTCACAACTGTCAGTCCAATCTGTAGTGGAACATCCCATGGGATAAAATGCTCCAGCTCCAGGTTCAGGGCATCTTGCATACAATGTGGCACAGTCTGGCTCTGCTTTTTTTCCTCTGCTTTGATTTGTTGTTCTGCTTGCTTTTGAAAGGGATCTTGAATTGAATTTTCTGTTTTAAACATTAGGGATTTGATACAAATGTGCAGCAAATTAACAGCTACCTGATGGCTGCATATGCAAGGTGAACTTAGCAGGCCTCAATACAGCTGGGGTGCGTACAGTGCAGCGCAGGTCTGAGGCTATAGGCTTTAATTAGAGGCATGTTTGTTACTTGACAAAGAGTGCGCCCAGCAAAACAAGCTAGGAGTGAGGCCAGGGTTTTGCAGTGGATACACGAATTCCCTGACTCTCCTTGTCTATTAATGTATGTTACAGACTGCAGGAAGTACACTGCTGAGAAGCATTGCTCCCTGTCTTGCTCCGAGGCTTTGTGCATCTCTGCTGGCAATGTTTGCTTGCGCAAGCCCAAGAGGAGCTAGTTTGGATTTGCTGTATAAACAGCAGCTCGCCTGAAGCTTTGCAGAGATGGCAAGTGTACCTGAGGGCTGGCTTATTTCACAACACTGGTGGAGGATGTTATCTGCTTTTCTGCAGGCTGTTGGTGTAGTGTCTCGCTCTGATGCCTGCCAGGCATAGACATCATCCATCACCTCTGTGCTGACCTGAGTGTAGGATGCTAGGACACTCCTTCTAGGCATAGGGGGGATCCTGGGAACTGGAGGTTAGATGGTTGCTTCTCAGACCCAGCTCTTGGAATCAGGTGAATTTCGAGAGGCTGGGGAGGGGTTGCCCTCAGGCCACTACAAAGAGAGATGCAACTCATGTTTTAGCCCAGAGGTTCAGGTCAGAAGGGAGAAAATCTGTAGCTATCACCAGATGTGCTCAACACCTTGAGAAGAGCCGGCAGTGAACAAGACTCCATTTTGTGAGTCTGCAGATCACTGAAATAATAATTCATTTTTTAAAAAAGTTAAATATTGCCTCTTCCTGTATACTTAGATATTGATTTCTGGTTTGAGCATGCAGACTCCTTTTTCCCNCCAACAGGTCCATGTCCTTCTCGTATTGGGGGTTCCAGGCTGGACACAGAACTCCAGGTGGGGTCTCATAAAAGCAGAGTAGAGGGGCAGAATCACCTCCCTGCTGGCCACAGTTCTTTTGATGCAGCCCAGGATATGGTTGGCTTTCTGGGCTGCATTCACACATTGCTGGCTCACATTGAGCTTTTCATCAACCAGCACCCCCAAATCCTTCTCTGCAGCACTACATTCAGTCAATACTGAAATGTTTGCTAAGCCCTGACATCTCTGGGGTTAATATGGAAAAACATTCAATAATTTTACTGTCTTTACTGTTTAGTCATTATTTAATAGCGTTTAGCAGAATAACCTGAAAAGCATTACTGACTGAAAAAGCTCCACGTTAAAATTCTTACCTATGTAAAATACATGGAGGTATTTCCTTACATCCCAGTTCTGTAAAGCAGTTAAATAAATGTCACTGACAGTGGGACTAAAACCAGGTTTAAATATGAGCTGTCTTACATATTTACATCAGTGTAGTTGTAGCCTCTGTTTAGACCAGATGTTCTTGTTTGGGCAGTATCGTGCTGCTCACTCATATTTACCTGAGTGTTTGAGTCCATACCACTGAACCCAGTACTAATTTGTCCTAATGTGTTTATTGTGGCCCTTTTGATCAACATCCAACTTCAGTTTTCTTACTGAAACTGTAAGATCTGATCTCCCTGATGCTAAGTAAGCTTTGCCAGGGTACTCCGGTGGTGTGCTGGAGAGAGGCTGTGTGCCCAGGCACCAGACATGCTGTTGACTTTATCTTCTGCTGATGGCTCATGAACACCTTTCAGACAAGCGGCAGTCTTCTAAATTCTTGCCTAGGAATGCTTTAGAGGATTTTTTTTTTATTCCAACTAAGTGATTAGTCAAGGAACTAATTAAACTTAGTATTTGTTTTTCTAGGGTAGCATGTGAATCATTAATTTGAAGATAGGATTCATTTATCTCTGGGTGACAGATCTCTGTAACTGACATGCAGTTTTGGGGAAGATGCAGGTGCTTATTCAAATAATAGTCACGGAGAGAAGATATATACATTACTTATCCTGCAACAGCTGCACTCAGATTTAATAAAGAATTTCTCTGCCTAGAATAAGGTAAATAAACTCTCTTGCTCCAAGGGGTGCTTTTGGCACAGTACTTTCCACATGCCTGAGAAGAATATCTTCTGATACCCAGTGCCACTGGTGATTGCAAAGCATGTGTGAGGAACAAGTCTTGCTTGTTGAAAGGGGTGAAAGAAGATGTTGGCAGTAGCTAGAAGCTGTCCTGAATTGGTATTCATCACCACTCCAGTCCTCTTTCCACTGACCTTGCCACTGAGTCAGTAGTTAAATACGCTGTCTCAATAGTGAGGCAAGAGCTGTCAGTGGTGGCCCCAGTCAGCCCCAGTGTTATTAGTCTATGTCAGAAAGCCTTCTACCAGGCAAGTGAGGGTGACAACCACGTGGTAATATTTATAGAGATACATACTTTGTGACAAATGACCACTGCCTCAGAAATGAAAGCTGAATAATAAGTAAATCTTCATCTTAAAATAGAAGTCAAAGGGATCACACAGGTATGCAAGCAAATGATGAAAGTAAACCTGAAAAGAAGGGGCTCCATGGAAAAAGACCTTCTAGTGCATGATTTTTTGGCAGAAGGGAGAGATTAAGAAGCTGGTAGGGAGCTGGCTGGTGGCTGTCACAGCAGCTGGGAATGTTAGGGCTACACTGCAGACCCTGTGCCCCTGCATGGACTATGAGCTATGCCTGTTTGAAAGAGATACTCAGGCTGAAATGCCCTTGGTTTCAACAGACTGAGCCCAAGGTCTGGGGTTTTCAGTATGCTTTGAGGATGAAGTCACCTCCAGCTTAGCTTCCCTGCATGTATAATGCACTGGAACAGGTTGCCCAGAGAAGTTGTGGATTCCCCATCCCTGGAAGTGTTCAAGGTCAGTTTTTACAGGGTTTTGAGCAACGTGGTCTAGAAAAAGATGTTGGACTAGATGATTTTTGAAAGTCTTTTCCAGCTCAGATTCCCTGGTGTTGTCTGTGTGCAGATATGTAACCTGTGGATGTCCAGGTACCTGGAAATGAGACTCCATGTGTACTTCATGCCAGCTGGTTTAGGAGGAAAAAATCCCTTTGGTCATGCCTGCCTCTTTCCACTAAGTGGAGGCAGGACCAAGTGGATGAGCTCAGACTTTACCATCCACAGGTCACAGATGTGGATGCATAAGGAGAGGGCCCTTCTTCCCCCAACTTTGAAGGCTACCTGCCTTTCTCGTCTGTCAATTGGAGGGACTTAATGTTTTGGCCATTGATTTTCCACCCCCTGAGCTGTAAGCACATAGTATGTCCTCTCCTGACAAGATGGATTTCCATGTGTGGTTGCAATGAGCCTCACAATCTACTGGGCTGGATTACAGAGGGGTGTCTCCAGTTTGCCACACAATTTTCTAATGGAAACAACACTGTAAGCAAGACAGGAAAAATTGTCAGAATTACCTGTATTTACGATCCCTTTTGGGTGTCTGAATAAACTCAGATTATGAAGAGCTACGGCAGATTATTTAAAAACAGATCCTGTGAGTAGATAAGGGGCTTTCTAATCATCTCTTAATTTGTTGCTATGGTGTGTAGGTATGTCTCTGTAAATTTTAAAGGAGAGAGGTAATATTGAACAAACAGTGTTAAAACAGCTGGATCAACAAGACACAGCAAGGGCTTCATGAGTCATACACATCGCTCTACAGCTCTCCCCTCTGGGTTCATCTCGACATGTTTGTTTAAACCATTATTTTGCATTATCCTTAAGTAAATGGAGGATATATGGTATCCTTTTATGTGGGCTTGCTTGGGTGCAACAGAGACAAATTCTTAGTTGTTTCAGTTTTTAACTACATACGTAGCTTAGTGATTATTGAGTATTAGGAGTGAGCATTAATGTTTGCCAGTTCAGGAGCAGGTTCCACAAGTGGTGCAGATATCTCTCCGGCAGCTGTCATCCTGCGAGCTGCCACTCACTTTAATCAACCTGTCACCTATATTTTTCAGGCATTTGGCAGTCCCTCAATTTCACTGCTGAAGATTAGATTATGTGCTTCAGATGTTTCATGAAGAAATTTTGTAGTTTGGTTACCTTTGGTTACCTGCACCTATGTTGACACACTGGAGTCTTTGTCTTCTTCCCTTGTGAGGTTTCCCTGTCTATTTATTTAATTTTTGCTCAGAAATTCTGATACTTTTTTCAAATCCTGTATGCTCTCCCTTGACCTGCCCTGTACTCTCCCATCCAGCAAGGTACCAGCATCACCTGGCTCACACAAGTGAATCAACCCCTAAAATGGGGTGTTTTCCCCTGTGAGTGTGTGCAAAGAGGGTGGGATGCTCCCTGAGGACTGGGGATGGGGGCAGAGCCTGAGGCACCCCAACTCTCAGGTACAATGTGTTAAGTCTTGTTCTTAAAGGTTTTTGCACTTCTGTGTCTTCACAATTCCGTCCTATTAAATATAATCTTAATATATAGAATACATATAAAGGAGATATATAGGATATTTTATATTCTTTTTTTTGCCTAATTTAGCAAGGCACATTAATACAATTCAGACTCCGTAAACTAAGTTACCTGAAGATAATGATGATCCAGAGGACACTGTAATAATCCACTGAATCGCCCTGCAGATACATTTTTTTTACTGTAAGGGTAACAGAGCCCTGGAACAGGCTGCCCAGGGGAGTCGTGGAGTCTCCTTCACTGGAGACATTCAAAACCCGCCTGGACATGTTCCGATGTGATGTACTCTAGGTGGCCCTGCTCTGGCAGGGGGGGTTGGACTAGATGATCTTTCGAGGTCCCTTCCAACCCCTAGGATTCTATGATTTTAAAAAATGGCCATAAAATCAAAATCCACGCATTTTTTTAACCAAACTTTTCATATAGAAATAAGAATCAACTTACAGATGAGACAGAGCAAACGAGGTCCATCATACCAAGGGCTCTGTGTTGAAGTCACAGAATCATAGAAACATAGGTGTTGTAAGGGACATCTGGAGATCATCAAGTCCAACTTCTTCCAGAGCAGGATCACCCAGGGCAGGCCACATAGGACTGGATCCAGGCGGGTATTGAAAGGCTCTAGAGAGGGAGACTGCACAGCCTCTCTGGGCAGCCTGTACCAGGCTCTGTCGCTCTTACAGGGAAGAAGTTTTTCCTCACTTTGAGGTGGATCTTCCTGTACTCCAGTTTGTGACCATTATCTCTTGTCCTATCACAGGGCACCACTGAAAAGAGACTGACCCCTTCTACTTGACCCCCACTCTTCAGATATTTGTAAACATTCATAAGATCCCTTCTCAGTCTTCTCTTTTCCAGGCTAAACAACCCCAGGGTAAACAGAAGTGTGTCACCATTGACTCCTTATGCAGGTCCTTATGGTCCACTCTGAGTATTCCCCTCCAGTATAACTGGACCTTCCAAGATCTCATTTCTCCCTGCTGACTATAAAACCACCCTAGACATTTATCTCAGAGCTAGGCCTATGTGTAATCTGAAGTTAGTTGAGGAAACTGTACCCTCAGTGACTGCCAAGAAAAAAAGAAAATTTAAAATAAAAGAAAAAAGGATGACAGAGACACACACTTTTTTCAGGGGAGAAAAAGAAAATTCCTTTATATAGTATGTGAGGTGAAATTAGTCACTGTAAGAGCATGATACAGACCAATGTAATATAAGATATATATTTAAAACAGGTCACAAGAGAATACTTTTTGTAATTTTTGTGAATAAGCCTAAACTGCTGGGATGATGAGACACACTCAGTTTTGCAGTGCAGAAATGAGCCACACAGTTATCATGAAATATCAATATCTTAACAGCAGAATTTACATCAACATTTACACAAGCAAATGCCCCACCCTTGAATACACATCCAAATCCATTTTAGTACAGAACATTATCTTTTATCACACAGGCAAATACAGCATGTTTCCGTGGCACACAAAAAAAACCCCAAACAGCTAAATATCCAGGTGCTACCAATATTAAATATAAATACACCAGCCTACTTAGGGACTGATCTTCAAATCAGCAGTAAAACCTTACTATTTATGTCTGAAAAATATAAAACTTTTGAAAATTTTCAGAAGTTTATCACACTGCTTCAATTACTTCAGTAGCAATGGCTTTTTGTCCTGAAAAGTGATTTCTGTTCAGCCAACTTCTGTCCCCAATGTCACACTATTTTTATCTAGGGGAATGAAAAGGAATGAGTAAAATGTATATTCATATCTAAAGGAATGGGCTTAAACACAACATAGTGCTATTATTTCAAAAGACTTATAGTTTTGCATTAGGCACTTCTTTCCTGTGCATGTGAATCTGCATATGTGTTTATGTGTCTCTATCCGCACAAATGATAAGTAGCTACATCATTTACATTTTTATGGCTGAAGCCCTTGATTGGATTTTCATAATGCCAGGAGGACCCATTCGGGATTCAGGTCCTGCTGTGCAAATACTCGCTAAGATATCTGCCCCAAAGAGCTTGTAACTATAAGAGGATAAAATGTGGCAGGAAAAATAATTAGAGGGAGATGAAGTGATTCTCTCTGGTTAGATGGGAGGGTCAGTCAGCTCCAGGACCAGAACAAGCATTTGTACTTGTCTGGAACTGATTTATTTGTGAATCAACAGCACTAACCCAGCTTTATACTGGGCTCACACCCAGATTGTCCCTCCCTCTTGTGCTGGTGGGTGGCAGAATGTCCCTGATCTCGGCTGAGCTGCATAGCAATATCATCCCCTCCCAGAGAAGACCCCCTCATGGCATAACTCAGCCCTGGTTTTATGCATGCACGCCTCCTAGGAATCATTCCCAAGACTCATGTAAGGAAAAGATTTTGCTGTTGCTGGACTTCTTTTTGAGGTAGAAGGGGGAAAGAAAATGTTTTCCTGCTATAGGCTTGTTTCTCCATCACACAAAAGGTACAAGGAAGATCTTGAACTCCTATGGCTGTCCCCATGGGACGTGATGTCCCCATGGGAACGTGGCTGTCAGCCAGGAACCTCTAAGGAGGGCCAAGCTCTGACCCATCCCCACGTGCTTCCTTTCCCGTCTCTGTGCGTCAGCCTTCCACAATGGTCTCCCAAATCATGAGCATCTCCATGCCTAAATTCCAGGTCCTCAAATCTAACATGTGGCCATAGCCAGGCAGGGAAGCAGGCAGGTCACCTTGAGCATGAGATGGAGGTGAAATGAAAAGCAAGGCATGGGAACATCCCTGAACCCCCAGCACTTTCTGAGGCCAAGGTGCCAGAGACAGTCTGAAAATAAAGCACCTGCATTTGCTCAGGACAAGGAGGTTGACTCTTGCAGAAGTTTTCTACATCTGCATTTGTATTAGTTGTCAACCCTGCTGGATTTTGAACCACCACTGCTGGTGTACTCAGTTTAGCCCCACTGTGGGTAGTGGAGGAGAAACAGGTTGGTACACATGCAGCCATTTAGCCTTTTCTGTTGCTTCCATGTCTCCTTATTTCTTGTGAGGAATTGCCCAAGTGATCAAGGCAGCAAGTTAAAGAGACTGCTTTCTTAAGCCTACTCAAGTCACTTCCAAAGTGTAGTAGGAACTATACATTCTTTCATGGTTGTGGTATGCAGCAATGAGAATAAAATCTGCAGACTGCTGTGATTGTCCACAGTACCTCCACTGGCAAATCTACACAAAATTCAGAAACCCCTAAACTTCCCATTTTCTTCTACTATACAAACTCATGATTTGTTCTGGTGTTGCCACCAGCCCTGTGATGCTGTCCCAGAATGTCACAGGAGCTTGGGAAGGCTTTAGATAACAGATTTGAAATTTCAGCATAATTTGTGGCTAATGCCTGGACTCCTGGTTCATGATCTCAGCATAGTGAATGTGCTTTCTTGCAAATTAAGTTATCCTTGTCTCCGTTCCTCAGGGTTTGCATATGCAAACCCATGAGCAGCCACTGAGGTTAAGGTTTGGGTGGGTGGTTTTATAAGTGGAAATCTGCTGACGGATCTGTGGGGATATTCTAGATGGCTATTTGCATTGGATTTGTACATATACAAAAAGAAAGGTTACTGGCAGTCATCATTTTTAAATACATTTCTTAAATAATGGTATTTTAACTGAGATTCACATTTACTCCTTGGGAATAGACATAGTTGATAAATTGGCAGAAGTTGCTTCTCTTCCACCACTGCTGCAATACCAAAGAATCTTTCTGATGTCCATCCTTGTGTGTGGTTACACTTCTAAACCAAATGTAACCAGCTGACCTGGTTTTGTGGGCTGCTCTAGAAAGTCCTTGCGTGCAGTGCCTTCCCTCCCCACAGCTGTGCTGGGCATGTGGACCCATATCTCCTGCTACTTGGGGGATCTGCAGAGTTATCCCAGAGAGCAGGCTGACAGAGGAAAAAGAAAACAGTATTAAAGAAACAAAAGGAAGGTGGGTGCATGATATTCATCCAGAGAAGATGACAGTCTCATCAAAGCTGAGATGGGTTTTCCTCCCTTCCCCATTTCCTTGTCCCTTATGTTCTCATGACACACATACAGGTCTGTAGTAAGTTCAGGTTATTTGTTTAGGTAGCCTTCAACTATTTTCTGGGCTCTTTAAGCATCCTAAAAATAGGTATTTGTCGTCTTAGAGATTGGGATTAAATGAGGTGCCTATGTTGTACACCTGGCAAAAATGGCCTTGTCCCCTTCTTTACTGGCACAGTTACAAAGGCCCACATTGCTAACAGGCAATGACTGACAATATCACTGGCACACTGCTCGCACACGTGGGTTTATGCTTGAGTGGGTTTCTCCTGTGTTTATGTAAAAAAGTTTGTCACTATTTTTCCTGGCCATTGGAAGGTGACTTGGTATAGACAGATGGAGAATGATGTTCCGCTCTGTAACATTCTGTTGAGTCTACAGCCTTTCTGAATGCTGTCTCTTGTGGGGATGCAACTAGTGGGTCTGACCATGGGGTTAAAATTTGCCTTCTACACTCTGAGGGATGGCCTTAAACAGAAATCCCCAGAGGAGCAGAGCCCTTGCTCTCGCACTGCTGAAAAGGTCCCAGAGATCAGCCTGAAGGTGAGAGCAGAACATGTCCAAGATGGTACATGCAGTGATACTCCCAATGCAGACTTACCATTTGCGTTACAAGAGTGATCACTGTTAGTTACCTAGGAATTATTATAGGAACTGTCATTTTTGCTTTAATTATTGCTAGAAATCAGGCACAAGAGAAGTTACGAACTTTCTAATAAAACTCATTCTTGTCTTCTTCTAGTACATCATTTCCTCCTGCGTGGGCAGGAACTGAGGTTAGAGGTATGGATCTGGGCCTTTCCTGAGAACAATAAAAGATGTATGTCTCTGTGGTTTATATGTGGATGTGATAATGCTCTCATGTTGTGAGAACATTGCTAACATAAACAGTGAATGGTCATAGTATGATACTTGTTTAAGGATCGGTGCCCTACACATAGCAGATGGAGCAGGCAGGACTCTGTATGGATCTTTTTCTCTCTTTTTTTGACTTCTATCAAAATTTAAAATGTACTGTTTATAATAAAGTAGCTTATAGGTTTGTTCTTCACAGTCTGTAGAAAAATCAGAGAAACCAACATCTTGCCAACTCAGGATGATATCTGCCCAGATCATTCCAGCAATGATGTTATACTGAAGATGTTCCAGGCATCTTGCATTTAAAAAAGAGTACATAACCTGGATGTAAGAACAAATGAGCATACTGAGTAATATATCCAGAAAAGCTGAAAGGGGACTAATACAGAGCTTTGTTTAAAGTTGAAGGCAAAACCTGTTCCTATACTGTTGCAAAAACTAAGGCAGTTCCTTTTCTATCTCAAACACCAGATAAACCAGACTCCACACAATAGATGGTAAGGTAGGACTCAATCTGACTTAATAAAAATCTTGTGTCTATATGCAGTAGACGCTTAAAAGATAATGTTATCAGCCTGATTTTGCTCAAAAATCCCTTGATGGTTTGTTGATAGGATACTCTAAACTGAAAAAAACCCATCTATCATGCCATGTGCAGCATTGCCTTCTCACGGTGGATCAGCTGCCTCTGGTGTCTGAGGAGCTAGAAGTTGTGAGCAGCACCGCTAAGTGTGTTAGGGAAGGGGCTGCCTGGCCTGGCCTGGGGAGACTGGCAAACCCAACGCAGTGTGTGGGTGGGAGGCGCTTTCTTTACATTTTTCAGATGTCTGCCTCATGCAACATCTCTCCAGGCCTGCATTAGGTGAGCTTTCCTCCTCACCTAAGAACTCATCCACAGTTTAAGGGTAGATTGTGGTCACAGGGGAGAACTTGCTACATTGTGTGGTTGTTTTAAAAGTCACCTTGATGAATACTTAAGGGTGGATTCAAATCAGATGGTCTATTGCTGCAGGAAAATGGCTTCCTCCTCTGTTTTCTGCCAGAACTTTTCGCTATCCATCTTCTACCCTATTCCAGAAAAAAATGCTGGTCCTCCTTTGCTGATCTGCCTCTACGTTAGGGACGGTTTCTTATCTCTTCTCATTCACTCGACATGCCTGTTGCTTGCTGTTGCCTGTTGTTCTCAAGCTGGCACTGAGAGAGGCAGCAAATGGTCTCCCCATGCCATAGAGGAGTCACAAGCAATCTGCCAGTCACTCAGGCATGTGTTTAATGGGAATGGTGGTCTGGTGGTTTTGGTCTGATGGTCCCTTGAAGACCAGTCCATGCAGAGAGGGATTGAATAAGGAGAATGGTCGCATGAGAGCCTTGCAGCAGCATGTGTTGCCATTGATTAATGGACATTTTGGAGTGGAGAGCAAAAGTAATGAAACATGAAATAAGGCTGTTACAAAAATGTATTAGAGGATTCACTCTGTGGCCATACTGTTGGGCTCTGAATATTATGTTGCTAATAGTTTTTATTGCTTTTGGCTGGGGTACCTCAGCTGGTCCTGGGACCTCTCTAGAAGCTATCTACAAGTATTTGACTCACTTTTTTCTGCATTTTTTTTTTCCTGTGAGACAGCCCATATTGCCCATTAGATGTGTTATTACCCAAAGCTGTTCCTCACCTGGTGTGACCAAGCACAGCTTCAGAGAGTTAAGGAATGGCCAAAAATTACTTTGTATTTATAGGTTGCAGAGAATGATTTGGGGATACTGGTGGATGAAAAACTGGACATGAGCCAGCAAGGTACACACTTGCACCCAGTTGCATCCTGGGTTGCATAAAAAGAAGTGTGGCCAGCAGATCAAGGGAGGTGATTCTGCCCCTCCGCTCTGGTGAGACCCCACCTGGAGTATTGCATCCAGCTCTGGAGTCCTCAGTACAAGATAGACCTGAACCTGTTGGAGTGAGTCCAGAGGAGAGACACAAAAGTGATCAGAGGGCTGGAACACCTTTTCTGTGAAGAAAGACTGAGAGAGTTAGGGTTGTTCAACCTGGAAAAGAAGAGTCTCAGGGGAGTCCTGATTGTGGTCTTTCAATACTTCAAGGGGACTTATAGGAGAGATACTTTTTCGTAGGGCCTGTAGTGATAAAACAAGGTGTAATGGTTTGAACTAAAATAGGCTATATTCAGACTAGAGAAAAGGAAGAAATTCTTTACCATGAGAGTGGTGAAACCCTGGCACTGGTTACCCAGAGAGGTAGTAAATGCCCCATGCCTGAAAATATTTAAAGTCGGGTTGAACAGGGCTCTGAGCAAACTGATCTATAAAGATGTCACTGCCCATGGCAGGGCTGTTGGACCAGACGACCTTTAAAGGTCCCTTCCAAACAGATCTGGCACATTTGTGGATCCATTCATTTCTCACCTCTGGACTAAAATTAATCCAGAAATCACAGTAGTATGGAAAACCCTTACAGGAGTGGTCTTGTATTATTGCACCATTAATATTCAGGAGATCACTGTAGACACTGAACGGGATCTTATTGTGTAAGCCCCCGTTTTAGACACCTCCGGAGAGTGATCCACTCTCTGCTAGAGCTGGGTCTTGTCTTCGTAAAGGCAAGCAGGGTCTGTGTCTGATGTATTTACCTTTTATGGTCAATGGAGAGAAACGGGCACTTCTAGGTCATGATTCATCTTGTCCAAATGCAGGCATCAAGAATAATTAGGTGAATCACACTCTAAAACTGCTTATTTCTCTCAGTTATAATGGGAAATTATAAAGGGAGGACAAGGTGATTGACTTACACCTACCCTGTCAATGTCTCCAGGGAGGCAAGAGGAACCTCCTACAGGTCTAAGACAAATGTGATGAATTGCCCTCTGGAGGGTCTTACCCCTCTCCAATGCTTAGGAAACAAGTCAAATACAGGCACGTAGCTTAGACTAGACACTTAACTTATGAGTTACCAAAATTAAATTGAGTTATTCCCATTATTAGTATGTTATTAACAAGCAACTGTTTTTTTCTGGAACTGTTGGCCATTCTCCAAAAGAGGTATCAAGGATTCAGGAAGAAAATGCAAAGACGTTTTGGAGAGGATTTGGAGAAGTTTTGCAGTAACTTTATAAATATTTTATTTAAAGCTTTTTATTTTAAATTCAAAGTTTTCTCTTTTGATGATAAATTTGTAACTCTGAGACGCAGAACAGATTAACTCTCTTTTGACATTGGTAGAGTTAGCCTGAGTATTCTGATGGCAGGGAGATTGTTCCTGGTTGGTCTAGGGCAGGTTTAGACCCTTCCTCCATGACTCTTTGATGGCATCAATCTCTTCTACTTCGTGTTCTTGTTTGTCTGAAACTTGACGAGCGAGAGGATTGCCTGCTGGAAGTTGTCTCCCGTCACTACGTAGAGCAGTAAGTTTCCAAAAGTATTTAATGCTGCTAAAGGCTTAGCTACAATCAACATTAAAAGGATTGTGTTCTTCAAGTGGCAGCTAACTGTTCGTACTCGGAGCTCCAGACGAATCCCTCGAAAGATGTGGAAGGGAAGGAAGCACACATAGAAGACCACCAAGAGGACAACAGCGAGTCTGCGAGCCTTTTGTTTGTAGCAAGCCTGTGTGTGGGGCCCAGTAGCCAAGGTGCAAATAATGAGCATGTAACACAGAGTCACCGTCAGCATGGGCAAGAAGAAGGCCAGGCCAGTCAGAAGCCAGTTATACCACCGACTAGTGTCAAGGTCCTCAGCAGCAGCCAGGTCTGGGCAGATAGTTCTGTTCTGCGTATGCTTCGTAGCAATCAAGATGCCCAAGGGGCTGATGGCCACCAGGGAAATCATCCAAACTACTATGCAAGTCACCACTGCCCATCTCTGGTTTTGAATAAAAAAGCACTTGATTGGGTAGACAACTACAAAAAAGCGGAAGATGCTGAAGCAACTAAGGAAGATAATTCCACTGTACATGTTGAAGTAGAAACAGAAGTGAATAAACTTGCACATGAAGTCTCCAAAAATCCAGTTATTTCCATTGGCAGAATAGTGTATGAAGAAAGGAAGCGTGGCTACATATAACAGGTCAGTGACAGCCAAGTTGAACATGATGATGGTGCTGCTTTTCCAGGGCCTCATCTTGACAAAGTAAACAAAAATTGTCACAATGTTCCCTGGGAAGCACACCAGGAAGATTAGGCCATAAAAGATCGAGAGATAGAATTTCACTTGTAAGAAATCTTCATCCTTGCAGCTTGTCAACGGGTCTGTGTGGCCTGGCAGAGCAGTAAAATTGCTGGTGTATTCAGATGCCATGTTTTCAGAAATTTTCTTAAAGCTTTAGAAAAATCAGATAATTAATTTAAATTGATTTGTTGGGACAAGAGCATTCATTTATGTCTTTTGTCACTGGCGCAGATGTTGTATGCTTGACAAGGCAGAGTAGAGGGAGGGATCAGGGATTTGCTATCATACCCAGCTCTGACCTAGGTAACCCCACTCGAATGTTTAATTTCACCCTTCCCTCTCCTTTCTGTTTAATTTTGATAATGATTAATTTTACTCTTGCTTTATTTAACCTCCTACATTGAAGAAGATAATTACTGCTTATCTGCAAACCCTCTGGAGTAGGAAGCGTACATTTAGAGAGCTACAGAGAGTTTGGGCTTAGATTTGTAAAACCACAAATTAGTCTTAGCCTTTCAGAAAGCAGAACTGTACCCATATCTTCATTAATCTGAGCTAATCAGTGTTTAGTGCTCCTGAAACCAGAGATGCTGTGCTGGTTTCATGAAAACCAAAAGACATTTGGTTCAGATACAGATCTCAAGACCCGATGCTCCCATAACTTGACAATCATGGCTTGTTTCCTGAATATGATCTTATTCTCTTGGAGTCATCAGAGTATAAACGCTTTTTTTTTTTTTAAACCAAGCTTCATAGTGGCATAAAACTGATTAAATGAATAAAGATTGTTTCTCAAAGTGCAGAGGAAAGATGGAAAGCACAGATACTGAGTGAAGACACTGATCTTGCTTCCCTTTTTGTGTGAATCAGAGCTAGATAAACTTGTCTCTGAAATGGTTTCTCATCTGCAATAGTCAATGTGGACCTCTCCACAATGAGTTCAAGACATAACATTTCTTGGTAGTGTTTTAACCTGAAATAATGGTATCCAGGGATGAAAATCATTACATCTAACTTCAGATATCAGATAATTGGATACTTAAAGTGGAGCCAGTCCTCCTTTATCATCAAGGGAGAGATACAGTTCCTCCAGGACATAATGTATCTTCTTATAAGTGAGGTTAAAAATTATTTCTCTTTTGGCATACCTATTTCCTTCCATTGATAACTAAGCCCAGGGTGACTACTTCTAACCTTCAGATGTCTCAAGTGTGGCAATAGCTGTGTCATTGTGGGTCTCCAGCATCTCAGGTGGGCACCAGTCCTTCAGATCCTAACCTAGTCCATCTGAGAAAACACTTTTAAGTGACTTCATAAAATGCTAGACAGGGTGGTGTCAAGCCCTTTCTTGTTCAAGCCCTTTCTTGTTCAAGCAACACAGTCTTCAAACTAAATCAGTGTTACATTGAACATCCAGGATGAAGTTATTGCATTTAAAAAAAAAAAAGGAAAATAATTCAAAATTATAATAATAATGACAGAATTGTCTTATTGCAGTCCCGAAAATCCTGTGTATGGAATTAGTTTTTGATGCGATTCAGTTAACAGCATTTAGTATGTTACCTGTATGGATGTTTTTGTGTTATCCAAATGACTGGTAGAACATGACAAATTTTCTCTGATGGAGACAGCCATTAGAACTGGGACACAACAGGAATTATTTGATCATAATCAGTGAGAAAGATGGGTATCACTTTGTTACCCAGGAGCACAACAGAAAAAGATTTGAACTGTCTCCTCATAACTTAGTTAAAACACTAATGCTTTTAAACTCTGGTATAGCAGCTTTGCAGCCAAAGATGCATTAGGTAAAGTCTATGAAGCTAGTTTTAAAAAAATCCAGATTACATTCAGACAAATGCTAGGGATGGATATACACATCTTCCCTCTTCTGTGCTGCTTGGTGATATCACTGTCACACCCACATTTGTGCCTCTCACTAGTATATTTCAAGTAAAGTTATACAAAATTCTCGAGAATATTTGATTCATCCCCCGTTTCATTTTCCTGCACTGCTGATCAGTTCTTCACTGCAATCTCTCCAAATTGAAAATGGAGAAATACTGCTTACCTGAAAGCTTGCAATTCTGTTTCTCTCCTTGATACTGTTCTGCGCAAAGAACTCAACGAATGAAATGTATTTATGTCTTTCTTACAGTGAAGCAGTCTTTACTATGTCTTTGCAACCATATACATTCACTCCCTGGCAGATTGAGACTCCATGTGGCCGTAAATTAGGAAACTGGTAAAAAAATTCAGTTACAGGCTCAGGTATCAGCTGTTAGACCCGGGTGGCTGGACGAGATCCTTTTTGCCCTCTGTCATTCATACTGTCTTGCCTTCAGCAGGCAGACCGCACTTTGCTGGCAACAGTCCTGTGCTGAGGTAGACTTCTAGTATTCAAATAGCAGCAGATCACATTTAAATTAGTGTGCCTCTGTGCATGCATTTATAAAAGAGAAAATTAAATTTATTCTCCATTTCCTGTGAAGTGAAACCTGATCACCAAAGTGAATAAGGCGTGTTGCCATTTCAAGGTCAGGTGAAAAATGTTATGACATACTTCCCTCATTAAAAATGAATTTCTAATGAAGTACAATTGTCATCTAATGTAAGAGACAAAGGTTTATTTTGACACAATGTGCTTTTCAGGAACTGCAGTGTACTTTCTGCTTTTTCTTGGTGAATATATCCACAGGTAGTGTTGGCTGGTTATTACTGGGGTAGCTGAAGTTGCAAACCTGTTTTCCTTTGAGACTTTTCTTTTGGGCTTCATGATTCATAAGAGCTGTATTTTTCCATGGTTTTTGACACAGAAGACTGTTCTTGAATAAAAATGTAATTATCATCCTTAGCTCAACGAACAAGATCAAAAGTTATTATAATAATAAAGAAAAAAAGTCATAGTACCTTGAATTTTGAAACTGCAAGCTTCAAAACCTGAACTCGCAACCTGGTCTATGCAAAGAGATCCCAGCAGCCTTCTGGCCTCAATATGTTTTATAGGTCTTACAGATGAGGCTTAAACGTATTAAACGTATTAAACGAGCAAGCTTTCATTTCTGAACATCATGTATGACAGTACAGTTATGTTAGAACCACACAGATAAGAGTATTTATTGGAAGACTGTCTTGACTCTCCTTGAGTGCCTGTACTGTAGGCATGAGGTGGGAGAAGACTGTTTTCTTAATCAGACTGCAAGGAGAGAATGGTAACGGGGACAATGAAGACTGGGGCAGCAGTAATGTATGACAACTGCAACATTAGCTATCTGCTATCATTAGGGGAAGGGCATCACCACTGTTCTCATCCAACCAAGCTTTTCCTTAGGTCAATGCCCAGAGCACTTGTAAAAAACGTCCAAAGTTTCTCAATAATTGTAAAATACATGGTCGTGCACCAGCTCGGGAATCAGAAACTGTTCAAATAGCTATTACCCTGTTCCTAGACACTGCATGTGTCATTAGCAACCATTTGTATGAGGTCGTAGTGTTGTAAGCACAGGAGGAGCTAATTATAATTAGGGATCATTTAATGCATCCACTACTTAATCCATTACACCCCTGAGCAACAGAAAACCTGTGCAGCAGTGGCTGGTATTTATCCTTCCTTGGCAGTACTTTATGTGAAGCAGAAATGGGCTTTGCCAGCACTGTGGCCCAGAACTGCCAGGGATCTGGGGCACTGGGGTCTTGAGCATGCATTGAATATCTGACACTGGGCAGGAAAATAAAATCACTCAGTTTCAGACCAATTTCAAGAGAGGGTGACTAATAGAAGGTCATTTGTGCAGAGCTGTTCTGTGCAGAGACTGAACTATGTTCCTTAGCTTACCCAAATCCAGCCTCCCTGCACCCTTCACCAGGATTTTAGTACCTCCTCATTGCACGTGGACCTTTGGAACATTGGTTTTGATTGAAGCCGTACAACTTGCACAAGGACTTAGGAAGATTATGGGTAAACTAGCAAGGGCTAGTTGAGAGTATCTGATTGAAATTGCCTGCTTGGCATCATGTAGGATCTCTACAAATAAAGGCTTATCCTGACATGTGACTTTCAGCTGTGGGCATTTTCTCTTTACCAGTAGTTTCTCCACCTCATGTCTGTGGACCTTTTAAGTCTACCCATAGGTAGACCAATCTGATTGTTACAGAAAACATGGTCCTTTTTGTGTTTTAAGGCTATCACTACCCCACTCCCCTCTACAAGCATTCGAGTGGAATCAAAATACCCTGTAGTTTCACAGTCAGCTTAAGTGACTCTAATTGCAGGCTGCTGTCAGAAGAGCTGGCAGCAGCACCTCCCTCCTCTCATCCTGAATCACATGTTTTCAATAGCCCCAGTGCTTGTGCAATCATGGGATGTGTTGGATAAGTGAGTTGACTTGAAAACAAAGCCACTTTCTTATTCTCCTGTTAGCTTTCTGGGACTCTGGTAAGAGACTGTGTCTCCTTTCATGGGGGAGAGGTTTCCAGAGCTTATGGGAAGCAGTGATGAGGACAGTGATGAGCGGGGGCGAGCAGGGGTAGACCAGCTTGCACTGGCAGCAAGGTTGCACCTGGCTTCCTGCTGATAAGTGTTTTTTCTCCCACAGTTACCAGCAACTGGCCATCATCAGCTGAAGCTACTCTCCAGCAATGTTCTCCCCAAAGATTGGCACTCAGCTCTGGTTTCAACAGTGTTGCAGACAGACGGGATTGATTTTTCAGGTGGGTTGTCATTTTCCCTCATTTGATGAATATTCGTAAGAATTGCAAAAAAAAACCAGTAACCCAACAGCCAAAAGCTAGCTATTTGCACCTTTCCTGAAACAACCATTTTAAAATCCTGCATCGCTCATGTGTGTATATAGAAGTTTCTCTTGGTCACTGTAAAGAAAGGAAACTGGAATGAATTGGTGGAAGGATTATTAATTAATTATTTCCTCTGAAAACTTTATACTATAGACTGCATCAGTTATCACTGAGTGCAAATAGGATGATCTCTGGCTACTGCATTTTTCCTTCTGTGATGGCAGGGTGAACAGGATGTACAAGATGACAGGATAGATGAGTTTGCACACCAGGAGCACACCATCTGCTTCAAAAGCTTTCATTGTAAAATACAGAAGTGGAGAATAGCATCCAAGACTTTTATTTTGCTTTGTGCCTGGTTACAAACAATGTCTCTTTCCTCCAAATGGCCTGGCCTGTTAGTTCTTGTAAGTGTAAGGGTTCGCAAACTGCTCTTCCTGCGCAGGGGCTGATTTCATCTCATAAAACCTGATCCAAAATCCACAGGCATGAGTGAAAGACTCCTTTCAGAGCCAGACCTTTGGATATGACAGCACCTGGTGTGGCATGGTAGAAATGGCAAGGATAGGTCTGATTAATAGTTGTGCAGGAAAACAGGCAGATTGTTGGATAAGGGCTGGGCTCCAGGGTGTTAAGAGCTTTCATTCTATGTTTTCCTTTTGGTTCAGCAAACATATAATCTTACAATGGGCTGTTTCCCTTTGCAGACATACATTTGTTTGGCTGATCTTACCCTGTGTGTGTGACTGAATATCTAATTACAGTTGTTATCAGACCACTGTTGGGATATGCTCAGTTCTCTTAAGAATGATACCATGTCTTCACCACGTGGGGAAATAAGCTCCAGCTCTCCCTTTGTATTTCTCCCCTGACACAGCTTGGTAAGGGCAGCATTTTTTTAATCACTATATGCACAGTAACTCTAAATTAATCACAGTTAAATGCTGCCATCCAGTTATGTAAGTAATAGAGACTGTTAATGAAAACTTCTGGAAAGGAATATTTTACCTTAGGAAAATTGCATATATAATCTGGAGTATAAAAAATGCTGCCGCCACACATCAGCTGAGCAGAAATAGTTCGATATAGTTCCAAAAATAGCCTGTATGGATCCGAGACACTATTTTATGGCTAATATTAGTCCTTGAAGTGAATTGGTGCTCATCAACTACAGGACAAAATCTACTGCAGCCCTTAAATCAGCGCTGAACTTTCAGAAGGTGATTTGCTACATGGGGAGTGGGGAGAGTTAAGACAATGGGACAATTTGCCTGCTCAAAGCTCAGGTGCCTTGGTATACAGCACAGAAAGACCATAAACTAGTGAACTAAAACCACTGCAGGTGCACCCAGCTATGAAGTGGCCTTAAACACAGCAGCTGCATCACTTAAAGTTTTCCCAGCAGACACTAAAACCCAAACTAGACTCCTCGGAGATGTGACCACAGTTGTAATTGTTTTAGGTAATGGGGCATTTCCTGAAAATGACCCAGCTCAGTCGGTCTGAAAACAGAGAGGACCAATTTGCTGCCTTGTTATTTTGGTTATTTTTCAATTCCAAGACAAAGCAGCCTCTAAACTCTTGTGAGATAAGATGTACATCCTTGGCTTCCAGTAATGTGTCAGTACAGGATTCAGCAAAGGGTGCTGTTAATGTGGCCTCCAGCTTACAAGCAAGTTTTCAGTCATTGAAGATGTATTCTGTTGTGGTGCCATGGCTCTTGTAATTTGTTTTCAGGGTCCTTTGGCACATGAAGGAAAGTTTGGCCTTTGCTTTAGGCTACTCTTATAAAGCTTTGTCTTCAGAAAGTGACTTGTACCATCACAGCCCTCTACACATTAATTTAATAAACACAGCCAAAGATGAGCTTTTCTATTTAGCCAGATACTGCTCCCTCAGCTAACAAGAGCCCATAGCTAATGACTACCTCTTGGCAGGAGGACCCTGGGTTGCTTCATTGCTGCACTGGTCTCCCTCCAGGCCCAGCTCCCACCTGCCGAAATTCCTCCCATGTTTTGGAAATGACCCTTTCCGAGTGGGACTAGTGTCAAGAGGAGCACAAGGAGGACAGGGAACGGAGCTCAGCCATATAGGATACATTTCATATTTTAAAAGCATCATTTCCCTCCCAAGCTTCTCTCTTTTAATTCTTTTCTCCACACAATCACTAAAGTTATAAACTGGTAAATTAGTTGTTTGCATTAGTAGTGCTTGTTTCTGATAAAACGAGGTAATTATCAGGTAGAATTTTACTATCATAAAACAATAAATAGAAATCATTCTCAGTCAAAGGGAAACAAGGACATTGCTTGACCACAGTGACAAAATAGAACTAGAAACCCACAAGGAAACATCCTGAAAATTGTCACTTAACTACAGAGTCAAAACTCTTGTATTTTTCAGAGCAAACTCCTTTGCTTTCAGGCAGTGAGTTGTGCAAACTGAATATGCTCAGGCTCCTCAGCCCAAACCCTTCCCCTTCTATCCTTTCTAGCAGAGCAACCCCTCTACCAGCATGGGAATGTGAAGGCAGCTCCCTCTACTCCCCCACTTCACAAGACTGCTCTGCTAGTCTCACCTCAAGAGTCATGCAGCTTCTCTGCATTAGAAAGAGTCTTGTGCTCTCTAAATGATGCTTAAATGCTATTATTATCCTCAGGCAATTAAATGGCTCTCCAACTACCCAGATTGGGTGAAGGTGCAGGTTTTTTGAAATAGCCTTCAAAGAAATAATTCATGCAAATTCATACTTTCATTTTTTCTTTTAATCTAACCATTTTCCCCCTGGCTATTTTGTGCCTATCTAAATCAAATATATGAAAGGAAGATGCTCTTCTTTGCAGAGGTTTTCTCCTGCTTTGCCTTTCCATGCTACCTTTCACCAAGAGCTTCAGGAACACTCCTGGGCTTTGGTCAGATCTTGTCCCTCTGAGCTTTGCAGGTCTTGAGCTAACTCAACATCAAGCTTACCCACCACACTGGGGTCAGCTGTGGGTCTCTGCTGTAAACTGATATATCACATCTGTCTCCATCAGGGCATGAGTTTCAGCTCAAACACCAGCATTTTGTTAAATGCAAGTGTCTTTCTGTCATTCTGAACACAGAGTAGTGTCCTGACTGTGTTGTTTTACACAGTCCAAATGCAAAAATTGTGGAGCACCAGAAAATCAGAGTCTTCGAACACAGAAAGTAACATTTTGCCACCATCCACAGTGCTTCTGCTGGAGCAGCATCTTCAAAGCTAAATATCTAGTAAAGTGCAAGATGAGGGTGTGCATTTCACTCCCTCTGCCCAAGCAGAGAGTTAGCAGAAAGCAGTTAACCTGGCTACCTTCACAAGCGGATGCCCTGTAAAGCCAGTGCTACAGAATAATGATGTAGGGTATTTTTGTCATTGCTCTCAGAGCTGCCACTGCCTATTCTAAATACTGTGACAGTATTCATCCAAGTTTATGATAGGAGGGAAACAGGGACGAAATTACATCACCATGGAAGGTAACACTTCTCAACAAAAGACAAAAGAAGCTCTGTGTGCTTAACCTCAGCTTTTTATTTTTTAAAAAGGGAACTGTTTTAATAGTTGGTGATAAAATTAAATTATGCTATGTGTTAAAGGATATGTGTGTTCAGACTGTTTGGGGTCAGGCCAGGTATTTTAGCCACTACTCTGCATTTTGCCAACATATAAATCTCTTGTTGCATACTGGCGTGACTGATGGCGTGCTGGAACCTGAGGAGGGAATCGCTAACCAGGCTTTTGCATCAGATTGATGATATCATATTCTAAGGACTCATAAACTGGTGCATTGCCACTGGCTTTGGAGCCAAGTAAATCCATCCCAGCAGAGTATCTAATCCACTGGCTTTCATGACACAGTCGCTGAAAAGAGCCAGGCACAGACATGTCCCCTCTCTAAAGGATTATCTTGGTGCATGCAGTGAGATGCTTGTCTGTCTCTCCTGAGATCCACCGTCCCGATTTAAAGGGGTTTTGCCAAAGGCATTGAAGGAGGTGGGGTGGAAGGGTGTGCAGAACATCTGCTGCCCCAGACAGGGTCTTATACTTAGCAGTCCCAGCAGATGCTTTTCCAGACTCCTCTAATATCTTCTCTCTACAAAACTGCTCTTCTGCTTCTCTGCACCCACAGGGTGTGTTGCCTCATGTCCAGCATCTTCCCAATCTAGTCTTAGCCAGGGGCATTCTGCTTTCTTGAATACAGGTCACATGTGTGAAGGTCACTATCATCTTTCCTTCAGTGGTACTTCTCCTAGATTGAACAACTCGGTCCCACAAACTGTTTTTTTGGTGTGGTTTGGTTCAGTTGGTTTGTTGTTTGTGGTTTTTTTTTTATTCTCTGTTCTACTCCCCATCCAGCAGGTGCCCCTTCTTCTTAAAGTGCAGTGTCAGGCCAGACATGCCACTCACATTACCAAAGCAGAAGGGGACTCACCCTGCCTGGCAGTCTGTGCTTTTATTTCTGTGTCCCATTCTGCTGTTTGCCTTTTCACAACAGCACAACATATTTGACTAATGTTCAGCTTGTGACCTGTGCAGCACTTCAATTCCTTACTGCATGCAGTACTGCTGCCTAAGCAGATAGTCTAGATTTGTACAGTTTTGACTACTTTCCTCCAAACATAAATTTTGCATTACTCCTCATTGAATTACATCCTGGTTTTTTTCAGACCATTTCTCCAATTTCTGGAAATTGCTTAGAATTGAATGCTATCCACCAGCATGCCAGCAGTCCCCTCACTTGTCATCTGTTTAAAGAGTATGCTTTCTACTTCATTGCCCAAATCACTGGTGAATCTAATAAGGGTGAACTCACTGCATAATCTGCACTTAGATGGAGAATTTGGTCACGCTAGAACTGGGTCTTGCATTTCTCTCCTAGAAATTCCCATCAGTATTACCTGTGCCTGGAGTACCAGCTCAGCCATGACTCCCAGCAGCACCAGCTTTTGTGCAAAATCTGTGTCCCCCTTCCAGAGCATTTCAGAGAGAAACCTGCTCCTTACCAACAAAGGATTTGGATGATGCTGGACCATCCCGATGGATGATGCGGGAGCCCTCTTCATCCCACCATTCCCAGCTCCCTTCTTCTCTGTCTGGTACAGCTTGGCTAGCTGAGTAGATAGCCTGCATGCTACCTACTTGTTTTCTTAACAACATTTTTGAGAGATTCAAGACATTCACATGAAGTATTTTGATTCTGTCCATTCAGCAGTTTGGAGAGGAAAAGCATTCTGTCAGAAATTTTTTGATTAGCTGTAATCAGCATATCTGATTGCTTCCTAAATAAACTGGATAAAGCCAAGTCAGCCCTAATTCAGAGAGCAAATGAATCTCTCTTATCTTGAGCAGGGCAATTTTTCCTTAATTCTGTCCCTCAATAGTTGGAATACACAGATAACCCTCAGCACTAACATGGCAGCAGCTGGATTGAGCTGAATNTGGGGACATTAAGACTGGGAGCAGCCTTGGCGACAGTGATCATGACATGGTAGTATTTAGTATTATACAAGGTGGAAGCAGAGCAATAGGTAGGATTACAAACCTGGACTTCCGCAGTGATAACTCTGAACTCTTCAAAGATCTACTTGAAGGAATCCCATGGGCTAGGACTCTGGCAGGTGAAGAAGCCCAAGACTGCTGGTCAACTTTTAAATACCACTTCCTCCAGGCCCAAGATAGGTGCATTACATGGAGTAAAAAAGTGAGTAGACGTGCTAGGAGACCTGCATGGATGAGCAGGGAGCTTCTGACGGAGATTTCAAGGAAGAAAGAAACGTACAGCTCATGGTGTCAGTCACTCCTCCCAGTTTTGTATCATCATCAGTCTTGCTGTGGATACACTCTGTCCCCACACCTAGGTCAATGATGAATATGTTAAGTAAGACCACACCTAGCACTGAACCCTGAGGAACGCCACTGTTAACAGGCCTCCAACTTGACCATGCACCACTGATCACAACTCTGTGAGCTCTGTCACTCAATGAGCTCTTAATCCACCTTACTGTGGAGAAGCAGACTTTGGAGAAATCAGTTATGTGGTAAGAAAATCTTTTCCCAGTGACTTCATTTTCAATTCAGGTAGCTCTCTGATACAGTCAGGCTCACCTGGAGAAGGCTCTGCCCTTTCAGGGAAGATGTGTTCACGCCTGCAGCCACTCCTTCCTGCAGCAAGGTTCAGAGGAATCTGTCTGCATGTCAGCAGTGGAGAAGTGTGTGAGGAGGGAATGCAAGCCTGCAATAGTAGGGAGTTAAATCCACCATTTGATATTTCTGGCTAGGCAGTCACGGGGCAGGGGGGTGAATTCACTGTTGCCACACAGGGCTAAACTCTGACTACCTATATTTATCCTTTCTAAGTCTTTGATTTACTTAATTGGCTCTCATCACTCTTTGTAAGATAACATCCGTAGGGGCAAGGTCGGCTATATCTGATTTATTATTTACATGTTTGTAACCACATAGCCACTCTAAATGTATATGACTTAAAAGTATAAACTAGAGATTGTGTTCTTTAGACAAGTTGGGTCAATACTCCCATCTTGCTCTTGCAGATGGTATGAACAAAATTTTGTTTCTCATTTTCCTACTCTCTTCTGCTTCTTCAGCGCAGAAGATTTTCCAAATCAGGCACTGTTTTCCCGCATACTTATGCTTTTCCAGGATGATTCTTTCACTGGAAGAGTTTTGTCTACCCTCTAGTGGGAATTTGAATTATAGCACCTGCAGAGCTGCGGGAGTACGTGAGGCTGGAGCCCCTTGGGCACAGCTTGCAATTACTGCAGGACAGATCATGGTGTTTCCAGCAAACACGATGCCCCATTGCTCTCCTTCCCCTCCCTCAGTGCGATTATGGGAAAAACGATGAGGGCTATGTTTGCTAGAATTTTATTCTGGCAGAAGGACAGATTTTTTTCACTGGTGTTTGTTGTCCAAGTATCTAGCTCTGATAAATAAGTATAGCTGTATTAATCATGTTGAGACAAAGTGAGGATACAAATTTAGAATATATATGATAAATCTGCATCCCAACTTCACTTGCCCTTCTGACAGTGTAAGAAAAGTGCTGACATCCATATTTGAAGGCAGAATATGGACCACTGGATCTGAACCACAGTGTGCTGGGAAGCACCTGGCCCCAGCTCTGAGGCATGTTTGCTGAACCTGTGTGCTCTCCCAGCATCAGCATAGGTACATGGTGAGCAGTGGTACCCTGCCTCTTGGGTGAAGGTAACTTGCCAGTCATGGAGCCTATTTCTGACCTTTGTACCCAACAGATAACAACTTCCTGACCTGTGGTGTGACAGACACATTTCAGCTTAAAAGATTTCCCTATATACTGCTAATTATTTTGTGTTAACCTGCAAATTAACAAATACTTGATACAAACCTATAAATGAGATGAATACAGCTAATTACTGGCTCTTAGCTGAGATCTCACACAGTGGTAGCAAATTAAGTTTGGTGATAAGGAGCTGGTCCCCTAAAACCTTCTCTGAAGGAAAACAGAAGTGCTTCTTCCAGAGATGCTGAGTATAAGGCTGGGGATGAGCCAGGGCCTGAGCAGTGCAGACACTGCTCTAACTCAACTTTATTACTGAAGTGCCACAACTGAGCAATCAAACCTCCCTTGAAAATCTTACCCTAAGTCTAAAATGCACTTTGTAAAAGCTCTGGGCTGGGAACTGATCTCTTCCCTGCTTGGCTGCTAATTTGCTTTGTGACTGGAGGCAAGTTACTTAACTTCACTGTGCCTCAGTTTCATCACCAGTAAAATAGGGGTGATATATAAATATCTCAAAGCAGCTTACTAGCAGAAAGGTAAGTGTGAGGAGACTCCTCTAGGCAGGTACTGCTGCCTTGTCTTTTAAGATAACTTACCGTTGATAAGGAACATCATGAAGTGAAGGGAAAAGGAAATTTTCAGAATGATTTATTGCTTGAAATTGTTGCACAATGCATTTGTATGCCTCTTTCTGCTAGGTCTTCTTCATTATTGCTGAGGCCATAAGTGACTGGACCAGCCTGGCTCACTCACTGGAAAATTACCCCTTTGGGATCATTTGGTGTTGGAAATAATTCCACCCATAGTGCTTCTCTGCTTTGTGAAAAGTCACCTCATTTTTGCCCAGCTTAACAGATCTGTAACAAGAGCAGAGAAGGAGCTTTGACATTGGATGCCCTGTGAGGCACCCCCCAGAGAAGGTGTTTTCTAGCCTCTGCCAGCTGCAGGTCCAGGACAGCACTTTGCACAATGTTTAGCACCATGAAAATCCTTGAAAATTGGAGGAGAGATGCGAGAACACCACAGAGTGCACTTGCACCAATACCAAAATACCTTGCCAGAGATCCACTGACAAAATATGGATTCTGCCAGACTGATGGGAATTTTCTTGAAAGCACCCTGGGATGCAGCCAACTAGTTAGTGATAATCAGAGGCAAATGAGAACCACAAAGATTTTAGCAAAACTGTTAGAAGGGACAGAATGAATTTCCTAATGATTGTTCCAAAACGTCTTGAGCAACAGGCTGGGGGCAGTAAAGGGAGAGAGAAGGACCAAGTACCATGGTATTAGGTTTGCTAGCTTGGGTAGCTAGGAGCATGATGGAAATACAAACATATTTAATGAAAACATGTGAAGGAAGATGTCTCCAGGAACTATACCTTCTGCTTGCTTTATTAGGATGCACCATGGCATTGTCTGTCTGTGCACAAAGCTGTATTTCTTTCTTCTTCACCTTATTTTCTTTCACTATTTCACAAAGTAAAAGGAAATCCATAAAGTAATTTGGAAAACACATGTTTTTTTTTTTTTTTTTTTTTTTTTTTTTTTTAAAAAAAAAAAAAAAAAACAAACAAACAAAAAAGTTTGGAACTTTGTTTTCCTTGTAAGAGTGAAAAGCATCCCTGGTACTATAGCTTCGAGGCAACCGCCTCTCTTTTGGGCTACAAAATAAGTGATATCAACCGTTCTGGGAAGCAAAGAAAACAAGAAAATTTCTTAGAAGATAAATACCTTTCTAATTCAAATGCCTTTTAAGATTCTAGCAATGATGCATTGAACATATTCTGCATCATACTTGCCTGCGGCAGCCCTGAAAAATCATGCTACACCTCTGTGTTTTAAAAAAATCCACATCCAAACTTTAAATTTTATTTTTTAAATACACGTAGCTCAATGTTTACCAGCTTTAGTTTTTCTCCTCCTGGGCCCCAAAGTACAGCTCTGATTAAAAGCATGAATGTTTTGGGGTTTTTTAGGAGGCATCCGACTTGCTCTGCTCTCCAGTAGGCTAGGATATCAAGTCAGCAAGACACCTTAGTCAAAAATACTGCTCTTTTCCGGTGGCTATTCAGAAAACAGGCTTTAAAATACATTTTGTTTTTTCCCCTCCTAGACTTTAGTGCATGGCCTTTATATTGAAGTGGCATCAGCTGGCACCACTGAATGCCTCTACTGTCAGAACACATAAGTGAGATTTAAGAGAAGTACTTTTCTTTACATCTCTTCTCCTTTTCTGCTGTCAGGGAAAGGCAAATACGGTTTGGGCTGGTAGGAGTTGAATAGCAGTGTGTTCATTTGTTGTTTGCCACTTTAAAGTTTAGGTTCACTTAACCCGCATTTTCAGAGTAGAAAATATTGAGAGACGGAAGCAGTCATTCCAAGCTTATTCTGCTCACTTAGCCTTATCAACAAAATGACATCTATCTGAGGTCTAAATGACTCAGTGGTGAGCTTGGCACTACCCTCCACTTGATGTGGTGGGTTGCTACCATGCAGTTACACTGTACAGCTAATGCAGTAGCATCCCAACAGCGCATACTATTACATCAGGATGAAATTGCAGCCTTGACTCACACGCATCAATATCCAGCACAGACCTTGTAAGAGTAGACCATTCCCAAGCTATTTTAGCCTTTCTCTCTACTATCTGTTTACCAAGCTATTCATTTTTATGCTACGTGGAGTCAGCTTCACATTGTCTTCTTAGGTGTTCAGTATGACACAGAATTGCTTGAAAGATGCAGCAAGATTAGGACAGATGTTGTGATTTATTTATTTTTTTTTACACAGAACACTACAGTCAGTATTTTTGCTCTCTTGGAGACTTGAGTATGAGGAGGGCCTTTTGCTTTCACTTCTAATGGGAGCACATGATTCAGGGAGAAAAGAAAAAAAAAATACTGATTGCCTACACAGACAATTAAGGGTAGAAAATAGCTCTGCTGCAATTTGTGACAGCACGTGAGTCACTGTGAAGAATAAAGTTCAACAAGTCTACAAAAGCAGTTGGCAATTCCAAAATATCACCTATAGTATCAGAGTTGTTAGCCCTCTGAAAGGTTTACCTTGCAAAGTTTTCCTCTTGGTCCCCCTGTGGTCACAGGCAGAGAACAGCTTGCTGGGAGGAATTTGAGTTGACATGACTATCTTTGCAGACAAACCTGCTAGAGACTTTTGACAGAAGCCTGGTTACTGGAGCATAACTATGCAGTGAATTAGTCTGCAACAGTGTAGTAATTTATGGAGCTGTGTTGTCACACTGTGTACAAAGCTTGGAAAGTGTCTCCTGTTTACTGCAGTTGAAGCACTTATCCTTGTTTCAGAGGTAGACTTAACAGCTGCTAAAAATAGGCGTCACCCTTCACAGTAAGCAAAAGGAATGAGTCACATGAGATAATGATCTCTCACTCCTGCAGAGCACCTGAGCAGTCCTTGAATGCTTTAAGAATACCTGCGTTGAGGTTGAACTTTTCTCCTTTCCCAGACCCACCCATGCTACTCTAAATTGTGACTGCCCTTCCCCTGGAGGTTCTTGCCCCACCAGTGAACTAGAGCGCCCAGGAGCATTCCCCAATCTACTGCTGCACTTTAAAATCAGCTGGTTTAGCCCAAATTAAATGAGGGTAACTGGTGGGTGAGCAGGTGATATTGGAAGAAGGTAACCAAACAGCAGCTATCTTAAGGAAAGAGAGGAGGAGGCAAAAAGGTAGCCCCTCTCCGAGTCACTGAAACTGTGAGACTGCCACTCTCACTGTTAGAGATGGAAAGCCTTGAATGCTTCCATTTCACAGTTCTTACCTTCAGCTGCTCCATTTTATATTGTATGTGTGGTTGTATTGAAGAGCTTCTGCTTGTGTGTGATAAGCATGGCTTGGACTTGAGAAGGAAGAGCTTCTGAGAACAGGAATTAAAAGTGCTCTGAGAGAGGGAAAAGATTATTTTTAATCCACTCCTTTAGATGGGTATGTGTAAGTGGTAGACACATCTCGTACTTTTGCTAATGTGGAAGAGGGAGAGAATTTTTGCAGAGTTTGTACTTTTTGCCCATGTTAGAGAGATGGGATGTTATGAATCTGTGTCAGGAAATATGTATTTCATGTGATTCATCCTGTGTATTTGTGTAGCTTGCGGATTTGAATCAACCATGTGTATGTGAAACCAGGTAGCTTGACCATGGCTGACCACCATCTAGTGGCAGCCTGTAAAATTCAGACTCTGACAACAATACAGAAGAGGACAAACCAAAATAGAAAAAAGGGCCTGTGGCACTACCGAAAGCTGTATCTGATGGTTGAGCTTTTATCAAATAGAGTATTTTAAATATCCACAAGGCATGTTAAACACTATGGTATCATCCTTTGTCCTACTTAGGTGCCTGTGTGCACTGGGGTGCAGTCCTAACCCATGGCATGTGCCTGGGCTCTGCTGGCAGCGTGTTGGTTGTTGCTGGACAGCTGCCTGCCTGAGGCTCCTGAGAGCCATGGCAGCGCAGTGGGCTGAGCTTTGGCGATGCTCCCAGGCACTGCTTGTTTTGCTAGCACAGATGTTAGCAGCAATGTATGGCTAATTGTAGAGCCGTGGTCAAAAGGGACCTCCAGAGGCCAGGTGGGCTTGTGTCCCTCTTGCTCAGTGTCTGGCTAGCCTGCTCCTAGAGACATGGAGATTCCTCTTGGCCTTACGAGAGCTTCATCACCTGTCCTGAGAGAAAGTTCTTCCTGATATCTGCCCTTGAGGTGTTTCAACACCATTTGGTTTTCTTTTCGGTTCCATCTCCTTGGGATGTTGTGGTGAGTGCTCTTACCACACTCCTCTCATCTCTGTCTTCCCTGAAGGGCAGCCTCCAAGGCTGGACACATTACTCTGGGGAAGGTTAAGAACACTGCAAAGGGTGTAAGGGCTGCTATGCAAATGTTGCATATTCTATACTTATTTAAACATCACAGCATTGCATCTGCCCTTCTCGCCACAGCAGACACTGTCAGCCTACTGAAACTGTTGGCTCCTGAGATTCACAGTAACTACAGATCTTTCTCTGCCAAACTGCTACCTGACTAGTTTTGGGTTTGTTTTTTGCTTCTTTTGTGTTTGCACAGTTCATTATTTCTACTTAAATGTAGAACTTCGCACCTGTCACTGTCTAATAGCATCCTGTGGTTTTTTCAGACAGTAGCTGCAATTTGTCAAATTAATTTTGTCCTTTCAGCTTCATGTCATGTGCAAATATAATAAACAGAATTTATTTCTTCATCCGAATTGTTAATGGAAATGCTAAATATTCCTAAATCCACGACAGACTCAGGGGCTAAATCCCCACTCGGGGTCTCCCCCCCGACTCTGACAGTAAATCACTAATATCTCCACTCTGACTGCATCCCTGTAACCAGCAAAAATAGTTTCCTCCAGGCTGTTTCTTTAGCTTACACATGAAAGTGTCATCTCAGACAGTGTCAAAACGTCTTCTGGAGTCAAGATATGACACCATCTTTTCCTTCAGGTATGAGCCTGTTAATTTGTTATAGTAGGAAATCAGATTGTAGCAGAAAACCTGAGATTGTACATAGCAGATAGATCCATACTGGATGGTATTCATTTTCTGTAGATTTAACATTTGATTGCCTGTTTCAGTATTTTTCTGAGATGGACATTAATGTGACTGTTAATTTTTTTGTTCCTCCATCTTTTCCATATATGTATAAATATATATGCACACATATATATCTTCTCGTATTCACCATGTATATCCTCCTCTGATACTCCTCTCATCCTCCCAGAAGCCAGCTCTTCAGATTTCACCATTCAGTTTCTCAGTGCCCAGTGCTGAAGTTCATCATGTCCATCTAATTTGAATGCATCTGATTTACTTATGTGCTTTCTAAGTACGTAATTCAGTGGTTTCAGGAACCGTGACAATATCTGCTGCGCTTGGCTCAAGCTGTAATAAACAGAGCACTACATTAGTGACAACACTGAAATCAGTGGAAGTTGCTCTCATGTCCAGACTAAGCTCTCTGTGTTTCCATAATTAACTGCAAAGCTTGGAGTGAGAGAACCCTGTGCTTCCCAAATGTCTTTGGAAACAGTTTGGTTGGGTGGTTTTAAATTTCGTCTTAGAGTTGGCTTACAATCTTTTCTTTCCACTCCTCTCAGATGCTAAGAGAGGTTCATATAAACCTTCTTCTGAGACAGCTTTTGATGAGTGCTCTGCTGTAGGAGACAGTGAAGCCAGATGCAATTCTTGCTGCCGTATCAACACACCTGCCTTTGAAGGAGCTTACAGCACCAAAGCCATCCTGGGTTTGTTAGGATTTTCTTCAAGGGATTCCTTTGTAACTTTAATGCAATTTCAGACTTGGTCATGTAATTGTTGCTCATGGGCTGCTGGACATATTTGCTCCACTTACACCTTGAAAGAGAGAACATGGCCTGCTGGAAGTTACCTCTTACTGTGACGTAAAGAAGTAGGTTGCCACATGTGTTGAGTGCAGCCAGTGGTCAAGAGATGATACAGGCAGAGTGGATTTTCTTCTCCATGTGGCAGCTGACTGGATGCAATGGTAGCTCAACCTGAGTTACCTGAAAGATGTGGAAGGGGAGGAAGCGCACATAGACCACCAAGAGGACAACAGCAAATCTCAAAACCTTTTGTCTGTAGCAAGCCTGTGTGTGGAGCCCAGTAGACAATGTTTAATTAATGAGCATGGAGCACAGAGTCACTGTCAGCAAGGGCAAGAAGTCATCCAGGCCAGCCAGTTATATCACCTGATTGTGCCCGGGTCTTCAGAGGTGGTAAAGTTGGGGCATAGGGATCTGGCCTGTGCCTCTTTTGAGGAGATCAAGAAGATGGCAGGGCTGACAGCTGCCAGTGAGATCACCCAAATGCCTGTGGAAGCCACTGTTGTCCACCGCTTCCTCTGGATGTGGAAGAACTTCACAGGGTGGACAATCACCATGTAGTGGAAGGCAGTGAAGCAGGTGATGAAGAGGATGTTGCTGGTGAAGTTGAAGTGGAAGGTGAAGCAGATGATCTTGCACATGAATTCACCAAAGATCCAGTGCTCCCTGCTGGCATAGTAATGTATCATCACGTATTCATCATTTGTTGCGTTCATGTTTTTTGCTTAGCACTTAAGGAGGAGAGAAATGTTTAGCATTCACTGGCAGGTAAGACCTCGTAGCCCATTAAAAACAACTCATAACCAGGTCTTTCCTTTCAACTTCCTATCAGTGCCACTATTAAAGTGCCTTTATTGAATAAGGAAAGGTCTTGCTGCCTTGATGAGAACTGATCCTGATCAAGAGGCCTTTTACCATATCTACATAGCAATAGATACAATTTTATTTTAAATTACGTATTTTCAGGGAAGGGACTGCACAGGCACAATGAAGCTGTAATATAAGGGATTCCCAGCCCCACAGTGTGTGATGTGTGTCCTCTGGTATATAAAGTTCACTTTCTGCTCTCATCAGGGGTCAAGTGGAGGAGAAGCACAGACTAGTCACATTGTGCTACCGATCAAAAGTATAGAGAGGGGTGTCCAGAACATAAGAGCTATTTGCAGCCTTGTTAATTAAGTGGAAAACAGGGCAGATGTTGAAATGATTTCATATTCTTTTTGATACTGGAGTTGGTTAACATTTTTCTCCCAGCTCCTTGGAAACAACAGATAGAGGAATGTTTCATTCTTTCAGTTCATGAACAAGATTGATGTTGCAAAGAAACTGGATATTTTTAGGCTTGTCATTAGCTGCTATGTAAACTTCTATCCCTCTGAAATTTTTAAATGGTGTTTTGTTTTGACATTAGTCTTAGAAGTTTTCTGAAGCATCAGAATAAATTCAACCAACTCTGCAAAGCAGCCATTTGCAAGATACAATATGGGACTTATGCATGATTCAAGGGAAGTAAAGATAGCCCAGCATATAGCCTCTAAACCAGATAACATAGGGCCACTGAAGCACATGGCAAATAACTGCTAATATGATTTCCAGTAAGTGCATTTGTGGAATACCTTCTTTCTTTCTTTTAAAGTGGAGTAAATGTTTTGATGGAAAAAAAAATCTCTAGAGGATTCTTCCAGCAGCTTCTTACAGGATGATGTCTACATCACATTACTGCAGTCTCATCTGTTAAAATGGATCCCACTGAATCACTGCTTTTTTTTCTTGTTCCACTGAATTTTCTTGATCTAACTTCTACCCTCACTCACTTGTGAGATCTCACAGAGACAGGCTGCAGGATTTTAATTCAGGTTTGTGTAGAACACATGGTTCAAATGTATTTAAAACATTGTGAAAACTGAAGCTGTAGCTTGAGGAGAGGCATTTTAAACACTGGCATTTTTTTTTTTAAAGAGTAAAACAGCTTCAAACCTCTTCTTGTGGCTGGGGATGGTGCAGGGGATGGTTTGGATAAATGCAGTGCTCTAATTCCTCAGGGATACCATTGTCCCCAAAGTATGGGTACAGCTAATAGCTAACTAGGCTAACAGCAAAGGCCCTATCCTGCAGTAGCAGGGCATGGTGTGCTGGCTGCTACTGGAAGCTCCGGGCTGTGAACACCAAGGTGTTTGAAGTGCACAGCTATTAAGCAAGCTGAAGGACATGGAAGGGTGCTGCTCCCCACATCACTCTTTCTTCATGGTTTGGTAGGAATATCATTTTGTCAGCACCTTTTTTTTTCCACCAGCCAGCATGCTGCTGCAGAAAATCTATAGGGGCTGGAGAGTAAATACCCACGATCGCTGAAGAGCACGGCAGTGGCACTCGGCCACTGCAGTCCCTACTGACAGCCACATGCTCTCGGGTGCTTTCAGAGCCATCCCCTTTCCTATCACTAGGGCTGTATTCAGGTTGAGGAACACCCTCACAGACCAGGCCACCCCCCAAGCCCTGCACCAGGTACAGAAATGTGAAGTGGGGACAAGTAGTGCATGAGAACTACATAGATGTGGGGGCTCGGTTCAGAACTGCCCTAGGATTACATCCAACCTAACAGGTTACCTCAGGGACCAAAAAAAGGAGACAGCAAGTCTTTGCTGTTGGCCTTATTATTTTGCTGTCTGAATTATAAATAGAATTTAGACAAAACTTAAATCTAATTAAGGAACAGTTTGTACTGTGGCAGATTTTATCACACTAAGTAATTGGTCATAATGGGACTTCTGCAACCCAAGCTGAGGGCAAATGATATATGCTGTAGACACATAATGAACTTAAAATAAATTATCCAAGAGCAGAAATCATAATAAAAGGGAACTAGATTATTGAAATATAAACCCTCTTTCTGACTTAACGGTGGAGTCACAGCTCTATTACATGGTATTCTTTATTGTAACCAATTGATTGGAGTCACTTTAAAAAATGTTGTGATTGCATGTCTTTAATTGCAGTCACGTATAAGGGAAACTTGTCTGCTCCTGCATTGAGATAATTTAATTACAGTCTGCTGGAAATAAAAGTCAAATGGCTGCAGCCATGGCAAAGTAACCTAATGCCTGTAATTGGACTATATTTCACAGAGATGTGTTGCTGAATAAATTAAATAGGATTTGGCTCACGGTGTTCGACTCTTCACTGGCTCAGATTTAAGAGACACACATGATAAATCTAGGGATAAAGATGTGAGCCCTATGTTCCTTAGCCTTTATAATTCAGGTAGGTATCTCCATGCAGAGGGTGTATGTGGATTTAACTTCTTCGGCACATCCCAAGTAAATGTAATTTGTTCCATGCTTCCATCATTCTGTAACCCTTTGCTCATCTCTCTCTCCTTTTCTCTCTGCCTCTAAATTCACACCTTTAAATCAAAACATGCATTTTACATGTATATGCTTGGTGTTGTCTTCTCTTCATGGCTGGTTGCTTAAATATCCTACTCCAGTTGGTAGAGATTGCTTTTAAATTCCACAGGCTTGTGCAGTGAGACTGAGAAAGCAATAGCAACCTGCTCGGGCTATTTGGCTGGTTGTGGGAATGCGCTGCCTTCCTTCCCAGATCTCTGCCAAGTGAAGGCAGCATGGATTCCATGGTGATGAGTAAGAGTAGTTCTGACCCCTCTTGTCTAAGAGTAGTTCTGACCCCTCTTGTCTACCTGTGGGCAAGCTGTCAGGTCCCCAGCAGCAAGGCTATTCTGGTGTTGGCTGCCCTCTGGTCTGGCCTCTGCCAGCTGTGTGGGATGTGGGGATGTGCCCTGTTGCACTCACAGAATTGGTTGGGACTGCCTGTAACCTGTGTGGTTTGACTGGAGCAGTTTGTTACAGGTTCTTCCAGCCCTTGGAGACGGAGGCAGGCCATCAGTGCTCAGGAAGGGAGAAGCAACACCACTGCAGTGCACGCCAGAAGGAATATCCACTCCCCAAGTCCCACAGCACAGTATAGGAGAGGTGAGCGATGGCAGGAGAGGTGGGGGCAGAGCAGGATTTTGAACTGCCAGGAGCTGACCTGCAGAGGGTTTAGTAAATGCTGCGAGCTGAGATCAAACCCTTGCCTCTCAAGGAGGGAGAAGGTACCCATGGTCTCCAAACTGGGGGCTTAGTGGTACCAGCTACTCCTTCTGCAGGGAGGGACTTGGATCTGAGAAGAGTGTGAACTTCACAACCAGAGCATAAGCAGGGTCTTGGGGCTGGGAGAGGTATCTAAGACCATGCGCTTGTAAGGGCAATCTGCCTGGAGGAAGGATTTTCTGGAGAAGGGGACTAAGTGACTCTGCCAGTCACCTGTCTTGACTGTATTACCCACGTAATGTGCTTTTCAGCTGGCATGATTTGTCCAGAGGTCAGAGGAATGAAAAAGCCTAAGAAAGAAGTCAAACTATGGTTTGGAAAAATACCCAGCCTGCTGTGTGATCTGGAGCATTTTACAGTCCCCAGATATCCAGGCAGTGAAGCAGGAGACAGACCAGCACTTCCTTCAATGTGATAGCCAATCCTCAAGAAGAGGCTAGCAGAGATCTCCACTCCCTTTGGAGAGGGAAGGAAGAGCACAGGCACATTCTGGGGTGCCCTGTGATGGGGGTTTTATTTCCTTTGAACAGTGATTTGAGAGGACCATGGGCCCACCTAGTGGTCCCAGGGTAATTATGGCAAGGAAACTAAAGATTTTGTGAGGTAACTTAACTTTCCAGTGTGTGGTGCTAGCTGAGACTATGACATTGCTAATATCTCCTACAGAGCCAGTATTTACATGCTTTACTTGGTCTTCTCTCACTCTTCCTTTCCAGCAGGTTTTGACTCTTGGGCTAACTGTGCTCTGTTGACTTTCACCTTGATGCAGTGATTATTTTTTTTCCAGACTAAGAAAGTACTTTCAAAAGCATAAGCATTCCAGATTTGATTTTGAATTAAATATTTGCAAACTTCTGTGAATAGGGAGGAAAGTTATTATCTTGAGAGGGAAATGTTTAGATGAGGCTGAAAAGAACTTGAATGTTTTCCAACACTCATTTGAAGCTATTATTTACTTTCTCATGATGATAAGTGAACCTGGTAACATGAGCATTTATGTACTACATAATGTAATGGTGAATCAGGCTCAAATTATTTAAAAATCTTTTAAAATTCTTGCATAACTGTCCTGGTTTTTTACCTGATGCTTTCACTATTTGAATTTTCTTTACAAGTCTCTGTCAATGTATAAAGGTTATCAAGTTCACTTCTCAGAGTTTTTTCTATTTTTTTATTCATTGTTTGATATTTTTCTACTCTGGTATGGTAGTTTTGAGTAAGAATAGATATTGCTTTGGCATTATGATTCATATCATTAATATAGGATCATTACTTGAATACTTAATCTCAGGCTTTGTGTTTGTAGTTTAGGAAAAGATTTTGGAAAAAATTTGAGGAGCTGGAAGAGAGATTCAGGATGAATGAGATGTTGTGACATGCCTTGAGAGACTTGAGGCTTTAGGGATTCTCTCTGGTTACTTTTTTCAAGAACAGATTTAAACAGAAATGGATGATAGCCATGATCACATCCATAAGAAGACTCCTGGCATCAGCAAGGCTGGAGTTATGCCAATCCAGACTGGCAGTGAAGCTCAAGGATTTCTCAGTGAGGATGGATAGCTACTAAAACAAATCCCTGTAGTAATATGGTAGATTCTTCAACTTTGGAATTTTTAAACCAACATATTGCATATATGCATAAATATTGGTACAATCACAGAGTAGCATGAGATGATACCATCATGCAACTTTGCAGGAGAGATTCATAGGTTTTAAAGGCTAGAAGACCCTCTAGAAAACCAAGTCAACTGTATTGCCAAGGCCTTGTACACCCAAGGCCATAGGATTTAGCTCAGAATTCTCAGTAATTTCTATTTAGCTCTTCTTTTTTCTTTTTCTTTCTTTTTTTTTTTTCTTTTTTAATAGGAGGACAATCTTGATTTGAAGGGAGAGGGAGAATCCTCTTATGATGGCTTGTTCAGAAGGTGAATCATGCCCCCAGCTAGAATCAAATCCTTAGACTTTAATGCGAATCTCTAGTTTGTACTTCGATCCTTTCAACATCATCATATGTGTCTCTGCTGTAAGAAGAGAGAAGCCCATTTAGCAAGGGCTGTGTTCTTTTTGTGGAACATTATAATGCAATCACCTCTCATATTTCTTCCTGATTAGTTTGGTAGCTTAGATCATCCTATGATAGCATGTCAGCTTCTCCAGCCTATACTTTTTCCTCCTATTGGCTTTGTTAGTTAGAACACGAGGTTCTCCAGCCATCACCCACTCCACTGGGTTTTCTCATCCCAGGCAATGTGGCTGGAGCCATGTCTCTGCCTGTCATACCAGACTCACAGAAACCCCAGGCATCTCCAGTGTGCATGTATCAGTCAGTTCTGCCCAAGCTATCCCATAGGATTCTGCTGAGGGATGTCAAAGGTGGCCTGTCCTGCACACTCGACCTTCCTGAGCTTTAATATTCTCCTTCAGCAATCGGGGAATCCTTCCTGCTTTGGGGGCTCTCTGTCCCTTCATCCACTGATCACATAGCTATTCCTTCCTACCATAACTGGAGCTCCAAGTGATGATTGTGGGTTGTCTTTATCCTGCAAGGGAGAGAGAGAAGTGATCATTGTAACTGTTCTCTTGAAAAATCTAGAAATGGAGAAAATCTTTATCTCCACCACCCTGGTGGAAAAACAGGAATGTAAAGAGATGTCCTGGACTAGGAAACTATCATCTAGAATCAGAAAGGCAGAGAAAAGAATTGCAATAAACTGAGCCTATGGATAACAAAAAACCAAAATATTCTGCTGCTGGACCAGCAACAACACAACAAATAATGTATTATTCTGCCCACTTATATCATACAGAACAGTGAAGTCATGCAGCAAAACTACCTCTGCCATACAATGCCAGCAAGGAAAGTCTCTATAATGAGGACTTACCACAGTGTCTCTCTTGCTTTTCAGTTCTGATTATGCTGTGCTATGTTGTCTTCAGCTTGGTTCCAAAATATGTGTCATGGTAAAACACCTTAAGGTGATCCAGTTGTCAGAGATAGACTCCTGTCAGAAAATAAATGGATCTCTCTGGTGTCCTTCCCAGCACAACCTAGTGTTTCTTTTGTCCTTGGAAAGAGTTCTTACATAACTTAGCTTGGATTCTTCACTCAAATTTACATGTTCCCTAGCATGCATTTTACACAAATTCCACTTGATCCATTGTGTAATCTCCCTATATGCAGTTCTGAACCATTTTCATGCTGTGCAAAGAATGTCTTTGAAATTGCTCTGACTTTGCCGTGATGTTTTGGGTCCCTTATAACTGAAGACTTTAAAGATGTTATCTATCTTTGCCAGATTTCATGCTGACTGATAGGAGGTTTTCAGAAGTGTTAAGGGCATCAACAGGGGATGGATACTAATTGCTCTTGATTCCTCTAATAAATCTCTTCTTCTGACTTCAATGGCTGCATGCTTCTTTCCTCTTGTGTTGCTCCCCTCTGTCTCTTTTTCCAACAGAGAATTTTTATACCTGCAATGGAGTAATTTTAAGGGCCCACCATTGAAATGCTTTCCTGATTCTCATCAAGGTGATTTAAAACATGCACAACACACGTATGTATTTTCATTCACACCCACAGGTTTTCCTTTTCCTTTGATTCTGTATAAAATTCCCAGGGTGCAGCTGTCTCGTGAGAGTCGGCAGCTTGGTAATTTTTACCACTGAACCATTTACACCACGCATTCTTCCGGCCATTCATTCCTCTTCCTGCATTGAGTATTTTCCTTCCTGTGCTCAGTGGGGAACTCAGACTGCTAAAATGTGATGCTAATACCTCTGATTTTTTCTCTTGGTATAGCATTTTTTCCCCCAGGGGCTTACTGGTGTGCCAGCGGGACCCAGCAGGATAGATAGGTGCATGCCAGATGGATGCACACTCTTCCCGTGCATGGAAGCTCTGTGAGTCAGGTGTGTATATGTCAAAGATATACATTTCTTCCCAAATTATTTTCCTATGTTTTGTAGCTGTTTACTGGAGTGAAACAAAGAAAAGTGCCAAAGAATGCTTAAAATACCCATGAGCCCTTGTACAATGGGATAAGCAATTGGTACATTAGCCTGTGGTATGTTTTATTTGTAGCACTTCTTCTTTCTTTAAGTTCACTGGGATTGTAGTGCTATGGCAAATTAGACAACTACAGCAGAACATATATATATATATATTTCAGGGATGTCATACATGAGGTCCCACATTCTGTATATTAACTAGAAGGTCATGCTCCTTAGTTTTATTCTCTGCTTTCATTTCAGCTTTCAGGAGTTTGAAATTTTTTTCTATCTATCTATGGCACAACATTGAGTAAACCCTCCTGCCTTGTTTGTACTACACCCTGTTGAAGATTTCTCTCATCTTTCAGGGTGTGCTTTCTCATGAGGGTGAGTGTTACTAATGGACCTTTCTGCAGCTCAGCTGAGTCATTAGAAGTTATTTCCTCATTCTCCTTCTCTTTATTTGGTTTGCAATGTGAGTTACCTGCATGCCTAGTTCATAGTAATTAAGGATGAACCCGATGCTTTAGCTACAGAATTTGTGTTTAGGCAAAACAAGATCAGCATGAATGTGGAGGGGCAAGAAGGAGACAGTGGTGGCCATCAGAGGCAAGGAAGTAAAGCATGGAGCTCACTGGGAAGGGAGGAAGAAGAGACTCTGTAAGACCATAAAACCTCATGCTCTGTGAAGACCAGTTCAGACAAAAAGAAAATACTGCCATGGATCACCTTTGTCCTTATGTCCTTTCACTAGAAGACAAGAATAAAACTCTTGCATATGACATCTTTGTCCAGCATATATGCCAGCTACCAAACGTTGAGCATGCACAGTGGAAGCAAACGATGGTGCAGATCTGTGTGGGATGGTCATCTCTTGACAAGCATTTCTTCATCCTAAGCAGTGCCCAAGCCAGTCTGCTGGTGTCTGTGTAATCTACCCTCATATGCTCAGCTGGCCCGTGAGCCAGGTGGTGTCACAAAGGCCTGTGTTTTCCCTTATTCCTTCTGTTGCTGCATTTTTACAGCTAAAAATTGAAAACTCCATCCAGTCACATTTTGTGGGAAGAATTTGGAAAGCATGGTAAGAGAGAATTTTCTCCATAAAGACAGCCTGGAGAGGCTGTGCAAGTGCCATCCCTGGAGTTTCAAGTCCCAGCTGAATGGAACCCTGAGAATCCTGGTTTGAAATTAGTGCCAGCCCTGGTCTGAGCAAGTGGTTGTCCTAGAGGCCACCTGGTGTCCCTTCCAACCTGCTTTATTCCAGGATCTTATGATCCTCTGAAGTCTTCAAGCTATAAAAGCCAAGGGTAAGATCAAAGATCCATCATCTCAAGAGAAAGAAGTAACTAAGTACCCTACTGATTCAGGACAGACAAATCATGATATAGCAAAGCTACCCTAGACCACATTCAATCCTTTTCCACATCTAGAGAGTCCTGTTTACCAGCCAGGCTTATCTGTCCAAACCCTGTTTCTCAGGAGGCCTGAAGACTGCAAAAGTGAAGTTGTTAGCTGAAATATCTTAATTTTCCTATTTTATTAACCCTCAAGATTGTGCAGTCTTTTTTATTCTTTTTTCATACTTAGGATTTGGAAACATATGGCTAAGCATATATGTGCACGTTTGGTTATCCCCAGCATTCACTTGCAGGAAGCAGCCTGGATTTAAGCAGAAATCTGTATCCCGAAACTACACATTTGACTTAACTCGTGGTTTGAAAAATATTTCTATTGTTTAATCTAATTTTTGATAAATAAATTGTCAGGTTTCTGCTTAATAGGATTGCTTTCTTTCAGGTCTGTCTTGTCATGTTTCACTGTCGAACAAATCTGGGAAAGGACACAAATCCTGCTGGGGAAGCTTTGAGATCTGTGTTCACAGATTAGGTTGTAATTCATCTTCAATATCAAAATGCTTCAGTCTTCAAATGGCATATTTGATTTGAGTTTTATTTCACAGCCTATATTCTTATTCCCTGCAGACTCCTCCTCAAAATGAAAAAGGATTTGACTCTCTGGTTACATACCCCAAATTCTTGAGAGCTTCCACCATCTTGATTCATTGTTTTCAAGTTGCTAGTAGAAATGATCTAGTCCAACCCCTCTGCCCTGGGCAGAAACATCTTTCACCAGACCAGTTTGCTCAGAGCCCAGTCCAACCTGCCCTTTAACACTTCCAGGGATGGGGCATCCACAACTTCTCCGGGCAATTTGTTCCAATGTTTAACCACCCTGCTTTGTTCATACATGTCCTAGCATTGCAACCAGAAGTTTGGATGATTTGCTAAAATACTGATTCTCATTCATTTTCATGTACAATACAAACTGAAGACCTGAGGGCAGAAATACAGTCTTCCTCCATCTGTGTCCTTATAACCAAGGGATGTCAGTGGGCAGCGCTACTGCTGCTGGCTGTGATGGACAGTAGATGTCACTCCTGCCTAACATTATAGAAATTTTTATCTCCACTGAAAGGATAGATCCTTTACAAGCTGGGGGGGAGAAGAGTGCTGATCATAATTGTTACTGAGTGAAAACTTTATTCTCAGATAAAAAGATGTACACATAGCAAAACATAGTTTTTATGGAATCATAGCATTGTTTGGTTTGGAAAGGACCTTTATAAATGATCTAGTCCAACCCCTCTGCCCTGGGCAGAAACATCTTTCACCAGACCAGTTTGCTCAGAACCCAGTCCAACCTGTCCTTTAACACTTCCAGGGATGGGGTATCCACAACTTATCTGGGCAATTTGTTCCAGTGTTTAACCACCCTCATCGTAAAGCCTTTCTTCCTTATGTCCAATTTAAACCTACCCTCTTTCAGTTTAAAACGATTGCCCCTTCTTCTGTCACTACCGGCCCTGGTAGTCTCTTAGCACCTTTCTTATAAGGCTTCTTTAAGAACTGAAAGTCTACCATAAGGTATCTATGGAGCCTTCTCTTTCCTAGGCAAGATGTTAGACCTACATCTTGTTCTGAATCCCTAAAGAAGGATATACTGAATCCTTAACTAAAGGTGTATTTCTGAGGTTTTTTTTGGAACAGTTTTTTTTTAGCTCAATTTTTGAGATGTGTGTTGGGAGTCTGCTAAATTATGCAGAACTGCCCATCTCATCAAAACCTTTCCATTTTGATATATAAAATAGTGAAAACTTAACAGGAAATTTTGGTATTGAGGTACTGAAGGGGATTTTTTTGGCCATCCATCTTACAGGTGGAGAACAAACCAAACCTGCTCCACTATCTGCAATAGTATAAAACCTGTCGGTGGAAGGCTGACAGCCTGGGCCATGCAGGCAAAGCCCATGTTCCTCTGCTCAACAGCTCTCTGGCAGCTGTGCAACCACCACATCTCAGTTACCTCCCAAGCACGAAGGGAGGGAGGCTTCCAGAAGGCTGCGAAATTCATACCACAATTGTGTGTGTCACTATGCCTCACTAGTTTTTTAATAGCATGGTCAGTGTCTCTGTGTATCTTGGGAGACCAGACCAGTGGCCAGGCAGGGGTGAAACACCTGCAAAGTTGCAACCTGTGTTACCACCTGTGCTATTTGATCTTTTTTTTTCTTGGTAAGTAGAAGCAGGTTCCATGAAGAGAAAGATCAGTTGTTCTCACAGAGGTGACAACTCTCACTGTATTTCACAGTAAAATTCACTTTTTAGCAGTGTGTAGAAACCAGAATAGTTTCTGACTTGTGCTGAAATTCTCGCTGGTGATCATCTATCTCCTACATTCTTTTACCATAAGGTAATTTTCCTACTGGAAATAATCCACTGTTTCAATATAATGACTACATAAATGTTTTCAGTTGTGTCTGGACACCTTCTGTGTCAGGACCAGAAGGTGTTTACAAAAAGAGACACCAATTGTCTTTATTATTAATATCTGCTGTGGAAATGTGATTTCAAGAGCATGGCAGAATGGAGGAATTGCACAACTGGGACATCACTTGAGAGAGATGCTGAAGGCAAGGTATTTCTCTAATACACGTCTGCCATAGACCCCTTTCCTTCTTAATCCCACCCTATACTTACTCTGACAGAGATCTCAGTCAAGCATTAAATGCTTCTTTTTAGAAGAATTTTTGAAAAAAAATTAAGGTTTATAAAATTAGAGTGTTATTAATAATCCTAGTGAAGACAGTGACAGGGATGTATGTCAGTCTGGCAGTTCCTGGATTTCTCCAGAGGAAGTACTGCTGCTTTCACAACAGCGAGGCACATCCACCTAGGAGATTATGTAAGAGGATGGTAGTGTGTCAGGAGAAAAAACAAATCGTTGGAAACTGCACAAGTCTAATTAAACTAAGGGGTTTAGGTTACATGAAGGGAAACCTCATGGATCCAGACATGTACATTATTTGGGAATGCCATTTGGCTTAAAATGATCATTTGGAAATAGGATCCTGTCATGGGCAAGACACAGTGAACAGCAACCTGCAGTGGCTCTGGGTAACTAAGGTTTATTTAAGAAACAGTGAGCCAAGAATTCTATTCTGTTTTCTGAACCAGCCACTGCTGCGTTGATGACAGCACTATCATCACGAAGTCTCACCATCCATCTCCACAGGGAGGTTGCTGGTGGCCCAGGAAGGTCAAGCAGAGTCAGGTTGATTCATGCCACACTGCTGCTCTTTGTTAACAGTCTCAGGCATTACAAGCCACACGTTACCCAATGTCCTGCATCTTTCCCCACTGACAGGTTATTCCTTCAGGCAAGATCTTTGCTTTGTTTTGGGTTTTGGGTTTGTTTTTGTCTGTTTTGGTTTTTTTTTTTTCAGGCTCCCTTCTTCCTTTTCAGACTGGTATTTCATTTTGGGAATTGCTTTCATTGGAACCAACTCTTTTTTTCCAGCACCCTGAGCCTAACTTACCTGGTCTAAACAGTCTGTCTCCAGAACCACAACTTGTGATCAGCCTCCTAACTGCAGAGTTTGCCTCATGTCTATTTATTAATTGGAGGATTCAGGATATGCTGTGTTTGTTCAGTTCAGGTGGGATGAAAATTTACAACCAGCACAAACCGGTTGCATCTGTCAATCAGCAGGCTTCAGCCTGAGAAATTCAGAACTTGACCCCCCCTTACCCCCCGCCTCCCCCCACCATGTTCCTTGCACCTGCCATGTGAAGCACAGAACTTCAGGATAACTGATTTTCAAGCCAAGATTTGACAACAGATTTTCTATGTTCAGAAGCCCTGCCACTAGGTGATAATGTCTTCATCCTTCAAAACCAACACACCCACTGCCCTCCTTTGGCAGCATAGGCTCAAACATGAATTATGTATGTAAGGTTTATATATTTTTATGGAGGGATCAAAAAATTATGGCTGCTCTGAAGCAAAGCCTTTGATTATCAGCTCACTGCACAGCCACATGCCTGTCAGGCAAAAAGAGACAGGAGACATGCTGGCCTCATACTTTTCTGAATTGTAAGCAGAAAGGCGGTCGGACAGGAAAACTGGGCTTCACAGACATATTTTGGATCAAATATGTGATTATAAAACAACATGCAAGGATGTTTTTTATATTTCTCGAAACATAGCTATTACACTGGACAGTAATGCCTTTATGAACACCACGCAGTATCACAGGTAGCACAGGGTGTTGGGAGTCCACCCCTGTAGCTATACACGTATTTACCACGCTGAAGGGCAATATTCCAGAGATTTGTGCACTCCCTTTCAGGACATTAATACAGAGCATAAAGCTCACTTCTGTGAGCAGCCTGATCCAGGGCTTGACAACCCTTTCAGTAAAGAAACTTTTCCTAATAAAAAAAAAAAAAGAGAAAATTGGTATTGGCCTGGGGAAAAAACAAACCCACCATTATTGCTGGTTTAACTGTTTTCTCTAAAACATGTTCCCCATATTTAACAATAATAATTCCCACGATATCTTTTGTTGCTAAGAGCTTAAAGGGAAAAGTCCCAAAACAGTAAAAGTGGATATTAAAATAATTGCTGGAAAGGGTTTTTTTTCCCCTCTCTCTTTGCAGCTGTTTGTGCTCCTACTGATATGAACACAAGAGCTTACTCATACGTTTGCAGTCAGCTTTGCCTTACCTGCTTCCATCTACAGTAGTCTGCTCTGTACCTTGCCAAGTGTGTGACAGCTGAAGAAGAGGTAAGCTATACAGTGAGACACGTGCACATGTGCACTGGGGCCTTAGGGTCAATCTGTACAAAGGAAAATACAAATTGTATTGAAAAATACCCCACTTCTTTTTTGTTTGTTTTAAAGTATGATGACTGTGAAGTAAGACAAGATATGCCAGAGTGACAAAAGGCTCTTCTTTTGGCTATATTCTGACCACATTTCACTGTCTTTCCTCAGTCATTTTGCCTAAATAGTTGTTCAGAAAAATCAGTAAGGTGTGTATATAAAATATATGTGTATATATCCATATATTTATGTCAGGAGAAGTATTTTTTCCCATTATTTTCCCTGCTCAAAGCCCACCAAAAATTTCTGCTTAAATTTCAGAAACAAGTTGTCTTTCAGCAGGTACTAAGATTGGCATTTTCAGTGAAAGTCAAGAAAATGACTAGACTGCAGCTAGAATGAAATTAACTATAGCTGGAACTCTCTTTGGTCCTTTGTTGCCTTTTAAAGTGTATATGATCTTTTAATGCTGACATCTGTATATTTCTAACTAGTGCTTTCAAGTTGTTGAGCAGCTCCATATCCTTCAATAGTAACTGACATTCCTGACATTATAGATTAATGCCTTTCTTACACTGTGTGAACCTTATCTATCATGGTCTAAAATATTTTTTTCATTGGGCTGCTTATACTGCAATATTTTCAAGGTAAAAACAGTGTTTTCTGCAAAGATACTCTCAGTTGTTTTTAATCACTAACTTGTTCACCAAACTCTACACAGAAATCACTAACCATTTTTTCACCGGGTGGTTTATGGTAAAAAGCTCTTCCGGTGCAGCCTAGGTTTTCTGCTTCTCCTAAAAACAAAAACTAAACTAAACATAAACAAACAAACAAACAAAGAACCTTGGAGCTGCTAGTATGACACCAATAATTTCTCTGTTAAAAACTTAGCCTGAAGTTTCACACAGGAAAATGAAAAGGTAGGGTCAGTGTTATTCTAAATCACAGAATTATAGAATCACAGAATGTTTGGGGTTGGAAGGGACCTCGAAAGATCATCTAGTCCAACCCCCATGCCAGAGCAGGATCTCCTAGATTAGGTCACACAGGAACACATCCAGGTGGGTTTTGAACATCTCCAGAGAAGGAGACTTCAAAGCCTCCCTGGGCAGCCTGTTCCAGTGTTTGGTCATCCTCATGGTGAAAAAGTTTCTCTTTATGTTTTCATGGAACCTCCTATGTGCCAGCTTGCACATGTTGCCCCTCCTCCTATCATTGCACGTCACTGAGAAGAGCCTGGCTCCCTCCTCTTGACTCTCACTCTTTACATATTTATAAACATTAATGAGGTCACCCCTCAGTCTCCTCCAAGCTAAAGAGCCCCAGCTCTCTCAGCCTTTCCTCATAAGGCAGATGTTCCACTCCCTTAATCATCTTTGTGGCTCTGCACTGGACTCTTTCGAGCAGTTCCCTGTCATTATTGGATTGGGGAGACCAGAACTGGACACAATACTCCAGATGCATCCTCAAAGATTTCCTGAAGTGAGATATGCACTGAAGTGTGTGTTCAGACTGGGAAGAGAGATGCAAAAGAGCTAGCAAGAAACCAGAGTTGGGGAAGAAAAGCTTGTTGTATCCAGTGTTACACCTAGGATGCGATTAAATGATGTAGCGCAGTGAAAGCTGCCCAATTGCCAAAGGCACAAATTTGTTTCCCCCTGCAGTCACGAGCAAGTTACTTGGCAGGAGCTAAAAGGCATCATGGATACTGTGCAGTTTATAGGGTATTCTGACCTTCACAGTCTGACTCGTCAGTAGGCACTGCGGAGGCATGAGTGGCTAAGGCCAGCTCGACACCAGAAGTATTTACCAGAGTCATGCTGCTACAGGGCACAGTATTTTTAAACACCACCTCTGTACTAACGCAGCCTAGATGTAAATGCAGAGCAAAAGACTGTAGTGCTGCCAGTGTCCCTCACTTTGTGCAGAAAACTGGAATGATGAATGTGAATCTCATTTTGCAAATCTCCAAGGGTCCACCACGTTTTGGGGGAAACAGCTTCAATGCTTAGTTACCTTCATGGGAAAGATTTTGTTTCCTTACGTACCGCTGACATTTTCCTTGCTGCCACTGCTGACTGTGTCACTCCTTGTCCTTTGCTGGGCACCTGGGAGAAAGGTTGGGTTTCCTCCCTCTCTCACCAGCCAAACTCTGTCTCCCCTCCTTACAGCACAGCTTGGCTACCACCCCAGCACCATGATCATCCTTCCTGTGGGACCTGGCTGATTTTTCCATGGGGAAGCCCTAACGCCTCACTCCTTGTCCTGGGGGGAATAGGTAGTGGGGATCCCAGGGAGGCCATCGCCACAGGAGAGGAAAGGAAGAGCTCCTTCCCTGTCCTTTAAAAAATACTCCTCTGACAGCCTGCTCAGCATTTTTCTGTCATTTTCTTTTCATTTACAGTTTAAATACTAAAAGCTTCATTTTGATGCCATTCATTAGTTGTATCTCAATCTAACAAACGTTGTTCTCTTCTACTTTGACATTTCTTTGGTGTTAATGCCCAGGGCAGAATCACTGCAGTTTATTTGGCCCAGGTGAAGGTTATTTGCCCATGAGCAAGAAGCAGACATAAGTTATCATGGTGATATTTGCAGGAGCTGTAGCTGAACTTGCTTTACGACTGTCATCGCTTAATTGCAAACAAAAGCAGCACTGCTATGTGTTATTCCCATGTTCTGTGCACAATGCTCAATTTGTGTACACTTCAAACCATGAAAAAGTCCATTTAGGTAGTAACTTTCTACCTCTTGCTAATGGAGAGGTGGAGAAAATGGAGAAAAACACACAAATCCCCATAATAGCAGTAAAATAATTATAAAAACAAATATTACAGTTTAATAGAGATTTGTTTGAACAGAATGTTTTTCTTCTAACCAGTTATTGTGGTGCATTACTAATGGTTTTCAACAGCCTGAAATGGAGCTGCTGAAAACATTATGAGGTGTGCAAACATCTTACTTTTTGGGCCACTGGTTAGGCACAAAAACAGTTCATCTGAGTTTTCAGAGCTGCAGTAAATGCACTAAACGTTGGAAAGCAAGTCAACATGCACATATCAACTGTCATGCTTCAGTTGTCAGCCCGAGTTTTTTATATACAAATTAGATTTTCTGAACAAAGGAGAAATTGTGCATTACCACGGGATAATTCTGTCACTTGATAAGGCATAATTTTATGGCTGTTATAAATAACTTAGTTGTAATCATTCTTCACTCTCATTTCAGGCTGCTCTCTTGGAAAAGTCTTTGGCTTACGGTAAAGGCTGTGCAAAGGAAAGCACAGGAGAGCAATCACACAAGTGACATACTATAACAGTCACTTTTCACAAAGCTCATCAGAAAACAGGGATTTCCTTAAATAAGGCTCGTATGAATTCATATATGTTGGAGTAAGTGCTACCAGAATAAAGCTGTAACAGTGGAATGAAAAAGTAATGTCACAGACAAAGCCAAGGCAAGGTTCCCGAAGAAACCTAACAATAAGATGTTTGAATTTCACATTTTTATAAAGTAGACATACAAGTCTTGGTTCTCTTACTATTTCTTCTGCTTCTATTGCTTTTCTTACACACTTATTCAAAGATCTTGACAACTTGATCAGGGCATAACAATGTCCTATGCAGCATTTCTCTTGTGTACTGCTCTCTCATTCTTAGCCATGCTGGACTTTCCTCTGTGGCTGTCAGAGTGCAGAGCCAGCTGTTCAGCTGTGTAACAGCAACAGCACAAAAATAGCCATACTGCTCAGCACTTCCAGCCACATCAATCTCCATAACAGGCATTGGGATCGGTGTGTGACACCCCTCTGTAAAACTACTGCATGATGTGATGGTTGGCACCCAAAATAGTGTTTGAGCCCTGGATGCCAAGGATAAGCCTCATTAATCATTAGTCATTAGTGCCCTGTCTTCAGGACAGCAGGGATATTGGTGTGACAAGGACAGAGCCGTTGTTGCTCCCTGCTGGTTCCTGGTCGAGAGGTCAATGGTGGAAGCTGTCTCATTCATCCCTCCTTCCCCAACCTTCATTAGCTGTCAACCTTTTTTCACCTATGTTCTAGAGCGAGGACATTCATCTCTCCCAAAGGCCTGCAGGACAGCCTCGCTCCTGAGCACACCTCCCTCCCTATCACCCTCTTCCCACGGCCATACACACGTGGAAATTCTCATTCCAGGTGCCTCCACACCTTCCCAGAACCCCCACAAATGGGGAACCTGTTTTCTTCCAGAAGCTTTCATTCCCTACCTTTGCACCAACAGCCATGAGAAGAGACAGTGTATTAGGAGGAGAAAAGTCTCTGGTGGAGAAAGATCACAGTACCAAGGGCTATTTGTGTCTCCTGCTGCATGGCTCTTCCTCTTTCTCCTTCCCACAATCACCTTTCCGCTGGTTCAGTCCCTCCTGAAAGCAGTGCACCTCCTTTACACTGTGCTTGGTACCCAACAGAGGGAACATCTGCACCCCCAGACATCCTAATGAAAACCTTTATTTAGATCTTGCAGGCATGGGCAGGATAAACTGATTAACAACAATCTAAAGATGGCCCGTATTTTCTCTTAGTCTCATGCTAGTGGTTCCCACTGTCCAGTGACAAATCTTCATGCATAGCCTCTCTAACCTCACAAAGTAATCTGTCAACCAATACAATTTGTCTTCTCAAATACGACATTATTTTGCACTTGAGTCATCCTGATTAAAGTGAGCAAGGATGCAAGTGCTACCCGAGGCCTTTGTGCCGCACCGACGACAGGGCTGGGGGACGAAAGGAAGCAGGGAAAATGGCCTGCGAGCTGCTTAGCTGTGCTGTGCTTGGCATTGCTCTTCTGCCCAGACAATGAAAATGGATTCTACTTTCGCTTACATTCTTATCCACACTGTGCCAGGTTCTGGAGGGAAAAAAAAGAGAGCTCTACTTTTATTGCAGATATGAGAAACCAGGGAAGGGGAAGAAGTCACAAATCTGGCTAAGCTATTGACAACAGCTCTTATGGGGCTGTAGGGAGGCCAGGTCCAGAAGAGTGAAATCACAAAGCTGTTGCAGAGAAGGTTTTTTCTATTGGCTGCACTGAATGTCACCAAAGCTCATCCTGTTTCAGTAACTACATGCCCAGCTCAAGATATCTGTGCTACAACCCATGCGGACTGCATTAAGCTTACCTGAGACTTCTTATCACTAGTTCAGTCTAAAAAGTGTATTTACAGCACTCGCACGTTTCAAAGATGCTCTCTAGATTTGCTAGTTCTTCCATATTTCATTTTACTGCTCCAGTGTGAAAAAAACTGTATAAATACACACCTATGGCAAAGCTGCCAGTCTGCCCATGCTCTGCATTCAGCAGGAATGATGAAGTCATGAATGCCCTCACCTCAGTACAGCTCCTAAAGTGAGGCCAAATGAATTTGGAGGGAAGATCACAGCTTGGTTTTAAAGACTGACCTTGGAGGGCTCTTGAAAACAACTGCAGGCATGTGAACAGATGGATTTTTTCCTGTCCGTTGACAACAAGAGGTGAATTCATGTAGTTTGGCTAACAGTCAGCTTAAAGAACAGTGTCACCCTGTCAGGTAAGTGGTGATGAGGACAGGTATTTCTCCAGTAGAATTTATATCAAATAGACTAGAAAAGCTTCTGAAGCTTGTACTAGTCTGTATTTTATACTGTAAATTCGAAGCCATGGTAAATAGCCTGCAATAACAGTGCAAGAGGTGACAAGAACAGAAAGGAGCAGAATTTCAAAACTGATAACCTGAAAAATGCATAACCGCATATGTGCACAAGACAGGCAAACCTGATACTTATCAAATACTATCACAGAGATGAAGGATCCCAGCTGAGTTTTAGACCCCCAATGACAGGAATTTTCACAAATATACAAAAATATTAAATATTCTGGAATTAAAATGTTCATAATGGCTGGATGAAGTGCAACAGAGGCACAGATGAAAAATGGTGATGATATTATTTAAAGTAGTAATTTTAATGTTGATCCAATCTGAAAAATACTTTATGGGATTCTCATAACTTTTTAATGGCATATATGTGTGTATTTATCAATGTACTCACAGGTGGACCCGATGGAGGACTGTATCTGTGTTTTATGAAGAGAGACAGGACTGTTGCCTACCATGAATGTTCTCAGTACTGGGCGGTAAGCTCTGTTCTTTCTGCTTTGTTTTTTCCATTTATTTCTTGGTCCCACGGTGGACATCCTCCTTCTTCTATTAGTTCTCTGACTATTTGATGAGAAAGCTGTCATATGGGAAAAAGACTAAATCTTCCTTTGACATGTTTTAAAAGAAAGCAGTAGTGGAATTTTGATAGCCCTTCAGGGCATCATCACCCAGGAGGGGATAGTCTGAGGCTCCCTTACAGTGGGACCAAGAGTGAAAAAGAGCCACTACTTCTTGCATCGATTTTGGGCTGAGACATGACATAAGTACCGAGTGGTTTAGATAGAAACATTTTCTTGTGCCCAGAAACACAAATTGAGGCATTTGGGGAACTTTAAACAAAAGGAGCAAAGCAGCTGTAGACCCCAGGCATGCTGCAGACACTGCAGCTCAGAGGGGGAGGTGCAGGATCTTTTGTGTTGGGCAGATAAATTTTACCCAGGTCTTTCCAGGTTGTGTCTGGATCTTAGCATTTCAATCTACAGTTATTACAGGACCCATTCATGTAACAGACTAATGACCTGTAAAATTTCAGTTTAAAATGCCCTTGGAGAGTTAGAGCAAACATTTTAAAATGTAACTGAAGATACTTTTCCATTCTGTTTTTACTCTTACAACCCATAAAATAGAAGCATTTCATATAAAAAAGACTACACCAAATCCCCTCTTCTCATTTTAATTTTAGTCGTATAATCTATAAAAGATTTTGAATGAAACCACTGTAAAAGGCATGCTTTTCTGTCTCTTCACCAGATTGAATTTTCAGAGTGGTATGGAATTTGAAGTCTAAGCTTTCAGAGAGAAAGGCTTATATGAAAATGTTGACACCATCTTAACTATTGTACTTTGACTAACGCTGCAGTAACAGAGAACACCAATAAAGTACTGCAGTGCTGTATAATTGTCTTATTAATTGGAACATTATTTACAGAGAGGGCTGCCTTCACAGCATGCACCTACTTTCTGAAATGCTTGCAGCACTCAGGACACAGCAGGCAGCCAGCATAAAAGTTCAGTTAAAGAAACAGTGGAATAGCCATCCATATAAGTGCAAGTTAATGAATTGAGTCCTCCTGGCAGGAAGACTTAAATGTGAGCAAGCATTTTCAAATTTAGAGAGGTGACCTTAAAAGCCTGCCAAACCTCAAACGTAATGCAGCATTAATGATGAATGGAGATGGAGCTCTTTAATTTTTAGACAAAGAACAACCCATCTCCACTATTCTATTAAAATATATTGTATGATGCATTATAAACTGGCAACCAGACAGTAAAAAAAGAAAACAACCCTTTTGAACGTATAGGGCACTAATCTCACATTTAAATTAACTTCATAAACAGCATTGCACATACTAAATCCTGTCAATGGCAGTTGTTTATGGATTCCCTCTTTGACAAAAGTTCTCCAGTCACCATGAAAAGGCACTACCATTCTCTCTCTACACTCCTAAAAAAGACATGAGTGCCAACTATTCAACAAAGCATTTCATATTTTCAATGTCCCCATAAAATCCTTTCAGATGGTAGAAGGGAAGTTATGATGTCTCTCCCTCTGCCTTTTCAATGTCCACTTCTTAGCAAATTCAATTTAAAAAAAAAAAAAAGAACACGCCACAACAAAAAGCATGCAGGTCTGAGGTTTACAGCTTTGAAGGACTGTGTTTCCCAATATTAATGTTTCAGTATAATATATGAAGTATAGGACAGCCACTATGTCAATGCTTACATTTACAACTTCAGTGCTAAGTTCATAAATTATTATGCAGTTTATCCAGCATGGCTACACAACACTGGGTTTGTAAAGAGTTTTAGGACAGCCAATGTTTTCATAAAATACGTTGTAAAATCCTTTTTATAATTTACTTCCTAAAATATCAGATAATTGCAGACTTTTGGGCAGATTGCTATCTTGTTTAGGACTTTCCAACCTATCTCTGCGTAAAGCACAAAGATGATTTTTTGCCATTAACACTGAGTTGCCATAAACCAGCCTTTCATTGTGAGCTCTTTTGATGCATCATTCATGATGCTACAACTTGTGCTCAGTTCTCAGAAACTGAAGCCTGTTGCTTCCTTGGCAGTTATATGGTACAAAACCAGCCTGAATCCCAGCTCATCTGCAGTGAACATGAAAGCATTTTATGTTAGGTATTCAGTGGAAAACAGAGCAATCTAGTGCCTCATTTCCTCTACAGATCTAATTATTTCTCTTTTCCTCTGAAAACATTGAAAATCAACATTGTATTTAAAAAAAAAAAAAGGTGGGGTTTTGTTGGTTGGTTGGTTGTTGTTTGTTTTAGTTTGGTTTGTTTTTTTCTGGTGCTCTGAATAAAATCAACTCAACTGTGGTTTAAAAAAGCACCTATGACTGTAATACATCCCATCTACATCTAGGTACCTCTCTGAGACAGAACTGCTTCTGCTGTCATCACTTTATACAATCCTACCTCCATTACTATGCAGCTCCCACTCAATTATGGCTGGGTCTGCTGCCATCCATCATCAGCAAAGCCCTACCAGCCCAAAGGAAAGAACTGTCTAAGGGATTCAGACAGCACCAAGATGCAGGCAGGTTACAGGCACTGCCAGTTTTTGGGTCCCCTGTGTGTATTTGAGAAAAGGTACAGTGCTCTTGGAGAGCCAACAGCTGGAAAGCAAGGAAATCCAAGTTCCTGACATTTCTTTATTTCAAAGCCCAATTATTCTTTTTCCCTACAGAGTAGCTACATTAACTTCAGCTTTCTGGATCACATTCAGTTGAGACAGGCAATAGGCATATTACTCTAGCAATTTCAAACAGTGGTGGCATTTCCTTGGCTCTCTGCCAGGTATAAAACTATTACATATTGTTGCTAGATTCAGATAAATACTTATCAGCCTTCCACTGAAAACAAATTGCACTCTGGCAGTGTTTGGGGTAGCATTTTGCATTAGCTAAGGCTGTAAATAGTATTATCTTCCAATATGATCCACCTTTTAAAAATGATACTCCATACTAATGGTTCATTACTTTTTCACCAATATCTGTCTCAAAATGGAGTATTTCCATGTTTCCATTTAGCAAAAGGAGTTATAAAATACTTAAGGAAAGTCAATTTAACCTAGCTAAGTAAGAAAAGCAGAGCTATTTAAGTGGGTATATAACTTAGACTAGTGTTCCCACAATGTAGGTCAGACCAACTTATATTTGGTTCGTGGGTGAATGAAGTTACTAGAAGCTTAGATTTCAAATGCAAATAACTATGATGAAAGAATAATTTTTTTTAATATTAAAATGCTACTGTCCAGTCATAATAGAGATGAGCCAGACTCAGGCAAGCCCATAGCAGGGCGGATCCATATCTTGGCTGTCTATTGGGCTATATTCTGGCACTGAGACTCTCATAGCCATCTTCTCCCATTTCTTTCCTTCACTACTGACAGTGACATTTTCTGGCTGCTGGAACTGTATTTCCTCTTCTTGTTTCTGTCATAACGTCACGGAACAAAGTTTGGGTTACAAGTGTGAAATATGAGTTGCTGAAACACGTGAATTCTCACTCTTTTATTGTCTTTTATGATTTCTGGAAGCTTTACTGGTTCTAGTTTTGCTTCTCAGTCCAAATAGATCAAAAGCTGTTTATGTTGCCTAATGCCAGAATATGTAGACAGCATCCATTTAGCTGAGTAGATTTTTTACTATTGATTATGGGCATTTTATGCTATTAACATGACACCTTCCCAAAGTAGCATTAATTTTTTTTTAACTTCTTTTTAAGCTAAATAGGTGTTTTGCCAAATCCTCTGGCTCAACTTTTATGAATTAATTTCACACTAGCTGATACAGTATAAAGAGAACACTGTTGGGCCTATGATGTTTGATTTATTATTTCATATGAAGAGCTCTTAAAATTCCTAGTGAATTTGATCTTACTGGTAATTCCAAATACAGGATCTTTATCATAGCCATATGCACGCCACATTATACCTTTTCTTAATAGAAAAATAAGCAAACAACCCACAATTTCCTCAAATATAAAAGAAATTTGAAGAAATAGGAATCCTATCTCTATACATGTGTTCTTTGGCCTAGAATGTACTTTCTGATGCAGGATATGGATCTAAACCAACATGAAATTATTCTTCAGAATGCTGAACCTTATCCTTTAGAGTCTGAAAGTGTACCTATGGAGGATGGATGAATTTTACAATGATTTCCTAAGCTTGAGCTATATTAAGAATAATAGGATTATGTTATTACAACTCTAGCTGTGATAGGACTTGAGAAGGTTACTTAGACCCTGTGGCTACACTGCTAAATAGAAGACACCCAGGAGCTAATCCTCAGCACTGAGGCCAAGAGGTAAGCACAGACATGCTACACAGCTCTTGTCACTGAAACTTGGTTCATCCCAAGTGGTGTTTATATAGTCCAATGGAAAATGTTTCTTTTCATGTGTTTTTGATCAATTCAAGATGTGTGAAGTAATATATAACCTGTGTTGCAGCTTGCCAAAGTGGTGGCTTTGTAACATAAAGATTGCATATGCATACAGCATGTCTGAGGATGTAAAACCTGCTGGGATAGCATTGGAAGATTGTGTAGGATGGAAGGTGTCACACGTTGAGCAGTCATGTCCATGTTGTCCAGGAGTGAAATTTGTGGAAGTGAGCTCAGGCATTGGTGAGAGCCAGGAGCTCAACAAAGAAAGCACAGAATCACAGAATGTTCTGGGTTGGAAGGGACCTGGAAAGATCATCTAGTCCAACCCCCCTGGGTCTCATTTCCAGATACTCTCTGTGGCCCCAGGAGACACTTTACATAGTTTAATAATTAGCACTCAGTCTGAAGATGGAAGGATTGCCAGCTAGTCAAGCAACCCTAAAAAAGATCTTTTATAATTCTGACTGGTTCAGTATTTCAGCTTCCAAAAGCAATTTATATGCTTCAGTTTCCAATGCTTTCCCTATTCTTGCCTTACTGCCCTATCCCCTCTATTAAATTTTATTCTTACTTATGTAGAGCACTGTCCTGCCACAGTGAGATACAGGAGTTAACTATACCAGTACTCTTTCTAATTTTTATTTTGGGTTTTGGATTGGTTTGGTTTTTTAATTATTTTAGTTTAATCTTTAAGAACCAAAGAGATGGGTAGAAGGAAATAAGGAAAAAAAGGTAAAACCAAGACTGATGGGACACTGAGGAAGAAGGTAAGGGGAAGAAGATGGTCAGATTAATAGACTGAAGCTAAAAGTTGAATCTGAGCTCTGTGCACGAGTTGCTTACTTGACTGCTGTCCAGGGGGTGTGAAAGAATGAGGTCATGAGGAGTGTCTGCTTAGCTTTTTGCTACTATTGCTTCACTTGCTCCACCTCTAAATTGGTTTAGTCTCTAGAAAAGCTTTCTTTGTTGTCTGGTGGTTGCTGCAAACAGAAAGAGAGTAAGCAGAAGGCCATTCAAGTCCATACATTACATATTCAATCATTGTTTTCTCTAATGCAAGGCTTATTACTATAGGCATGCTTTCCTTTTTATGCATCTTTCCCTTGGGCCACATATAATTCTTCATATTGTGGTTGACATTCAGGCATTTAAATTACATCTCTCTTGCCTTGCAGACTGCAATGACTTTCTTGGCTTTAGAGTATTTGCTGTCCAGATGGGTGCTGTCAAATAAGAAACAGGTGGCATCACTGACATGTGGTTTGCCTATACATTTCTTCAGAAAACAGAGGAAAATTTCAAAGTGTCCTTAAGCACAAGGGCCTGTATTATTAAAAGGCATTTCAGTCCTAGGTAGTTTACTAATCTCTGTGTGACTCAGAGAGAGAGCCTTAGAAAAGTGTCTGCCCAATCTGAAGACAACTGTTTCTCAGGTCTGTGTCCTCTTTCCCCAAAGAACTGACACTGACCTGATGAGCTTGGCTCCCACCTCAAAGAACTTCTCCTTTCATTTACAACTCTCTCCAGCATTCCCTCCACTAGATGGTACTAGGACAACACATTTGTCTTCATAGGCTTTCCCAGCTATGATCATCATCCTAACAAAGTGTCCCTGCGTACACTAGCAGAAAATAGTCAGACTTTTTAGGGTGCAGGAAACTTCTGGTGAAGACCATTAAATATTTAAAGTGAAATATTCAAAATTTAGCAAAGAAATCAGGTGGCCTGAGCAAGTATTAACTTGCTTTTGCATCTGTTACAGCAATCTTCAGTTGAATCTCTCATGTTCATTTTTCCATGGTTTTTTTTTGTTGTTGTCCTCTAAGGGCATATATAATTTAGATTAATGTTACAGAAAACAAATAGTAAGAATTACTATAGTAAGAATCCTTACCACCACATATATTATTTGTTGCAATATATGGTATCCAAAACAAAGCAAAACTAACCCTTACAACTTAATAACCTTATAACTTAATGCAGTAGCTCATCCATGTCACTGGCAGCTAAGCAGTCCAGTAAATGATAGTGCCCATGCACTTCAAAATACTCATATGTCTTACACTGATGTTTTTAATACCTGGAGAGACTTTTCTACCTTTGCGATTTCTTCAAGTGTAGGGCTGCATGAGAGTGTAGATACCTTATTCCACAGGCAATGTTAAAATCTATGGCTACTTGAGTTGTAAGATCATGTGAGTGAGGTGGGCTACATTTTGCCATTTCTGCTCCAAGGCAAACAGAACTGCAATAAAGTTTACACAACTTGTTGGCCAAAAATGCTGTACAGTAATAAAGGTGCAGGACTCTCGGGCGGTGCTGGAGGCTCTGACAGCTCATCCAATGAGCACACAGCTGTCAGCAGGAAAAAAGATTAAATAAACACCTAGCTAGTAGGGCAAGCTGGTATGTCTCTTGGACTTTTAAACCCAAGAATTGCTGATTTATTTTTTTTTTTTTTTAAGAGAAATTTGCTGTCTGCAACTATTAGCCTCTTTTCTCTGTGTGCGACTGGATGATCTAAAGCATTTTATACATCTTCTGCTCACTTTGTCTGACTATAAGACCTCCCTGATCTCTACAAAAGACAAAAGGAAAAGATAGTGTACCCTTATTTCTTATAACTCTAGAAGCTTTTATTGGTTATTAGTATTACAATAATACATGACATTCCCCAAGAAGCTTCAGGCTGACTGTATCAATCTCTGGTCAAAGGAGATTAAGATGCTTTGAGAGCATATTTAATGAAGAAGAATGAAATTTTCATAGATCTTGTTCTTTTAGTGTACACATTTCAGAATTGTGTTAGGAAAGGTTACTTGAGGGAAGACAGTTTGAGTTAGTGCCACGGGCATTAAAGGAAGATTAATTTTTCCTTTATTTTTTTTTGTCAGAACTGGTACCATTTTCAGGCATGTAAAGAGCTTTCCTGCCTGTTAACATCTCTTTACTTTCTAATGAACCTATGACTGACAGAAAGTTGAGCTTTTCTTTCCTCCCACTAATACCACCATTGTATGTGTCTTGTTAACCAGTATTGTGTATCAGTCACAAGCTGACTCCTTTGTAAAGTATCAATTTAGTCAGCATTATCTACTGGGGAGACAATGCTGCTGGTAAACGTGAACACAAAAATCCTGCAGCATTATAAGCCCTAAAAACACTGGTTCAGGCAGGAACCCTGGATCCTGGGAGGTGGCGAAGCTGCAGACAGAGATCTGGCTGCCCATCAGCTGCTGCGGGGTCCAAGGGAGTGGGCAGGGAGCCCAGACAGGGCCAGTTGCTGGGACAGTCAGGGTGGAGAGGTATCTGGGAGCTTGGGCAGTGCCTTCATTCTGGCTGCCACTTGGTTTGCTTGGCTGGAAAAAAAACTGTGCCATCCAGATCTGCCTGCCAACCTGCCTGCGACTTGAGTATGCTGATGTTTGACCAGACTGACACATTCCCAGCATCTATTTTAGGTTTTGATTGATCAGGCTTTTCCAATAGTAAACTGATTTCTCTGCATTAAAAAACCAGCACCAAAAACAAACCCTGTGGTGTGCACAGAATATTGCAGCTTAGTCACCGGACTCTGCACTTGTCAAGGAGTCTGAGGCTCCTTGTACCTGTGAATGCAAGTTGGCTCCTGGTCAGTCTCCAGGTAGACTTTAAAAGGGAAGGTTAGACCAATGTAGTCTCTCATGTTTTCCTGTCTGTGTTATGGTCAACAGAAACACCAAAGCCCCACTGCACTAGAAAGGGGGAGGGCAGCATCTCTGTGGGGGTTCTGTGTCTTTGGATGAAATTGTCCCTTTGTTAGTCCAAAATAGCTCAAATTGGGCAACCTTCCAAGCATGCAGTGAAAGACGCCTGTTTGAGACAGTGCTTAGAGAAGGCTGAGGATGGAGGACTGAAAAAGAGGTGCCTGACTGGCTGGGTTCCCACCAGAGTGATTAATGTAATGTTGCTGGGATTTTACTGCATTATTAATGAAGTGTTAGGGTGCCTGGAGCACTGGAAAAACATCTCTGGAAAATATTACTAAAAATCTGAATAGGTGTATTGGATAACCTTTCATATTTTTTTTCCTTGCCTGTAGAGTTCTTATCATGCCGGAGGAAGGCTATAAATAACGAGCAAAAGCAAGACTATTCAGGCACTGCTCCTTCCACCTCCCCAAAGAGTGGTGACCCTGCTGCCAGAGGGCTCTGGGTGCCAGCAGCCCATGGGAGCCTTTCCCAGGAGCTCTGGAGGGGCTTGGAGCTACACTCACCAAGCCCCTCTGGACTCTCAGCTTCTTCCCAGTGCTTGGGGTACTGAGAAGGTGGTGCCTGTGGAGTTCTGCTTTGTGGAACAGCATTGGCAGGGAATAGTCTGGGCTGGTTTAGGGCTCTTGTTTGCATTGATGCACTTTGCATCTAGGATGGTCAGTGTAAAATACCTGTACTTTTTTCCCTTAAGCTGTTATCTCCTTTTTTATTGCCTTTGTCATGGTTTTTTTTGTTTGGTTGGTTGTTGTTGGTTTTGTTGTTGTTGTTGTTGTTTGAATGTTTTTTCTTTTCTTCTAAATTCTTTACTCTTCTGATCTATACTTTAATCATCTCATCTTTCCTGATGGTAGCAACTGTGGGGTTAGGTGCGGGGGGCTGGTTTTTTTGTTTTGTTTGTTTTGTTGGGTTTTTTTTAATTGCTGTGCTTTAAAGCAGCCTTGCCTGTCTAAAGCTTCCAGTTGCTAAGCGACTTTTCCCCTCGCCCTCCCCACAGCCCGGTTGCCATAGCACTGCCAGCCTCAGCTATCAAGTAGCAGAGAGCAGTCATTACTCACCGAAAAAGAAAACCCAAACCACCAAAACCCAGGGCTGCATGGGCAAATAAACATTTTCTTTCATTTTTAATTCTTTTTGCAAGCCAGTGGGAGGATCCCTGAGCACATCACATCACAGCCGCGGCTGCATGCTGCGTTATTTTCTTGTGGAAGTTTTTGGTTTGGTCTCTGTGTTAAAATACGATGGACTGCAGTGATGACTCATGGACACCTGTGGCACTGTTCATGGCAGCAACAGATACTTGAGGATATACTTTCTAAGAAGGTGCCTTTCGTACCTGGGTGACTGGTATTGAACCCTCCATGACTGTAATTCATTTCAGCAGAATCAAATGCTCTGCAGCTCTACATATCTGAGCATTCTGCCTTAGAAACTGGGTGATATGGCTAGAGCTTTTCTCTTGAGACCTTCTTTAGCAACAGTAACATCGTATGTACATAAAGTGTACGGTGTGCTACTATCAAAGGCTGAAAGAATGCACGCTGGTTGACAATTAGCTTTTCTTCTCAAATGCACTAAACCAAATTTGTATGAAGAATCATATGCAGAGAAAATGAGAGTCTTCCATTTTTTAAAGAAAAGTCATATCTACAGGGGCTTGGGTGAGACAAGAGGTCAGCCCTAAACCATAGATCATGAGAAAGAAAACCTGTCATCTTAATAAAATGGTGATCTTTCTCATCATCAGTCTTTTGATGGCCAGGCTTTACCAGCTGGGTGCTACAGGGTGACACTGAGAGTGGAAATCCAGACCTGGGTTCTCTAATCACCCATGCCATCCATCATACCCACTCAGAAAAAAAAATATTTGACTTTTCTATAAAAATGAAAGTGTGCAGGCTTTAAAATACCTGCTATTAAAGAATTGGGTAGTATAAGATTACCTGTGTGAGAATATAAATCATGTGAGTTAATTTGAGTTGATAGCTGGGGGAGAGAGGCTTTTCCACCAGTAAATGTTACAAGCAGTAGTTGAGTTGGACATAAAATAGTTTCAGTTGTTCTGTGACTTTAGTTTCCATTAATCACAGCAAAAGCCTTCACCTCAGGTTGTCAGTATAAAAACTCCCTTAACATCCAGGGAACTTTCTTCCCACGTTCTGCAGTCAGTGAGATCCTGTGATAATAAATGCAGTGAGGAGCTAGACTCTGTGTCCTTACATGCCCTTCCAGTTATCCAATCCAGCATCTGCCTATCTGAACGAGTGCATCAGATACAGGCAGCGTGCCAGCTATTAAAATGTTACACCTACCGCCACAGAGCTGCATTGTACATTTTGTTTTTCCCTTGTCCTTGAAAAGGACTCACTCCTGAAGTAAGAGGAGTGTGCTTAACGGCTCCTTGTCTTAAATTCCCTGTTTACCCAACTATCTGCTCCCTGATTTGGTACTTTGTATTCTCTTCTCTTCATGCTATTCTTGGGAACATTAAATATCATAGTGCAAGAAAAGTCATTTAAGAAAGAACCTTTGCCAACTGTATGGGAAACTGATTTCAAACTCCATTTCTACTCTGATGAAACATGTAAATTAAATACTGTGAGAAACAAAACAAAACATAAGAATTATTCTTAAAGTTCCTTTTTTTTAGGATGTTTTTGTTCTTCTTAAGAGCTGACCTGACACAATTTCAGCTGGGCAGTTAGAACCTAGGCGTCACTGAGTTTTCAATAAATTGACATTTTCTTACTGAAAACAAATGTCAATAAATTATTCTCAGCTTTACTATCTGTTGTTCTAAAGAAACTCAGGATTTTAGAATAACTATGTTCAGTAAATTAGGAACTAATGGTCTACTGAACAGAACTTCTTGTCCTGGAAATACTGATTTAAGGAAAAATATCAGCAGATTTATTATGTGAGGACCCTTGCCTAATTACAGAATTAGGTGACAATCCTTATTCTCAGATTGTTTTAGCTCCAGGGTTCATTTCATCCAGAAGAGAAATTACTGGAATAAAGGTTAAATATCCAAATTAGAAATACTATTGCCTGTGTTCCTTGCTGTTTGAAATGGTAATAGAACAAATTGAACATTAACCTAGTAGGACCAAGGCATCTCTATTTGCATGGTTTGACATCTGAATTGGGCAATAACTTCTCCATGCTGAAATTATGCAATGGTTGTTAGTCAGTCTTTCATTTCCTCGAGCATTTGTGCACAGATTACATCCGCATATTATATTTTATTATGACTCATTAAAATGCTAATCGACAAAAGTACACTATCACAGTTCCAGGAGAGATCTACATCATTAAGTGGGTCTCCATTTTGATACCTTCCTCACAGACAGCACAACACATCAGCTGAGATCCATATCAACAGCTTTCTTTCTAAGTCCTCTATGAACAATATTTACTTTGTGCATTGCCAGTCTTTCTACACCTGTTTTGTGCAAAGTCCTCTCCTTTTGGCTTCTTTCTGTTTTCCTAAGCTTCTCTTCTAACACCTCCAACCTATTCTCGAGTTAATATCACACACTGTATTATGGCTAATGTACTACCATGAGAGCTGCTTCCTCTGCTGCCCAGTTCCTGTGCTTCACCTAACTATCACAGTACCCAAGTATTTTTCTCTGCTCACATAAAACCTTTGATTGCTGATTTTCCTTTATCAATTCCAGATTTCTTTGTTTGCTCCTGTATTTTCTCTTCCTAACTGTCCTCTCGAATCCTGTCCCATGCAGTTATTTGTGTTCACTGCAAAGTACCTCCACACCGAAGTTGTTCGTCAGGAAATGCTTTCACTATCTATAAATTCTGAAAGCCAAGACATCAAACTGACCAAATAGTAGATTGTCCTTACAGCTAACAGACCTGTCCTTTAAGTTTTTAGGTAATGATAACTTTACATCAGCAGAATTTCCACTTAGCTGAATTTTAGTTACTTTGATACTGGAATTAAGGTTCTGGGATATCGGTATTTCTTACTAGGTATACACTTATCCTGTTCCCATTTTTGACCATTGACCATACTTGGACATTATATTGATGATTTTCCTTGCCACCTAGACTATTTCTTAAAAAACTGTTTTGTAACATTACTTCCTTCTAATAGAATTAAAATTTCCACATCTTAACTTCTAGTTCATAAACATTTACATTAAAATCTAAAATTTGAATCCAATATTCAGAGATACTTTCCTTCGGTTAGCAAAATTATTGAGAAGGAATGCCCAGTTTTAATTCAGAGTTGCAGCCTATATATTTCAAAGACTATACTGACAGGAGGAGTCATTCTTGTCCTTCACCTCCACGAAAACAATTATGTCCCCTTCCCTTGGACTTTGTATCAACTGGCTTCTTTGTGTCACTGGCTTAGTTTTTTGTGTCCCTGGTGCCTGAGGCTAGTGGGGCAAGATCTGTGGATTTCTCTACGTTTTAATTTGGACATCAAATAATATGAACCTAGGTCATGGCTTTAGAAAGCCCCAGGTTTATCTGACCATAGACAGTGAAAGCAAACAATGGTGACAGTCTCAAGGACTGAGAAAGTTGGCCCAAGTAAAAGAATTATTCTTACTCTCACCTGATAACAGAGCCATAACCAGGATTATCTGAATCTGGGACTACCATGACTTAGTTTAGATAGTTGTGACTGAAGAAGGTTCAGGCATTCTGGCTGCTTTCAAAATAAATATGTTGATCATCTGCTCTCCTTGGCTCTCATGACAGTTGGCTTACTTGAGTTTTTTAAAAGTGTCATGTCTGTTTGTTGTGCACCTGGTGTAATTCTATTTTTATGCTACTATGAGGCATTTTATCAAGTACATAAAACATGCTGAGTACTGCAGTATTCTGAGCATGTGTATGTGCATGTAATTCTAACACATAGCCTCAAAAAACTCTGTCAGAATTATAGATCGCTAGATATTCATTATTCACCATTGTTTGGATTTCTCTGCAAAACATTTTATTATCCTTTTAGTCTGATAGCAGTTTTCTAGACCATTGTGCAAGCTTTAGTGCTACTGAGCAGTTAATCTCACCAAAAAATGGAATAACAGGCTTCTTTGTCTACCCAAATTCACACTGTTTGGTGTTTGATCTAATCAAAGAAAAATAAACACCATTCATTTCATCCTATTACTTTTCCTTCCACTGTACTCTCCAAATACTAATATAGTCCACATATACCAGTGGAAAGTGAAAAAACCACACATGTAGAAAATGTTAAATTCCAGTCTGAAACAACTTGTGATGGGAAATAATAATATCCATTAAGAGTAAATAAGAGAAACTCCATCATGGTCTGTGGATATTTGAAGGTCTGGCTATCTTCATGGATTTTTGGATGTTGCTGTGATGGATACCTTCAGAAATGAGTGGATAGACATAAATCAGTGTTTATCTTTTCTGTCGGTTTTGGGTTGGGGTTTTTGTTTAAGCTTTGTATATATGGGATTTCTTTCTCAAGTAACAAACATATAATGAGATTCCTCTTAAAAAGATGGTGACTTTAGGCAAGCAGTTTTCTGAGTGCATTACAGAATGAGCTTTCTATTCCTTTTCTAGAAAAGTGATTATTTAGAGCCATCAATATCTGATTCCAATCCCCTACTTCCAAGCCATTCAATTGATGATGCATGTGTAGAATTCTTTCTTCCCTCTATAGAGAATAACATGTAATAGCCCATGGTTTCAGAGATAAATGTAGTTTTGTTGGAGTTGCCATGTTGTTGTGTCCTGTATTGTTCTTTTCTATTTTTCTTTTTCTTATCCTAATTCCCTATTCCCTTGTAGATTTGCACTTCAGATTTTAGCCAGTGGCATAAAGTGCTTCTCACAGAGCCTCTTAAAAGTTCTCGGTCCTTTCCCTGAAATCAGCATGAATATTCTTGTCTCGTGGGACTCCTAGAATAGATAAAAGCCTGCAAGGGCATCTACAAAGTGAAAAACCACAAAAAGAAAAAAAAAAATAAAGACGACTACAATTCAGCCTGCCTTTTTACCATGGGTGAGACAGACCATCCTCTTACCTCAGAATCAAGGGCTCAGTCCAGCTTTCACTGAAGACAGTGAAATGTCCTCCCTGGACTTGAGTCAGAGCTCTCTTCTACAGCACTCAGCATTAAAGCAAGCACTTACATATAGTCAGGCCACAACTATACACCAAATTACTATTTCCTTCCCAGACGAAGCAACTATCTGGTAATATTTCATGCTTGTACATTTCTTTAAGGCTTTTATTGCTTTATCAAAGCTTTATTTACAGATTATATTTTTCATGATGACATACACACCATGCAGCCTAACTTTCATTAAAAGTCATTTGTACTTTCAAGTCTGGCTGATGCAGAAGGACAAAACTTACTTTGAGGTATGATCTATAAGCAATATTATTTGTCTTTTTCTTTTTAGTCTTTTTGTGGACCTAAGTCACACTCTTCCCATCTTCTACAACTTCATAAAGGCAAGATGAACTCAATTTAATCTGGCCTTTTAGGATTTGTCTTATTCTATGGGATCCACTGTTTGCATAAGGAACACATAAGCAGCCTTTTACAGTTAATACAGGAAACAGAAATAAAATCTATTCTCATTATTAAATTATCTGCATTATTTACATGTCTGTAAACAAGGCCTTTCAGACATAGATCATCAGTTTTTCATATCCCTGAACATAGTGTCCATAGGCCAAGATGTACAGAGGCACTAAGTTCCTAACTTTGTTACATTTTGGTAGATTTGGGGAAAATTCATGCTTTCTCATTTTAGCTACTTAGCTGAAGTACTTGAATGATAATGAAGATTCTTAACATTTCTTAGAATGGTATCCCCAGAAAGGAATCACCATCTCAACAGGGCAAAACAGAAACCTCTAGAGGGCTGTCTCCCTCCACTTTCCCCAGAGGGACCATGGGTGACTAAGCTTTCAATGGAGGTGCCTCATTTAGATGCCTTCAACTAGATGGTGTTTGATAGGTGCAGAAAGTGACTTAAAGGTTGAACCAGAATTTGTAGGAGATAGAGGATAAACTTCTGCTCTCTTTCTGTAAGCCAAAGGTGGGTCTTCAAACAGTAGGAAGAACAAAGCTTCCTTCACTCACTCCCTCAAGCAAGTGATAGAGAACTGTAATTTTGCCCAACACTGGAGTAAATTAATATCTAGTCTGGCACTGTCCAGTTCAAAACCTTTTGCTCTTTAGAAGTGGTACAGCAGTTACCACACTGTACATTCAGAAGAATAAAAAACCTGGAGAGAATGAGTCTGTGAAGGACATGGGGATTGTTTACATGCACACCATTTGTGTTCAGCAAACATAGTGGCTCAGAAGCAAACCCCAAAGAGTGTTTGTTTTTTTCATTTCATGAGACATGGGATAAAATGTACTATGTAATGTACTGTCTAATGTACAATGCTTAAATATTTTCCATCTTCTAGAGTTGGTTTAGTCTCCCTTCAGTGAGTCCTAACAGTCAGAAATCCCGTTGACAGAAACTTGCCTGTTTCCCTACTCTTGCTCCCAGTTTGCCAGAGATAAAAGTATCTTATTAGCAGCTCTGTCTCCTCCAGGATCTCTTTCTGTGATACTATAATTATAAAAATAAACGCATAGATAAGGAAGGACTGAATTCAGTTGTCTTTCACTCTGTAAAACTAAGGCAGCAACATTTTAGCTTTCACCATGCCCAGGGCTTTCAGAGCGCAGGGCTCCAGCAATCATGAATCTGTTCAAATTACTTCAAATACAGCTGCTTAACATTTGAAGACCTGGACCTAGGAATTGGCAAACTACTTTCAGCAGCAAATTGACTGCATTTTCAGCTCTTTAGTGGCCTTTGTTTCAAAGATTAGTAAACACTTTCATGTTAAATGCAGCTTATACATTTATTTAGAGATATGCAAGAGTTTTCAAAATAGCTCCTTTGAATGGAGTTTAAATAATGTATTTATTCCAGGATGTTTCTGAAATTGTAGGAATTGTCAGTGGTGAAGGTTGGAAATCTGGTGCTGAGTCTGTACTCCAGCTTTGGTTGAACACCTTGCTGTTAAGGATTTTTACTCAAGCCAACAGCTGCTTGGGCCATGCTGAGCCACGGCTTAGGTGCCAGCTCAGCCTTAGCCCGTCCCCAGGGAGGTGCCTCATGCCTGGAGCCGGGGCTTTCCCCAGCACTCCCCAGCTGCCCTGCTCCTGGCTGGGGCTGTAGGACAGCCATGGCTGGCAAGGACCTGCCCTACCACCCACCCAGCCCAGGGAGCTACCTCTGCTCCCATCACACTGGCCCTAGGGAGCAGCCAGTCCTCCCTTTCTGGAAAGCAGCATTATCTCTGCACCCTGGTTGTCCTGTGCACATAGAAACAAACCCACCTTCATCTGCACTATTTTTAGAGGATTTCCTTCAAAGTACTTTGTTCCATGAAGCTATTGCATGCGATATGCAGTCATTGGCTATAATTGCTCTCCAGCAGGTCAGAACAACGCAAATCAGTATCACAGTACAACTTATACAGAGAATTAAGTTAATTTACAGGCATTGAGATTTAAGAAATGCGTCAAGATGACTGCTGAACATGGCAGAGCTATTTAATCAGTGAGTACCAGTGATCTGATGGGACTTGGCCATTTTACCCAGTAAAAGGGGCACTGGAAATCAGCTGTGTTGGAGATGATAGTGCTCTGATAATCTGCAAGTTTTCACCAGATTCACTTGTTCAAAAGCCCAAAAGTAAAAAGTCATGAAAAGGCATTGTTTTTGGGAGTGGATGTGCTGAGTAGTGGAGGGGCATGCTCATTCACTAGCCCATAGATGAGAAAACATGACTAGCAAAGGAGTGTCAGCTGAAAAGAAAGGGGGAAGGGAAGAGACACGAATATTCTGGTTGGCAAATGTCATTTTGCATTGTATGGAGTTCTGGCAGACCTAGGATTTTGTATCAAAAGTGCTTTGGATTTTGATGAGCTGCACAGCTGGAATAAGTAGATGTAGTGAACACCCAGCTATTGGTAGCTCAAGGTCTCTTCCTGTCCTATTGACCTCAAAACATGTCACTTACAAGAGGTAGTATATTTGTTTTCACTAGTGGGTTTGGGGTTTTTTCCCCCAGTTGTAGTCACTTGACAAAAACACATTATTTCCCTTCTCCTCTGTCCCTGACACACTGCAAAACATTGACGAGGGAGCAGGCAGAACAAACTAGCGGATGATAAAAATGCCAACTGGCTACAGCGGTGCAGTGGGAGCACAGAAGTTCAGAGGTACAGAAGAGCAATGCAGTACTCTGGGAGAAGAGCATACATTAATTATATGGACAGCTTTATTTATCCAGTCTCCTGTTCTCATACAGTTTTTATTGATCAAAGAACAGCTTAGCATACCAGCAGGAATGCTTTTCTGCATCCCGCTGGGTATTACTAAAAACCCAGCAATATTTTACATTCATTGGAGTCAAGAGAATTTATTTGTTACATGTAGTCCCATTCCAATACCCAATTTTTAGCAGCACTAGTCACCATTAATGTATGTAAGGGTTTAATAGCTGTAAACGGCAGATCACAAAATATCGATGGATTAGTTTAAACCTCATCTTAAGTTCAATAAACCGAGGATGCCAGACACATCAAGACAGTGTTAATGTCTCTTCAAAAATATTGATCATTGCATTGTTGATTTCTCACAAAGTCTTCAGTCAGACCAAAACCTCTACATATTCACTTCAAGTTTAGAAGAAAATGCCACATACAAGCCATCTTTCATTCCGTAGGATTTCCTTTTGAGGCTCAGGGTGATGATATTTTTCTGGGTCCACCTTCCTCCAAATAAAAACCACAGCCAGTGTTTTCTTTCCACAAAAAAATGGTCTTAAGGTGTCTCAATCACATGTAGAACTTCTTCATCACGTTATACCACCAGCCACAGCTGCATCCTTTAGCTTAAATGTAAGTCAGGGCTTGCATGATAAACTACTGGATTGCTCTTAGCATGGAGTTGTTTCCTTATTCTTGAAGACCTGCCTGGGGCTAAAAGAGCTAGGTCAAGAACTTGCAACATCCTCTAGACACTGGCTGTCCATGGCCCTAGTGAAGTCTCCTTCCACATCCCCCACTAACTGCCAGGCTGGCCTTTTTCTTCCTATGCCCTAAGTCTTCTAGCCCGCCTCTGAGGCTCCCTCTTTCTTTCTTCCCTGTCCAAAGGCGCAGATAGCTGGTTCTTAAATGCACTCTAGAAAAATATAGGGCTGGAACACCTTTCCTATGAGGACAGGCTGAGAGAGTTGGGGTTGTTCAGGTGACCTAATAGCAACCTTCCAGGACGTGAAGGGGGCTTACAGGAAGGCTGGAGAGGGGCTGTTTACGAGGTCCTGTAGTAAAAGGATGAGGGGTAATGGGTTTAAATTAGAGAAGAGTAGATTTAGATTGGACATCAGGAAGAAGTTCTTTACATTGAGGGTGGCAGAGCAGTGCAATAGGCTACCCAGGGAGATGGTTGAGTCCCCATCCCTGGAGATATTTAAGCTGAGGCTGGACAAGGCTCTGAGTAGCCTGGTCTAGTTGAGGCTGTCCCTGCTCACTGCAGGGGGGCTGGACTAGATGACCTTTGGAGGTCCCTTCCAGCCCTAGCCATTCTATGATTCTATGAAATCTCATAGCAAACATTCCTTTTCCTCTTTCCTCAAGCAGGAAAGCAGATAATCATTGTTTCTTGCTGAGCAGAGGTATGCTTTTATATATGATTTTGGTCATAACTTCTGGTCTTGACTCAGAATGTTGGGAACTACCCTTGTTTCTTTAAGATACTCACTACCTGAGAAAAGCATTCTCACTTCTAATCACTGCCCTAGTATTAGTAGTTCTGAAAATAACCATCTTGTCCCCAGTCTTGGTTGCATTCATCCAATGCTGTTATTGCGAACTACTGAATCTGAAATATGGTTATCATCTATCTCATTAGGTCAGTCTCATACTTAATTATTGAATATAAGTTGTGTTGATATTAAAAACTTAGGCAGTTTAACATTTATCTCCACTTTGGTTCTCTTGGTAAACTCTGACCTTTGTGTTTCTGCTGACACACGAGGCAGATTTTTTACAACTAGTGAACAGTGCTGGTCTATTTTAACTATGTGGGGAAACACTGGATTTATCTTTCTCACAACTAGTATTTTCTGCTTGACTTCTACTGGCTTATTGTAGCTCTCCTTCAAAACAGTGACAGGGCATACAGGACAGGTTAGGAGTCAGAATGGTCTTCAGCTTTCCTCAGAGAAAAACATGCCTAGAACAATAATTCTGACCACTTTTATGTAGCTAATATCACTTAACAAAAGCTGTTACAAAATTAATGTGATGACCTCTATATTTACAACTAGGTCATCTGGATTTACTACTGTCTTGCTTTCCCTCATGTCTCTTCACTCAGTAAATACAGAGGTACCGTTCAGTGCTACTGCCAGAAACTCAAGACACTTTCTGCAAACTTGAGACAAGAGTCCTTGGCACCGGCGCCATTAGTACCAAGCGAGCTGTCTCTTCTCCTCAAGTATGACATCTGACAACTTCAGGGTACCAACTCCACAATTCTTCTATCACCTCGTGGTGATAGAAGAACATACTGGCAGTTTGGGTATAACTCTTCCCCTTAGTAGTCTGTGAACACAAAATTGTTTTGTCAAAACATTCTTCAGACATTAAAGCAAATTTTATCAGTCAAGAGAAAGTATAATGTAGAAGGATTTACCATTCCCCAAGCACAATAAGGACTGTACAGGTACCTGGTTTGGCAAAGCTTTGCCATCCTAAAACCCCTAGATCATACTCTTCCACAGGCTTCTGCAGCCTTCCATACAAATGCCTGTTCTGTGCAAACAGCTCCCCAGATCTCCATAGAAAAATGTCCTTGTCAATTTAGATTGTTTTCTGGTTCATTTCCTAGTTTTTGACCTTGCTACTCAAGAATGATTTGGTGAGCTCTTCAACAAATAGGTCCTAACCTTCTAAGGACAGTTGCTGTGCTCCGTATCAAATTGCAAGGACTTGGCTGTCTTCTGCTTGTGTTCTCACAGACTGTCAACAAACTGCTACCAGACTAACGTAATATAGACTGGCTCTGACTATGCTAATAACCAAGTTCAGGTCCTCAAGTGTTTTCAGACATTCTGAAGGCCCTATTAAAAACAAACATGCTTGGATACTTACAAGAGTGTTGGACACCATATATATATAAATTACCAGAGACCTGCTGTGAATTCCCTCATGAATGCAAAGAGAAAAGTCAGAAAGCATCTATTCAAAATTATATCATGGTAAGGCAAAAAATCTGATGGTAACTAGACTGAGGAGTGCTGCTTCTTCCTAAACCAAACCACCAGACACAGAGTAACGTAACAGGGAAAAACCAAACACTATTAAAAATTAAAAATCGGGCTAAGGAACAGAGGAGACAACAAGGCTATGCTGGATAAAAAGATAGCAGCAGGTAATTCCAAAATGAAGCAAAGGAGCTTGTTACCAGAATTCCTTTTTGGAGGAGGCAGAGGAAGGAGTGACCTCTGTGCTGCAGAACAGCCGAAGAGATCGGGGGAAGAGGGGGGAGGAGCAGAACAACTGGCCTGGTGAAGCCAGCTCTCCAAAGAGGAAAATTATTTTAGAGAACAAGTGGGCAGAGCTGACAGGACAGAGAAGGACTTTAAAGCGGGAGAAGCCGATATGGTTGTGCTTCTCTGGGTCTTAGTTTCCGCTTTAAAAAAGTAGCAAAATTGTGACTAAAATTACAGCAAATGCTTTTTTTTTTTTTCCAAAGGGCTTGTTAGCTCCAAAAAAAATGAAAGAAAACCACCCCTTGTTTGTATGTTGTACCTCAACTGAACCATATGTCTGTCTCTTCTCCACCTGTACTGTAAATGCAGCATTACAATTGTATTTAGGGCTGTTTGGCCCAATACACTCGGCACCTGAAAAACAGACACTGCACTGCACCGTCATTTTCCTGACACCGCCACCCAACCCGGGCCTCAAAACACCACGGTGTCACGGAGCGGACGTCACGCTCCTTGGCAAGGAAGCCGGCACCGTCATGCCCTCCAGCCGANCCGCGGTGTGGTGTTTGGTGGCGGAGCGACCCCGGCCCCACCGTGACAGGGCCTAGGGGCGGCTTGTTCTCGTGTGGGGAAAAGCCCTCCGCAGAGAAAGGCCCGTGTGGCGACGCCAGGTAACAGTCTCATGAGCACGCGTTTTGATAGCGAGAGACTGTGGGAGCCAAAAATCCCCCCACCAGTGAGATATAGCATCATCCAGCACAGTTGTGTTCAGCAAGTATTTGTCTTTAGCAGGTGAGAGGATAATGTCACTTGTCAACAGTCTGCTTTGAAGTGTTGCTTTTTTGTTTTGTTCCCCGCCGTGGAGGGCTCTGTGTGCAGATTTTTTACTTAATTCTGACAACTAAAGCCTTGTTTCTTGTTTCCAAAGTGGTTTATTTCGATGACTTTATGTATTCGTCTTCACTGCTTGCCCAACAGTGGGAAAAGAGGGATTGTCGCCTCAGCTGTGTACCATGGGTCAGGTGTATCAAATTGGCCTAAACCTTTAGGTGTTACCAGTTTAATTTCTTCAGAAATGCAACGGGCATGTTCTGTGGTGGGTGCATCTCCTCTGTATGCAGGCAAAGTGCCTCTGTAAACGATCCTCTTTAGGAAATCTCCTCTAAATGATTCTGTACTTGAATACATTGAATCCCTTAAAGGGAATGTATTTGACTTCCTTCAACTAGACACCAGGCGCAGTATTTAGAAGATGGGAGTCTTGCTGTTTATTGAATCATGAACCCTCTCAGCAAGACAAGAGGTGGATGGTTACAAGTTGGGACAGAGAGCAAGCTCGTGTATGTTGGCAGCTGGTGGCAATCAGTGTTGCTCTACAGTAACTGTGTGACCTCATGTATTTTTCTCCATACCCTGCATGCTAGCTATCTTACTCTTTCACTGAGGGGTAAGAAACCTAAAATCACCCCATACGCCCTACTGTCTGCATCAGCACCTAGTTCTCTAATTATATCTTGTGCTAAAAAAGTATTATTTTTCATCAGTTTTTAATTTACTACCATACAATTTCACTGAATGTCTCCATAGCCTTGTGCTGAGCCAAGGAACAACACTGTCTCAACAATGCTTTTTATCTACCTTGTTACCATGTCTGCTTTGTGAAATGAGGAATCTCAAACATTTTAATCTATTTGTGCGTGGTTTTTCTGTATTCCTAATCATTCCTGCTGCCTTCCTCTCAATATCCGCAACCTCTGCTTTGTACCGTGTTGTGTTGGCAGATGGTGCAATCACTTCTGCAGCCTGTTTTCTTTTAATGTAATGGGCACATAGCATTTTGGGTGTTTTTCTCAGCGCTGTTCTCAGGCAATCAAATGCCAGGCTTTGTTTCTGAAAATAGCTGTGTACCAAAGAAAGGCTTTCACCTGAGCTGTCTCCAGTGGTAAGCAGATGCCCTTCCTGAAGAAGAATCCCAAATCCGTCCAAGTTTCCCCTCATGGGTGCGTTATCTAGTGACGCTGAGCTTAGTCCAGTGTTGTGCTATTTGTTTACCACTCTAGGGTAAGTCCCTCTGATGTTCCTAGGGGTCTTTTCAGGACTTGACCAGCCTGAGTAGCCATCACTGCATGTGGCTTTTAGCCAAGTCTGCAATTTGAGGAACTCTTGAAGCCAGAATAAGCTTTCTGTAGTCCCCAGCTGCTCACTCCCTGCTTTATAGAGTCATACATGTTTGCGTGGGCGTGGCTACAGCTTGAATGAGGCTGGGGAACAGAGCAGGCTGAAAGCTCGCACAGGGCCTGCCTGAGCTGATCTCTTGTCAGACTGAGCTTGTAGCTGTGAAAGCTGCTGTGTCCACAAAGGGGTGGTGGCTAGTGCAGAGGCAGGAAGGAGCTGCAGAGAGTGGAGGACTGGGGACCCCTTCTTTCAGTGGCAGTGCTATCTTAAGCTCTTAAGCACTTTTTGACTTGCAGCCTTTTAAAGAATGACAGATTATGTTCTTGTGCAGGAGTATCTGTTATCAGCAAACAGAATGATAATACATGAGCTCAACACCTCAGTTGAAGCCTCCGTGGCAGGGAGGTTTGCTGTGTGTCCCTCTCCACGCCTCAGAATTCTTCCTGGAATCCTGTCATAACGGTGATTTCAAGAACATTCATCCAAATGCTGTTGTTGGATATTGGTGAAAAGCAGAGCTGGGGTACTGCATTAAAAAATAAATTGAATTAGGTTTGGTATATATCAAATATCAGATACATAGCAGAGGCTATCAGAAATTTTCAACCATAGGCATATGAAGAATCATTAGCCTTGAAAACCTAGAGGATGAGATCACAAACACACAATTCAATAAATCACACCGGTCAGTTTTGGAAAAGCTGATGTGGTATAGCAACCATTTATTTATACTGTGACAGGTCAATTGGATCAGTGTCAGATCTTCTGTGGGATAAAAGATTTTGCTTTTAATGCATGCTTTTTCCTGAACGGCTTTGATGCAGCCTTTATATCAAACACTTCTGGTCAACTTCAGGATTACAAATAGAAAATCTAAAATAGATGAAAATGCTAAACCAGAATTTTTGCAAGATTATTTCAAGATGAAGAGTAAAATCACATTACATAATTTAAGTTCAGTTGTATCCCAATCATTTTTAATTGTTTCAAGTATATTCTTATAACCTCAGCTTTAATCACGTTTCCTTTTGAGAGAACATTCCTTAATCCATATCTTTCTGAGGGAGACTTTAGAACTAATGTGATTTTCTTAATACCCTTTCTAAAGACTTGATGAAAATTGTTTAATCACAGAAATAGTAATAAAGTTGGAAAGCATGATACAGATAGAGAACCTTACACTTTTAATGCTTGTAACACTGCTTCAATTGCTATGAACTGTTCTGATACTAAAAGTCACTACATTTAAGAAAGCCTTCCCAGCAATAACAACCAAAATATTTGTAGGTTAAAAAGCAGCCTTATTACTGTAATAATGAAGATAAGAAAATACCAAAGAAGAGTTGATACTAGTCTACTGTCACACCAAGAAAAAAAATAACGTGGCTACATTTTTTGTGCGTGTTTTAACAGAGGTGGAAGTGGTAATTTATGCTTTTGCCATCTATTCTTTTGTCCCAGCTTACTCTGGATTTGTCATTACTAATGGATATGCAAACAATCTGAGTAAGTCCTTTCCTTCTTCCCATACTCACTTTCTACTGGTACACTTCAGATCACCATCCCTTTGATTCCTCACATATTACACATCACAGTTTCAAATGTAACAATAGGCAGATCAAAAATATTTTTCCAAAAATATTTTGCTTCTGTACTTCATTATTAAGAAAAAAAAAACAAAAAAAAAAACCACAACCAAACAAAAAACCACCACAACAAAACCAACTAACCAAACAAAACCCCAACAAATTTGGCACAACCTGGACTTTATTTTTTGTTGTAAGTCACGTTTTGGTAGAAATGAAACTTTGATAATGCAGAGTTATCCTGCACTTGTTTTTTTTCCTTTTTCTTTTAATGCAGTTTCTGCTGCTGTAAACCAAAAGGGTGATAATTAATGTCTCCTACAGTTTATGCCTGCTGCCATCTACAACGATGAACTATTATTATTCTGTCTGCTAATACTTGGAAAGGATATCACTTGGACAACTAATCCAGAATACAGCAAGTAGAGATCATTGTCACAAATGCCTGAAATGGAGACATTGTTGCACATTAGAAATGAATGTATTTCATTATATTGGCTCATCCAGTCCAGCTGCCAAGACTGTGCTTTGCTGCGCACTCTCTACTGTCTCATACAAGTGCTGGGATACCCTGAGTATTAAGTAAGTTACATTCCTTAAAATACATCATGTTCAGTTGAAAAAACATTCCATAATTATGGTGCTAGGTAGACCTGATCTTGACAGGTGGTCCAGTTCAGTGGGGCTTTACAGTCTTCCTGCTCAGATCCAGTTACTGGCCTGGAGTCAGTGTGAGGCACTTGTTTGATTAGAGGGGCTTCCCATGGAGAATTAGACTGAAAAAAAGCCCAGAATAAAAAGCCAGGCTCACCTCTATACCTGAGGCTGAATAAAGAGAAAAGGCTGGGGATACTTTATGTTTTTGTTTTAATTGTCCCCTTTTTTTTTTTTTGAATTAGGATTTTTTAAAAAAGACATCCCCACCTCTGTAAAACCTCTGTCAAACTGCAATTCTGTGTCTCCATATGGTTTTCTTAATGAGGATATGTTTGTCAGACAAACACAGTATATTCACCATTACTCACTCATATTTTCTGGTAGAAATCCGTACGACAAGGGCCACTAGAGAGCTGCCAACATCTGGACTTCAGTCTTCTTTGTGTGCATTGCCTCCGGCAGAAGGAAGGCAGAGAAACTGCTGTCCTCAGCAATTTGGAAGAAGGTGTCTCCTAGCCTTCTAGAGTGCTGGGTGCATCTCCCTGCTGACCCACCAATGTCATGCAGCGCTCCCCCTTGTAGTTGACTGAGAGTGACATGGGATCCCTCTGCTCTTTTTGTTTTTCCGGTTCTTCTCTGCTGTGAGTGTTTTGTCTCATAAGCCATGCTGCTCCACACAGATGACCTAAAAAGACCCCTCCTGGCAGTTCTGCTGCAGGTGGTACAGGATACCTTCCACCCCTCAAACTCTACTACCATTTCTCATTGCCTTCATCCCCCCTACAAAATCTGTTACTGACAACCTGTTGCAATCAATACCTAGTGCTAATTAATCCCTGGCCACTAGCAGAAAGTGGCTCTTGCTGATTATAAGCCATAAATACAAGACAACAACACTTGAGTATTTGAAATAGAATCTAATTCTTGACTGCAAGTCTTTCCAGTCCAGCAGTCCACAGAGTCTTCAACTTTTGTTCTGTTTCCTGGAAATAAATGTGAACAAAAAAAGAATTTAATTCCTTCGTAACATGCAAGGGAGTGAAAAGCAGCATTTTCTCATGGAAACTCATGACTGACAGCAACTGAAAGTTAAATCTATTTGATTATTCCATCAGCCTTCCAAGCCAACTCCTTAACTAGATTGACATGTTTCAGTGGGATGTTGAAATGTTGACTGTATGTGGGAGGGCTCTACACTTAACAATTCTGGGGACCAGGAAACAGTGTTATTCACAGTGCACATGTAGAAAATAACAAAAGTAAGTGCTTTCTTGCAATCAATAAGATATTGATTAAAAAACAACAACAAAAAAGTATTTGAGAACCTACTGCTCTGTAAGGATCATACTCAATTGGTGCATCTTGGGTATTTGATTTACACCTGTTTTAGATACCTGTTGAATCACCATTCCCAAAGTAAAGGCTGAGGTTCTTTAAGAACTGAAGGGGTAAAGGTCTTCAGGGACAGCCATCTCTTTCTTCCTGTGGGTACTTGGGTGAGCCAGTCCTCTTGAAGGAAGTGTTTAAATGCTAAAATGTAGCACATATAGTAGGCAGATTATGTTGCAAGCAGATTCACTAACAATGTTGTTGATTTTTTCCCTCAGTGCAATTCCTTGAACTATGATTGCTGTAATCTAAAATAATAATATAGTATGCTGTTTATCGCATCTTTTATGTAGTTGTTCCTCCTTGCAGTCTGTATTTGTTTAATGGAGAAGCTCAAAATGTAATACACCGCTCTTTTGCTGATCAAAGTTGAAAAATAAAAAAGCTGTTTTCTCTACTGGCTTATTCAACGCATGCAGATATTTTTTGTTTTTCCTCTAACCTCTCTGTCTCACTGTTGTTTCCTTCTTTAAGATATGTTTACTGTCACTATACATTTTTATTAAAGTGTCCATAGCTTCTTTCCTAGGAAACTATTGATTTTGTCTCTCTGCCCATCAGCTGATCTGTTTCAGCCTGCTTTAGACTATCTTTTGAATATCTCTTGAACCATGGCTCAGGTTCAGCTGAATTAGAGGGATTGAAAGTTCAGATATTAAGTTTTCATGAGTTCTAGGGAACTAAAATTTTTGCTAGGTAGGCAACCACGTCAGAAGGCTACTGTTGGAGAGGCTCCAGCATGACTTTGATCTGTTTGGCTTGCCCATTAGCCAGCTAGCACGTGTGCACTGGCCTGCTGGTCAGAATTCACACGGCTTGGAACGAGCCCAAGCACATGACATGAATCATATTCCCCAGCACCCACCCTTTTGCTAGGCTAAGCAATCCAAAGCCTTTTAGTTTCCTCTTGTAACACAAGAACTCCATTCCCTGGATTATCTGAATTTCATTTGCAACTGTTGGAATTTCAGCTCCTCTCTCTCAACCATGGGTGGGCAGAGCTGCCCAGAGGAGTCCAGCTGAGGTCATATTAGGACTAGGTGGTGTTAATTTTTGCTTGACTCTGACAGGACTATCTTGGCCGATTTAGGACTGATTCTCAGAAGCAGCAAGGGAGTGCTTACATTTGTGCAGCAAGTGTGTTTGAAGAACTGCTGAGGGCAAGAGGCCCTTTTTACCCACAACTACATCTTTTTTCACTACTGAGTTTATCTTTTAAAGGAGATTAAGAATTTCTTGACTTCTTCCTCATTTATTTCATGAGAATAAATCTCATAGTAGCAAATTTTGCTGCTTGGCCATGCAGTGCTCTGTACCCTGCAGGAATAATCATACTTTTTGAACAAGCTGTTACAGATATTAGTCTTATGATGTCTCTATGTCTGATAAGGATGGGAGAGATGGGTACAGGCAAGCAGCTGAACTAACTGGAAGAAAGAAAAAAAGAAAGCGAAGCTCTTTTGTGTGGTGGCTGTATAGATGTCTGAACATTTAATTTTGGGCATTAGAATTTAGCACTTAAATGTATGCTTGACTGTCATTTCTGATTACTTAAAGGTTTTCTGTTCAAGCACATGGGTGTTCTGGTAAGTGTCCTTCGAAGCTGTGTCACAAGAGAGAAAAACTATCTTCTGGCCTGTTTGAAATTTGTCTTTTCCAAATACACTGGTGGATTTTTAGCTGAAATACTGAACATATGTTTGAAGTTTACTCATCTTTACTTTGGTTGATAAAGAGGAAAGAGTGAAATGAAAACAGATTTTATTTTTCTTTTAACAAGGAAGGATTCATTTTCCTACCTAGTGGAAAAGTATTGAGTTATGCTATTTCATATGAAAACCAGTTCTCAATAATGAAAGTGTTTTTCCTTTTATGTGACAAGATGTGTGAACTATAAAATATCGATAAAAAAGAGGAATAGGAAATATATTGCTGTAAAGAGCTATGTGCTTTTTCTTAGGATTCTTTTGTAAAACTGACTTGCTGGAAGTAATCCACAAATAGGCTTAAAAATAAGCCTCAGAATATTCTTCTGAATATCTCATCATCAACAATAAGGGGAACATTATGCATATTGACAGAGATGGCTCTGTTAAATATTCACTGTAGTTTCAGAGCTGTTGCATTTTTAAGTGTGTTTGCAAAACATCATTGGACCTCTTGGACCCACTGCAGTCGTAATTGTTTTACTCTCTTATCTAAAGGCTTCCCATGATTTCTCTTCATTAATGTGAAAAAGGCAATCAACCACATGCATTTAGACAACCAGAGCTTTGAGGAGCATCTGTTTTCCAGACAACTCTGTGTTGTACGTGACCTATGGTCTGATTTGGCTGAAATCTGATAGCTTTGTATAATTTTGCATGCCATCATTAGAACATTCCTCTGAGGGGCACCGGAACAGGCCCCAAGCCTGGGAGCAGTATCTTTGGATGATCTTCCTTTTCTTAAGGAAGCTCTGCTCAGAATCACATTCAGCACACGTGGAGCAGTGCCCTGAGAATGGGCACACAGTCTTTGGTGGGCAGACATGAGCAGGCCGGCTCGCTGAGCGCCACAGTAGCCATGCAGCAGTGTTAGTGTGAGGACCATCACATCTCATAAAAAGGTTTAGTAGTTGTGTTTCAACCCCGGCAACGGCTGTCTGAACACACAGGTTTGCACAATGGTTTGAAAAAAGCATGCAGACAGGAGCGGATAAATAATCTACAGTTAGATGCTGAGCCTTCTGTATCTTCAATATATATGGTCTGAAGTTTTGACACAGAGAAGGNTCTTCTCCCTTGGGGAGGGAGGGGGGTTAACAGAGAGCATCTGTTATAGGTCTAAGGGGCTGCCCTGACACTAAACCGTGACAAGGTCTAATGTGGAGCTCTGGACCAAAAGTTTCTGGCACACATGGAGTTAGAAACTCTCTGATGTTTGTTTTGGCCATTGTGGTTTGGACCCCCGTGTGGGAATGAAGCACATTTGGGGAGCACCTGGGGAGCTGGGGTAGGGCCTGAGTTTTAGTTTCTCTGAAAGAAGTCTAGTTTGTGTATACAAACCCCATTCCTTTTACGCAACAGTGTTCAGTAAGTGTGAACAACTGTGGAATTTGATTCAAAACTATTTTAAGGGTCCAAGCCAAAATGTCAATGTAGACACAGCCTAATTAATTTTCCAATTATATTTGGTCACTCATTCAACATTTCCTTCTGATCAACAAGACGTATACAATTCCTGTAACTTAAAACCATTGTCATTCCATATGCCTTCTATTGAAAGAGCACATAAAAGTAGCTTGAAATTGAATAATGGGCTATAATGAGGTGGAAAAATCCTCATGTTTTACTTCAATGGCTTCCTCTGGAAAGAAACATGAGTTTTATCAATATGAATTTTACTTATGTTGTGATGCTGCGTAGATAATGGATTTAAATGCCAGGGAAACAAGTGAAGCTATCAGAAGTCCTGAGATGGTGGCTACCACTGCAACATGATTGTTCACACAGACACCTGCTTTATGCTCTATTTTTGTGAAATTTTCCATGCAGTGTATACAAGAGGTTGGACAAAGAAAGTTATTTGAATGCAAATCCTACCTAAATCTCTTGAATGTTTGAGTGCTTCTACCTTTACAAACTTGGGAAAAATGCAGTAGAAGAAAATATATAAAAAAATATATTTTAATTGAAATTATAATTTCTGATTGACTCTGGGAGTCGTGCCCAGGATGAAAGGAATTACATCCACTGACATTCCAATAAGAAAAATTAAACTATAAATCAAGTTTAAAGCTAATCCTTTGATCTGTGATTCAAATCAAATCCAGGTCAGTAATGACTGAAAGCTGTTGTCATCAGGATGACCATTGCCTAAAACAGTTGGAGTCATGTCAGGCTGTTTCCCTGAAGACTGGTGGGTGTTATCACGAAACTCTCCACCACACTTCCACCAGACCTAACAAGTAACTCAGATGTTTGGACAGTAAGCAGGTGGAGAAGCATAGAGACAGGAATGCTTTCTTAAGCCCACTGCCACTTTCATTTGAGGTTTGGGCAGAATGGTGAGAAAACATGCAAACCTGCAGTAGTACATTACTCAACGACGTGCCTTCTCTGCAAATGAAGACGTCGGGGCTCCCTCAGTCCAGCACCTTTCATACCTATGTAATTCTTTTCAAAAAAATATTTGTATAAAGATTGAATGAAAATTAAGAGAGTAATGTTTTAAAGCAGCTGACCAATGTTTAGTACTATTCACTGAAACTCAGAGGTAGTAGTTGTAAACATTTCTCCTAAGCCTCAACAGAAAAAGAGAATCTGTAAGGGTAACTTAAATCTTACTTCAAATGTAAATCCTCTAATGAAGACATAATAAAAAAGAAATGTCTGTGTAACATTACGACAAAATAAATTCAAAATGTTTACCTTCTATTTTATTAATCAGGAGTAGCTTTACAGTCTGATACTTATCAAATCTAACTTTACATCATTACACATGAGGATAAAAGTCTGAGCATCTTTAACCCATGCTGTCTACTGATCTGGTGCCAGGATTATTATATTGAAGTCACCACTCCAGATGACAGCAATCTAATGTGTTACCAGCCAAACAAATCTAAAAGGGAAAGATTAAAAAAA
>VWZY01005554.1:158865-215583 GCA_013399075.1 Chloroceryle aenea | reverse complement strand
GGCCCGTGGCATCTGGTTCAGCGGTGATTTATGGTTCTGTCAACTCAGCATTTGGCACAGCGCGCTTGCGGGGAGTAGCGGCGAGCGGGAGTCCCAAGTTTTCGTTACTTCTGGAAGGGAAAGGGAAAGGAAAAGGGAAAGGCAAAGGGCACCGTGGGGCCGTGGCCGCCCCAGCGGCTTCCTCCAAATCGCCCCCGCTTCAGCGCTGCGGGTGGGAGCTCGCTGTGCAGGTTTTGGGGACGGGGGAGTTGCAACCCGTGAAGGTGAGTGTGACAGGAGGGAAAAACCGTCAGAAATCATATGCCTTTCTTTCTACTAGTTTTGCGCAGGAAACCTACATGTTGATTCCCTGTATTTACATGTATGTTTATCTCTGTATACATGGAATATATACACTTTTTGTGCTGTGAGAACATTGCCTATAGGTTTCTGCTTCCAGATGTTTTGTTTTCTGTTTCTTTGAGGCATATTTGCATTTTTGCTGGGAGGAGAGCAGGCAGCGGTAATGTTGCTGAATATGTATTTGAACAGTAGCATGGAACAACTTGTGTGCCTTTAACTGAGCTGCAGAGGATATCCATGTGGGATTAATATACTTAAGCAATCGTGTCACATCGACGTATCTTGTTCAGACTTGTAGATTTTTAAAGCAGTGAGGACTTGTAGGTGGTAGCGGAAGTGTAATTAATTTTAAGCATGTGACTTGGCCTAGTGCTTATGCTTTTATCGTGGTATTCATACCTTGGTAAATATGCATAGATCTAGCCATCTGTCCTCTGTTTTCCCTTCATGTGTGCGTGCACCTTACTGCACAAATGAAGAAGGTACCTGTGCTATGGTCAAATATGGATTTAAACTCTTTTAGAAAATGCTCTAAAGTTACTGGCAAGTAGTGGAAAGCTGCTTTCATACAGTTTTTGAGTATGCTTAAAAAAAAAAAAGTTACATCAGCAATGCAAATTTGTAGCTTGTATTTGGCATTAATGCTATTTGCATACATCCAGTACTGCTGCTGGAAGACATGTATTTCTTCCTGCTATGGACAAGACCCTTTTGTGTAGTGTCAACCTCGGCTGCTTTTTGAGGGAGTATGAGCCCCAGGTGGAGCCCTGCGGTTTCTCTCTCCTGTGATAAGATGGTGGTGGGGCACTGGCTGGTGTTGCTCATGGGAAATCTTGGCAGCAAAACCTCTGACACAGACCGGAGCTTCGAGTTGGGGCACGTCAGTCTTCGCTACTTGATATAGTTGCTGGTGTACGCTATGGCTCATCTACACGCGCGTGATATTTGGAATAGCTGCAATCTGCACTAATGTAAGGGTCGGTCTGCCTGTTCGTCTGAGGGAATTTGCGGGATGGTGGCTGTACAGTAATGCTTTCCTCTAGCCAAAGAGATGGGCTGTTTTCTTGTCACTGCAGGAGTGGTACATCTGCATTGTGCAGGTAGGTGGGTGAATGATGTGATGTGTCACCTCAACATAGTCTCCCTCTTAAACTTAGCTCCTTTATCATCTCTGAAGAAATAACTTGGTTTTAGACATAAGCAGACCTGCCAAAATGTCAGATGTTTGGTACCTGTATGTTTGGTATTGTGATGTGAATTCAGCATCATTTGAGCATCAGTTTCTTAAATTTGGCTTTTGTAGAGTAACAGTTGCTATAAGAAGATTAAAAATAAAGTCTACTTGCTGCTAATACTTGATGGGTGAAATTTTCATCTCCTACTATAGCTGGCCTCTGCTAGTTGCAGAGTCTCTAGAAATGTAGTGTGCTGTACTAAATAGACTACTTTTTCTACTCACCTAGGGATTCATAAGCAGTGGTATAACTACCGTAGGAAACTGGTACATGAATCCTGCCACCAGCGGCATGCGGATGCCATTTTGGGAACCTTCTTAGTCTTGCTTTTTCTCAGGTTAAAAGCTCGGCTACAGGACACTGGAAAAAGTTCTGTTGACAATTTATTGAAAATGTATATTAAATTGGTATTTCAGTCACTGTCTGATGGTGTTAGATGTTTTTGTGTCCTCCTGGTGGCTTTTGGAATCTCAGCAATACTTGCATGCTTATTTTACTCCTTATGCTGCAGAGTAAAATTACACAGCCTAATTTATTTAGGTTTGGCATGTTCTCACTGAAACTCATGCCCTGGTAGGTGAATGAACAGCCTGTGTGTTTATTTTGCCTTCTTTCCCCCACTTTTAATAGGCCCTCACGGGTTTTATTGTGGTTCTACTGGAAGGTTTCAGAATTTGATCCAAGCTGCCAATAAAAAAAAAAAAAAAAGAACCATGAACCCTATTAAACCTGTTATTGAGGAAGGTATTTTCATACTGTCAGTTGTCAGGGTAGAAATCTCACTTCAGATGGCTCCAGTCAGTCCTACAATCACATTTACTGCTCTTCTATAAATTTTTTTTCTGGCAGTTTATTTTTAGCTGTCTAGGGTTGAAGTGCTTGGGACAAATGTGAGCAAGTTACCTTCATCTTTGCAGAATTGCAAAGTAATCTAATTGGCTTCTTTCATATCCCTCAATCATAACTCAGACTCTTTCTTGTGTACTTGTTACTCCTTTCCAGATGTCTTTTACCAAGCAAATCTTTGCTGGATCACTTTTCCCCAGATGAATTATTATTAATCCTCTCAGAGGCATCCAAGAAATAAAATGGCTGATGGAATTCTTATATTTATTTTTCTTTCCCCATTACCTTTCTTCAGTGTTCTCCCACATTCATTTGCAACTTCACATAAGTAGAGCTAGTTAGAAAGTGTTCATTAAAATGTCATTGAAGTGAAAGTCAGGAAGAGTGTTCATCAAAAATGTTTTTCAGTTTCAAGTCGCTCATTTCTGGTGAATAAACCTTTAAAAACAAAACCAGTCCCTTTCTTTTCTACTGCTGATATTTCCCTTGTGCTTTTGCTGTCTTGATCATAGTGGTTGGATTATTTTTGCTAACTGGTTTTGACACAATCAACTCATGGCATCAGAGAAGCACAGTATCAAAACACTACCAAATGTAGTTGGTATGGTTGAATCAACTGCAGGTATGAAGGAAGGGTAGACTTCTTCAGAAAGCTCAAAGTGTTGAACAACTTGTCAGTTGATCTTGACTTGCAGCTGCACACCAGTGTTTTTGGCTCATGTTGGGTAACTGATGACTGCTCCTTTGCAGAGCCTGAGGTAGCCCTCTTGCTGGCCAGGGCCACAGAGAGCTGTAAGATTGCAGGGAGATGTATGAGCACTGGGAGGATGCAGCTCGGGAGATGGGGGGATGATGGGACCAGCTGCATTACTGTGGAAAGACATAGCATGTTCTGGAGTAATGGAATTTCCCAGACTGGAAGGTTTTATGAGCTGCCTGTACCATGCTGGAGATGTGTTGCTCTTTGCCTAGACAGAGCTGAGACAGTAACACTGTCATTAAGTAATGTTTCAGTATGAAAGTATAACGTCAGTGTAAAGTCCAGAAATACTTCTGACCTATGACCAGTTGAGATCATGTGTCTTAAAGTAACAAAACCAGGGCCTGTCCAGTGCAGACTCTAGACACTGTTTTCCTCTGCTCTCCACTGAATTTTAGATATAGGTTTAACTTCATCTACTCCTCAGTAGCAGATCATTTTGATGTTACTGCAACTGTTTGTGCTGAAGGATAAATAGGTCTGTTGTGTTTCCACATAGAGGGAATTTGAGACTGTTTCTGGCTGTTTCACCTGGTGATTTTACACTGATGTTAGAAAGTAGTGTAGAGAGAATTGAACTTTGCAGGGGAAGGATCAAGCGATGGTGAGCATCTTCCCACTGCTGCTTGTTTCCCCATTGCTCCTAGTTTATCCAGGAAGGTCCCAGACTCTTCATTATATTTTTGTGGCTCTCATGAGATGCCCCCACCCCTCTGGTATGAGACAAGCATTTCATGCCCAACAGTATCAAAAAGGAGGTTTGGAGGGTTGAATTCATGGGTTTTGGAAAAAAATGACACACCCATTTTAAGGTACAACGATGTCTAAATGTACTCAAAAGCTGACTGTTGCTGCCTTCGTCTTAACTGTGATGGCTTTCCAAGTGCACAAGGTTTTCACAAAGAAGAGCATTTCCTTGCAGTGCTCTACGTCTACATGGATGTTACAAGCTCGAAGCGCTGAAGACTTTAGCATAAACTCTGATGCATTAATTATTTTGGCCTTTATTTGCTGACCTCGTATCTGGAATTTCAGTCCTATGTGTGTATATGGTGAGATGTGAAAACATTGTCATTTTGGGATATGTTGCTGGAGCAGTGGTTGCTGGGAGCTGACTGTCTCTTTGATCATTGCTAGTGGTACCAGTTTGTGGTTCCTGGAGCTTTCAGGCCCTTGGCCTGCTGACTGTTTGTGAACTGAAAAAGGTTTTGAAGGTTCTGGGCCTTTCCTCTTCTCAGGCTTTCTCAAGTTTCTGGGAGACTGTACATACTTTCACTTGCTTGAATAAAGTTGAATTCTCATTCCAAAACAGCAATATCCTTAATCTTCAACTTATTTGTCAAGAGTTAGGTCCAAAATACAACCAACTCCACAAGTTGGACCAGAGGTGCCCAGTAAAGGTGACAAAGGAACTATGAGGAAACTGCCTTTTCATACGAAACATGGAAAGATCAGTTTTGAGGAATTCTGCATGTCTCCCCGTGTTAATATACTTGTAGAAATTCCCCAAATTTACCATTCTAGGACATTTTTGTACCTTCTGTTAAAAGATACTAGTGTTAGCCTTGCTAAGGCTGTTCTTTTATTGTAGTCTTTAAGTGAGTAAATGTTAGAATTAGCTTTTCAGGTTAATCAAATCTAATAAAGACTCCTTAACAGAGGCACCTTAGATTTCATTCACCTGTTTGGCAGATGTGAAGTGCTTCCTGCCATTTGCTTGTGCCTGAATCTTTGACTCAGTAACATGAGGGGTGGGTGTGTGTGTGGGGGGGTCCTGTGTGTGTGTACAAAAGACATGGGATTTAGATCTCCTCTAGACAGCTTTGGGTGATGCAATGCGTATCAGGTGTTTCACTCTTGGGACTGTGCATTGCCTGTTGGCGGCTAGAGGTAGGTCTTACGTTACTCCATTCATTTAGTTTCATAATGCTTTATGTGCTCTGCTTCCTGTTTGTGGTGGAGTGTATTTTTCCTGCTGCTTGCAGCTTTTAGAAGGTATCTGATTTCTCTGGTTCTGTTTGTAATTTATGGAACAGCCCATACTAGTTTGTGCCATGGCAGACAAAATGGACTGTACCATTCAGATTGCTGTGTGCCGCAGGAGAGGCATGGAAACCCTGTGAATCCTTCTGGAGGTACAAACTATTGAATCCAGGGAATGTTTAGACCTGGATATGCGTCCTGTGGGAACAGTGGTGAGTGTGGGCAGGAAGGGTGAGGGTGTAATAGCTGTAATGGTACGATTAGGGTACATTCCAGCAGAAGGAGGTGTTGTTGGTGGCTTCAGTCAGTCATTCTATTAAAATAACCTGTCCTCATTGTTGTGAATTAGGGGAAGGGGGAAGAAAAATCAATAAGCTTTTTGAGCTTTAAAGAGGCCTCTTGACTAATAGTGTGGCAGTAACTAGAGGCCAGAGCTGGGTGGAGCTCAATGCTCCTCCCTTGTGAAGCAGCGGCATAGCTTGGTCATCTGAATTGTGGTGATGCCCGTAGGGCTGACAGGAGGATTATTATGGCATTGTTCGTGCTTTCTAGAAAGCTTACCTCATTGTTCTTTACAAGTTCCAAAGATGATTGAAGCATTTTTCTTATGTGATATGAGGAGTGCCAAACCTGTTAGAGCTGGTCCCTGCTTCTGCTGAGTCCCTGGTGGCATCTCTTGCTGGAAACAAACTAGAAAGGGAGAAATATTGGTTTGTCTAGAATTGTACAGGAGGCTTTTAGGATTAAGATGATGAGGTTTCTAAACATGAGGAATGAGTGAAACTGTTGTAGTTCCACTTTGCTTACTTCAGCGTGGTTTTGTCAGTGGGTTCATAGTTGTTTCTTTCTGCATAAGAGACTGAAGAAAGCAACATAATGAACAGGATATCATTAAAGGTTTTTTTTGTTTGTTTGGGTTTTTTTTTGGGGCACATACACCTGGAGTTATGTCATGTTAAAAAGAAATAATTGAAGATGGTCACAATTGGAAGCAGCTGCATCAAATTTCGGGTTTTAAAGGACCTATAAAGAACTCGTCTAGAAAAGTAAGCACTGGTAACATATTTTTGTTGTTGTTGTTAGGTGGTTCGTTGTAAAATGATGTCCAAAATATCCAAGAAGACCAAAACAGTAAGGTCCAAAATTCTGTGGACCTTTCTGGACAGGATCCAGAGCTTTTATACTACCCCTTCTGACAGAAGGTCAAAGAAGAGTCAAAAGAAGAAAATGCAAAACATTTGAGTGCTATTTCCTTGTATATGCTGGCATTAGTAAAGGGAAGAGATAGAAGTCTCTAGTTCATCCATTGGGAACTGAGAACGTGGTCGCTGCTTTTGCCAAAGGCAATACTTCTAGCTCAGATAAAGGAAGTTCTCTTGCCATGTCTAGATCCAGTGAAGAGTTGCTATTGTGAATAGGCTTCTAGGTTGAAGGAGATGGACTTCTCATTTGGAGAAGTAGCTGTTTACTGCTACTGGAGGTTTGTTAAGAAAAGAATAGGGCCATGCTCTACTTAGTAGTACCAAATGGCAGCAAGGGACAATGACAACAAATTGTTTCTTTAGAGGCTCAAGTTGGACATTGGGACAAATGTTGTTACAAGGAGGGTAGTGCAGTACTGCAGCAGGTCATCCAGAGAAGCTAGTATTTGTCTTTGTAGCTTTTGAGGACTCATCAAGGCAAAGCCACAGCTGAGCTGATCTGCTGTTGATGTGATCTGGAGCCTGGACTAGGTAACTTGGAGAGGTTTCTTCCAGCCAGAATTTCTAGGAGCCTGGATCATATTCCCCAGAAATGAAGAATTCTTTGGACAACTTTGAACTGAGCTGACCAGCTACTGTGGGATGCTTGGTTGTTGATTTCATGTCCTCAATTCAGCTCTTGTAGTTCATACAATAATGCTTCAGTAATCAATGCTGAGATCAGTATTGTTGGTCTAAGTATTTATGACTTGGGGGCTTCACTTTGTCAACAGGTTTCTTTTGGCCTCACCCAGTCCAGAGGGAAGGGGCAGGACTGTTTGATGGGTGATATTGCTTCGACAGGCAAACCCCAACTCTAGGGCCTGCTGAAGATGGCTTCAGGAGGTGAGGTGGCATTGTGGTCACCGAGTGGACAGGTAGACTGCACTGAATTTTGCCTTATGATATTAAGTTTATAAGACTATATACCCCACAGCAAAGGATCTGTGTAATATTCATCTTGTGCTTTTCCTCTGCATTCCCTTTTGCTTAGTACTAGCTTAAAGTAAGCCAAGGGTAGCAGACAGGCTGCCTTCTCATCTTATTCTGTGTCTACTAATATGTATTAATGCTAATATTTTGTTGTTAGAGTTAATATGAGGGGGAGTAGCCAAATAAATGGCTTTATCAATTTTGTAGCAGTCTTGGGTTTATTTTGACAGGGAGAGTCAAGAGAAAAATACAGCAGAGGTGAATAATACCATGTTAGAAAGCTGGATGCTATCCCCTTATAGACTTTTCCCTACAACTAAACTCTCCGTTCTATCTTTGCACTGTTGGTGAATGAAGTCCTGTTTGCATTTTTGATATTTGAGACATTCTTTCTGTAATGTTCTTACTTTCTGAGGTAGCAGGATTAAATCTTGACGTGTGCTGCTTGAAATACGATGCTGTCAGAGATCAGGATTTTGGATGCTGTTTTATCCCACACCCAGTGCTTCTGCTAGAGGACCTTGTTTCTTGCCCTTCATTACTCTTGCTTGCTTGCTTATTTATTACTCTTGCTTCCTTGCTTATTTATTACTCTTGCATGCTTGCTTATTTTTCCTGAGTGAAAACAATTCTCGTTTCTGTGTACAGAGCTACTTACTTTTTTGGTTTCTGTTACATGACATTGGGGAAGATGAAGGTTCATGATCCTGTTTTATGTGGCAGAGTAATTAGGCAGAGATCTACATATAATGTTTAAAAACAGTATGCAGATAAAAGTATTCCACAATAATCGGAGAACAAGCCAAAACAAAACAACCTCTTTTGAGCTGAAAATGGAAGCTTGGTGCAAAACTCCCGGCTGTTCAAATGCATGTAAATCTGATGTTTAAAGAAGTGCTTGCCTATGTGAACACAAACTCACAGACTTCACAAAACAGAGCTGCCTGCTAACCAAAAGATGAGTTGCTTGCCAGCAGTTCACTTGGCATAGCTTTCTCCTACCTGTCATCCATACTTCACAGAAAGAAATAAAACCCTGTACTTACTTACTCCAGGCCTTCCCTCCTTGCCAAAGTAATGCTTTGTTAATTATATGGAGTCCTCTGCCCTTACATGTGCAGGTTATTAATTGCTGTAAAAGGGTGTTGGGTTGAATGCTACTCTTACTGATATAAAAAAAAAAAAAACAAAAAACAACAAAACAGCAACAAAAGCAAAACAAAAAAAAACAAAGAAGACAAAAAAGATCCAGTTGGCTCTCATTTTCTGTGGAGCCTCCTGGAGCCTGTTTTTGCTGCTTACAGTAGAGATTGCTTGCTGCATTTGCTGCATGCCCCTGAGCCTCTAGTCTACAGACTCAGGCTGTTAAGTGGCAGCTTGTATGGAAATGGGAGCAAGCATCACCTGTTACATAGTAATGGGGTATTTTACACCTGTATTGCAGGAGTGTGCAGAAACAATAGGATCATTTAAATGAAATGGAAGGAGTGAGTTGAATTATTTTTGTGCTAACTGAAGAAGGGAAAATTCAAAATGTAGCTTAGCTTCAGTGGCATCTCTTTCCCTTCGGGTTCATTAGCAGTAATAAAATAAAGCTCTTGGATTTAAAGGATAATTAGCGAGTCCTCGTTGCATCACTGGTCGGAAGATTTATTATTTGCAGCCATTGCCTGAATTTTATGCAGGATTTTATACAATAGAGACTTATAAATGAAGCTTAAAGTAGAAGATTAAAAAAATGTTTGGTTTACCTGTAGAGAACATGATTGGAATACTTCTCTCATATAGTTATGTGAAGTACTGGTTTTGGTCATTTAGGAACATTTTAGAGGACAAATCTTGCTCCTCTGTCTTCCCAGGAGGTTGGCTGTTATGGAGAGACAGCAAAGTTTCAGGACTGAGGGCAGAAATTTAGTATATGCATCCTCCACCTATGCTCCCTGAAACACAAGAAAGTTTTCCTATGCCCATGTGGCTTTGTGGCTGAGGTTAGTAGGTTCTCTGACAAGGTGATTTATCAAATGGTTTCCTCCTGTTGTGGGTTTGAAAAGAGACTACTCCAAATCTGAGGCCAGAACAATAGCTATGGAGGAAATTAGTCATGGAGTGATCTGAGGAGGAAGGAGTGTGTTTTTATCAGGAATGGAAGAACTTCCCAATACACAGGGGTCTTGCTAAAGATAATTGAGACATCAGTGACTAGTGGCAGTTTGTAACCTCATTGGATGTTAAAGACTAAAGGGTACAACATTTGCTTACTACTTAACTTTGAAAGTATTCTTCCTAACCACATGGATTATAAAAATACATTTTTATGAAAGCTTAAGCATTTGGTGTTTATTTCAGCTGAAGTGAGAGGCTTAGGAGACTTCTATCAGATTCCAACCCGGTTGTGGTGAATGTTGTACAAAACATGGGCACATGAAATGAGTTAACAAAGAGAAGGATTTATCTCGAATTTAGGATACGTGTTGCTGACTTAAATAGTACTTGTGTTTTTACCCTATGAGTTCTTCTGGTTGAGAAAACATCTTTTCTGAGGAGGGTTCAGCAGTTGAAGATAAAGGGTTTCTGCTTTGCTTATAATCCTTTTACATTCTGATAGAGGAGTTGGAAATATCTATTTTGACATGTATTCAGGAAATGGTTTACGTTTTTGGATGAGTACAGGTACCTAAATATACGGCATCTAAAATGACACGAGACCATTTTATATCTAGGACATCTGCCCGGGACTAGCAAATATAAGCCAGGACATACCAGTGACCCAGTCTTTCCAGCAGTGACCACTGGAGGCCTGTAGGAATTCCCTAGGGCATCTAAGAAAGCACTAGATATCTGGGACTGGATGACTAAAATTGAAATGCTAATGTTTTAATACTTCTGTGATCTGGTATTTCAGACCAGCAAACTGCAAACAGCTTTTTTCAGCTGTCACAAAGAAAAATAGAATCACTTTACCAAAAAAAACTTTTGCATACGTCTGTGTTCTGGGAGTAAGGCAATATAAATAGAGGTGTTCCTCCAATTTATCTTGCCTAGCTTATTATTTTGCCAGTTTATGTTACCTAGCTTGTATAGACAGAATCAGCAAGATATTGATTGTTCTACCAACCTTCCCTCCCCCCCCCAAAATACCTCCCTCTGAATCCAGTGAGAAAATCATGAGGAAGATCCCAGTCTGACTCGTTTTCGGTTAATTTGGTGTCAATCACTTCTTCAGAGGAAGAGAGCGTGAGTGAGTGCAAGGCTTGATGTTCAGTCAGGAGACAAAAAAAACAAACCCTGGAACATGTTCAGCATAGCTTAGAGAACAAGCTTATGTAGCTTATATAGCAACATAGCTGGAACATGCTTATGGCAAGCTGAGGATTTACACCAAAGCTGTAACTGTACATTGTCAAAATACAGGTGTTCTTTAGCTATATGTTCATGTCTTTGTTTATTTGAAATTGATTTGAAAATCAGAAGTGCTGTCCAGTTCATGTGACTTAAATTTCTGAATACTTATGTTCCTAATAAAGCTGCTTCTGTAGTAAGATTTCACCTCCTGTATGTTTATTGAAGGAGCTATGGGTGACCACCTCAAGTAGCCAATAGAGAAACACAGATGCTTTTAGGATATGATGGAATGTCTTAGAATAGCTACTTTGGGATAGGATGAATCACAGCCCACAAATGCCTATTTCTCCTCAGTGACTATAGAGAGGGGGAGTAGAGTGACTCAGTGAGATGTGGTTGTTTATATTTGGTCAAATATATTTTGAGCTAAGTGCGTAAGGCTACAATCCAGAGGCAGCTCAGCTCTCCAAGGCACCCGGGATATGTGTCTCAAACGTTCAGCTGCAAAGCCTGATTGGAGTACACTTCAGTTCTCCTCTGGCTGGTGCCTTCATCACCCTTCCCAGCTGGAACCACCCTGTGAAGGAACAGTGCACGTGTACTCAGTTTTCATCCTGATGGAGAATTGGTGTCATCCCAAAATAAAGTCAGGATGCAGTCTGGATACGTGCCTGAACCCATGTGTTTGGATCTCACAATCTACACGTGGCTTAAATTCCTTGTGCAATGAGTGGAAGGAGAGAGGGGGATTTGGAAGTCCTCCAGATGCTACCTTAATTTTGGTAAGATTGAATCCTAACATGTCACTTGAATATATGGCTGCTTCTGTGGTGTGTTTTCATATTTCTCTCAGCATATATGGTGAAAATAGACTAGGTTGTTTTCATGTCTGCACAATCAGTCTCCAGTTTTCCTAGGTTAGGGAGGTGTTGGGATGTCTAGGTGCTAGGAAGTTAAAACAATTGAAACCCTGGGCTTAAAGTTCTTCTAGTAAGTGTATTTTTAAAACCAAAATTGGACCTAGCAGTGTTCTTTCAGGACAGCATACCTGCTTCCAGTTAGTAACTTCAATTTTGTCATTACTCTTTATTTTTTAACTTGCAATGATTTCTACCATCACTTCAGCCCTAAGAGAGATAGTGAGGTATTTTGCAGAGGCTGGCATCAGTGCATGAATAGGTCTAGATGCCTAGTATTACAGTCTTGGCAGCTGCCTTGACTTTTCTTTATGCTGTCATTCAGACCATAGCTACCAAGGTTGAATTTTGCTGGTAGTAGCAGTTGTGGGAAGTTACTAAGGGAAGAATCTATTACTGACACAGGAAATAGTTTTGAAGTTCTTCTTGACATTCCTGAACTTACCAAAATGTCACTGTTGGTCATCTATGCAAAGCTCAAAATCATCTTTCTGTTGTGCTGAATGTCACATAAGTGATTTGGTGTCTTCAGTGTTAGTGTTTAATATATTCCATGCTTCTTGCAAAACTCTTTAAATTGGGAAGTTCTGCTGTTTCTGGGATTAGACCAAATGACTGATTCAAGAGTAAAGAAGGAAAAACAACTGTGCAGGTTCTGTGTGTTCCAGTACTCCTCTTCTTTATCACTTCCAAAATAGTCCACTTTTCTCCAAAAGTTACATCCACACCATTCATAAAATTGTGTGTAATAGTCACTTTTAGCACCTTGATTCATTAATCATAGCAACATGTCAAGCAGAGCAGGTGATGTTTTCCGAGTTGTGGAATTTATCTTTGTTATTTGTTGTTGTGTTTGACATCTGAATTTCTCAGCTTCTCTAAGATGATGTAATTTTGCAATTAAATATATGTACAATTGTGTTAATTGGCCTGAGAATTGAAATCCTGGCCTTTTTCTTTGTAACTGATGTGAAAAGTGAATGGGTGTATGGGTGCACCTCAGTTTGAGATCAGTCACTTACAAACTCTTCAATGTCCAGACTAGATCTTTTTTTTTTTGTCCATAAACTCATGCCTTATTTACTCTGCACTACTCAAGTGCCATCTTTAAAGAGAATATGTATGATCTTTCTCAGCTTTTTGATGGGGTCTAGCTGAAGGGTTCACAAATGTGACACGAATTATACTCAACATGTCCTGTTGAGTTGAGGTGCTTCTGGTCCTTTGGCAAGGAAGGAACTAAGTTGTAACCACCCACGTGAGGAGCTGGATAGGCTCATGGCTGCTGATTTTGTGTCCATGATTTGAGAGTCCTAAGAATGATACCTGGGACCACCTCAACCCTGTTTGACTACAGTTGAAGCTCTCGTAGCAAGTGAAGACTGGCATATGTACTGTGAAGCAGTGGTGCTGAGATAGGGTTGTGCAGGCAGTGATGAACCCTTACCTTTCAGGGGTTAGTGTTAGTGGCTTGTCTGGGGTTTGGGTTTTTGTTTTTTTTTAAAGTAACTTGCAGATTTCTCCCCTTTGGAAGCAAACTAACAGATGACAAATGCTCTTAGCACATGTTGCTGTATAACCATGCTTGTGGCCCATGGGGAGTGTGGCTGTCTTCTGTTGACTGGTGGTGCCTATGCTACTTACTCTCCTCAGCTCCTTGCCTGGCTTGGGCTCCATCCTCTTCCTTGTGACTTTCTGCTTGACCAGACCCAGGATTTCCAGATTGACTCTTGCATCTCTTCCTCCCTTTCCCTCTCATTGCTGTTTCTTTCTCTTCTGCCCAGTACCATGTCATGTTTTGGTCCACCCCACCTTTCTCACGCCCCCTCTGTAGTGCGCTCTCCAGAGCCTGTCTCCTGCACATCCGTGGGGCACCAGCCGAAGGGTCATGAAAGCAATGGGCGAGGTTGTCTTCCTGCTGTCAGCTCCAATGTCTGGTCTCTGGCAGATGGGAGCAGCAGTTACAGGGGAAATCCTGCTAATCTCCTGTAACTTGAGCCCATTACATGCTCAGTCGCACTGTGGGGCTGGTGCCTTTCCAGCCACATACGGCCGGCCGGCTGGAGGAGGTGGTGGACGCTTACTGCACAACATTTTCTGAGGTTTGTACTGCAGGGATCAGGAAAATAAAATTGAAAGGTGGTATCAGCTGAATTGTGTCAGTTTTTAAAGCTTTGTCAAATAGGAGAATGTTTCCATAAGTATGGCAAAAACCGTAGCCTTGATTAAACAAACAAGCAAAAAAAAAACCCAACCAAACAAACTAACAAAAAAACAAGGAATCAGCAAGCTGCCAAATTTCAAGACTGCCCCAACATGGGCAGGGGAGCCAGAGTTTCCTGGTGAATGAATTACAAGGGTAACAGAGCAACATGTTTTTGCTGAGGCTGTCTCACAAATGGGCAAACTGTGCTTTGGCAGAAAAGTAAATAAATCCTGCAGCAGATGTCCAGTATGGAAAATTTTTAACATGGGCAGCTTGAGTTTGGCAAAGTCATACGAATGTGGAAAATGCCAATGAGATGCACGAGGCCATCTTAATAATGGGTGGTTACGATCCCTGTCACCAGGGTCTCTCGAGATCCACGAGAATAAACTAATTTTGGGGTTTGGAGGGCTTGTTTAGTTGTGGGTTTTTTTCTTGTTGTTTGTATGGGGTTTTTTTACTGTTTGTGTTTTTGTTGTGTGTTTTAGTTTGTTTGGTTTTTTTTTAGTTCTTTTTGTTTGGTTGGTTTTGTTTTGTTTTTTCTTTCCTATATAGGGCAGAATAGAGCAGAGGGGGTGACTGAGCAGAGAGGGCTGGCTGTCAGAATCCTGCTTGGCAGGAGTGCCTTTCAGGTATGCCAGGGAGGGTGGTGGGTTTCACAAATTAGGTGGGAGATGGTCGAGCCCAAAGGAGAGTTTTTGCTTGGGGGATAGAGTAATAATGGATTTTTGGGAAGCTGCATTTATAATATGCAAAACAGTCCATAGGAAACAATAGGGCCTTGGGACAGAGCTGCCAGTGAATGAAAGCTTTGTTTTCCTCTTGTCTATTCATATTTCTAAACTTTTAGTGGAATATTAAACACATTTTACACATTTTTTTACATAATGGCTTGAACTGCATAAACTGCCATCTGAAGTAGTATTGCACTGCAATCTTTATCCTTTTCTGGATAAAGATTGACTTTCAGCTTAAGCTGCTTTTTTGTGTTTTTCTTAGTTGCCACTCGTTTAAGAGTCCTCGGCTGCTTTGTTCTCTGGTTTTAAAACTTCAGCAAAATTTATGGGAAAACTGATTGACAGCAGCCCTTGTGTACCAAGCATATCGAGCTGCCCACAGTTTGATTTGAAAATGGCAACTGGTATCATAGTCCTTGCGCCAGAACCTTGATAAGATGAACATTAGTCGTAGCTAATCACACGAACCACAGTTTAGATGCTGCTAATGTGATTTATCTGCCAAGGATATTAAACCACCATCATATAGATTATGTATTCATTGAGAAGCATCCCGTACCTGCAGTCCTTAACTGCTCTCAAATATTTGGAAAGATGTTATGTGTGTATTGCTGTTCAATGCAAACACTGCACATGCAGCATTAAAATGAGAATATTACTGCCTGAATTGGAGTGCGTTTCGGCTGCGTGATAAAATAGAGGATTGATTGTTTGGTTTATGGTGCACAGACCACATTCACCACCAAAACAGTGCCACTGCAGATCTGCAGTTTCATAAACCCTTGTGCAAGCATTTACGATTAGCAAAAGCTTCAAAAATCCTTGTGCGATAAATGGAGTAGCTGCTGTCGCAGTGGAAGGAGAGGGAGAGAGTTGTTTGCTTTTGCTGCGTATGTGATTTCATGGAGGTATCGCTTTACCCTGCCAGTAAAACTCCTTTCCTGCGCGGGGGAAATTCCTGGTTCATCAGTATGGATGCATTGTTTTTACACATTAGAAGTGCTGTGTTGCTGTGCCAATCATCCTGTTAGGATCAGTTTAAGAGCAGTAGGGCTGACGAAGCTGGGTGTGATTGGCTGCCATATGCTGGGAGGGCTCTGGGAGAAGGAAGGGCTGCAGTCTTTCGGCAACAGAGTTTAGGCTGTGTCTTTGCTTCATCATCTGAGGAAAAATCCCCAGATAAGGCACAAGGCTTTCTCAGCACCAAAAAAAAAAATAAAAAAAAATTACAAGCTGCTCATCATTTCATGTGAAAAACACTTGCCATGATGCGATGGGAAAGATATGGCTGTTTGTTTATATCAGATGTTCCTCTTCACGTTGGGAATATGCCGAATAGACAGGGCTAAAGAAGGTAGGAAGATCGTTGTCTTTTATTGAATGTTTAAAGAGTTTGCTGCAGTATGCTGCATACTGTATGTGTTGCTTGGGGGAGTCAGGGAAACAGTGTTTCTTTGGTGGATGTATACTGCTGGGGTGCAATAGGTGGATTTTATGGTAACTTGTTTTCAAAGGTAATTAAATTCCAGTGTAAATAGCTCTCTTCAAAAATAGAACGTGAGTCTACGCACATTAAAATAACGCAAGTAAAAAAAAGAAATGGGTCAGTGTGTTTCAGAAGTGCTGTCGCCCTAATTGGATTTTTAGCTGGCTTCTTGTCTGGTAGTCTTTCCTAGCTATAAGATAGAGAAGGAGTCAACCTGGAAATCTTAAGTTTATAGCAGATATATTTGAAGATTTATGTGAATTAGACTGGCTGATCTAAATAATTCCCTATCAGAGCTTTTAACTAAAGCCAAGACAGGTCTGTCTGAGACTTGTAGGAGCCATACAACAAGGTTAAAATATTTTGCCCCATTATGAAAGTACAGGCATTTTTAACTGCACCATGTTTCCCTCTGCAAACAAGCTGGGAGAGTTTCCTGTATTGTAGTTTAGCTCTGCAATTCCCCTGCCCTTTCCAGGCCTTTGTCTCGGCAGCAAAACAGAACCTGTACACGAAAACAAGGGAAACAAGGTTCATAATATGTGCTGCAATTATCTGATCTTTATACATTTTTAATGAGAGAACACACAGCTAGCAGAATAATTTAATGAGCAGGCTGGCTTTTAGAGCAATGATTTCACTGTGCTGAGGCACATCAACTTTCTTGCTGAGGAGGAGCCTCGGGAAGGAATGGAGAACATTTATGTTAGATGCTCTGGAGGAAAGGAAAAGGGATATTTAGGCAGAAGTCTGTATAATTCTGGAAGAATAGAAGAGTTACTAATTATTTATTAGATTGGAAGCAAACTTTACTGTCATATTGCGGGAGGAGTCTGAGGACGTTGCCTCATCCTGTCATGTGCTGAAGCCTCTTCAACTTTCTTAGACTGCCATATTTGTTGATGGTGTTCAGTACCTTTCAGGATCCCACCCAGTTAGTGGCCTGAATTAACATGCTGTCTTCAGTTATGTTGCAGTAGCATCATTCACATGTACAGTATATAATGCTGGGTTTTTTAATTATTTTTTCAAGACTGAATTGGTGGAACAGCAAGAAAACGTTACCATCTTCTGTAATAGCTGTGAATATGGCATGTAGGTATTGGTATTCAAATAGGATGTCAGTAGAAAAATTAAGTGGATGAGCTGAGGAAGACAAAAGATCAATTTCTTAAAGAAGAAATCGGGTGAAAAAGCCCACAACTTTTACTGCCTAGAAAAGCTTTCGGTGGTGTAATTCTGGGGAAAGTGTCAAGATATTTATTTATTTTTTTTTTAGCCTAGGAACAAATTACTCTAGTTTTAAAAGTATTGCATTAAGGAGGTCCTCTAGACCAACTCTCCATCCCCCACTGCATCCAAGGAGAAGTACAGGACATGGGCTTAAAACTCCGATGTCACCTCCTGGCTGACCCTGCTCGGAGGAGGTTGAATCAGCTTCCCTACTCGCTGGCTAAATAATTGCTGAAGATTTGCAGCTCAGTTGTTGACTCATCTTCAGTTCATGGAATGGTTACTTTTAAATGCTGTGGTCTTCTAAATAAAATCAACTTCATGTCTTCTGAGAAATTCAAAGTGCTCACAAGTGAGAGATGTCAGGGTATAGGGCATTATTATTAAAAATCCATGGGGTATGGATATGTATGTTTAGCTATCACAACTGATGTTTAAATATGTTCTTTGAGTGCAGAATGTGTTAAGCATGTGAGGCAAAGATTGATAATTGATAGAACTAAGTCAAATAATATTTTCAATCTATAAAATGTGGGCTGAATTTATAATTTTTGCAGATACAATCATTTTTATGCACAGCTTTCAGAGAAAACTTTTCAGTCTTGTGTTTTGAGACTGTTGCTTACTTTCACATAATTTAAAGGGCTGGGTTTTGTACCTTAGAGCTCGCAAGAATTATCTTCCTTATGCCTGACTGCCAAAGTGAACATTCGCATTGATTGCTCAGCCAAATAGTTTGTATCAAACTACTGACATACAGTCAAGTGACAAAAGGTTTGAAAAAACCCAGTACTTCTTGCTCAAAGTGTTTATATATGTATAGAGTGGAGGTGGTAGTGAATGTTCTACATTTACATTTGTTATGTAAATAATTGGTGAAAGAAGTATTTTTGGACCAGACCTCTTTTCATTTAGTAATATCTTGTCTGCTTAATTGCTTTGTGGGTTTCATCAGATCTATTAGTGTGGTAGACTTACTGTGTGCAGCCTGTCTGTTTTCAAGGAATAACTACTCCGTTTAGAATTAGTTTCTTCATTTTCCTAAGGTAGAATTTTTCTAATCAGTTACAGGTCCTGAAGTCCAGTGTTTAACTATAGAGTGTTTATAAAGTCAAATCAAGTTCTTAATTTGTAAGCATACATTTACAGAAATCTAAGATAATTTGGGGGGGGGGAAGTCAAGCTTTTAATGTTATGTGGGATTTCAGACACTTAGGTCTGGTAACCTACCTCTGCTGTGAATGAATGTTCTTCTGTGTTGCTCACAAGTATGTCAGGAATAAACTGTACTGTTTTTATTTGTAAAAAGGTCTGTAAAATGTTCAGTTTTTGTAGTATTGTGAGATGAAAAAAAGACAGTATTCAAATCGAACTCCTCATTAATGATTTCGCAAATGGTTTTAATTTCCTAAATCATTAGTTAGACATGTTGCTATGGTCCAAATTTCATAAAATAGCTTTTAGTAATACCTTGTTTTCTAGTGTTACTAGAAATTTTGGACTTTGAGGAATTTTTTTTTTTATTCAGTGAAGAAACACTGCAGGGTTTTGTGTTTTGTTTTAAAACCCAATGTTTGATTTATTTTTTTCCCCCCTCACTTTTGTGTTTTGTGTTAGGAAATTGTAGCAAAAGAGAATCAAGTAAGTTGCTTTAGAATTTGCTAATATATATTTGCTTTTTCAAACAGTTTTCCAGCCTTTGACTGTGAAGCTAATTTGATATGTTTAATACAGCATGTTATGGTTAACTAGTGTGAACCAGTTCTGTGTAACTGGGCTGTAAACAGGCTGGAATTACAGCCTGAGGAAAATAAAACTCAAGAGGGTGTCAGTGCTGAAAACTAGTTCAAATAATAGTAGTATTAACTGCTTGACTAATTAAACTAAACTTCTTATACATAATTAGCAAATACAGTGATAGCTGTTGGTTATTGATATATAGAGACCAAAGTATTTGGAGGGGAGAAAAAAAAACAACCCAAACCTAAAACAAACAAACCAACCAAACAAAAAAAAAACCAAACCCAAAACAATAATAAAAAAAAACCCACAAACCCCAAACTTTTCAGCTCTATTTGGAGGACAGGGTGTATGAGGAGAAAGAAAGGACTTGCATGATTTCTAGAATCTGCCAATTTCTTAAATCTCCCCCTTTTTTTTTCCTAATTATTCTTTTTTAAATAAGGCAATTCAAACACCAGGCTCTCTCTCTGACAGTGCTGGCGATGTAAAATTCTTAGTTCAGTATTTTGGGCATGCTAAAAAATGAAAACTTTGGAGCTGTGAAAATTGAAGAGTATACCCAATAGGAGATTAAGTGCAAAATCCTTATAACTAACACAAAGATATACTAATTATGTAAGAAACTCTTCCTGCTATGGATCATTACTAAAGCTGTTGAGAACTGCCGGTGTGCAGCTTGCCTTTTGCAGAAGACCTGTAGGGTTCCTGGAGCTGTAAGTCTGGCAAAGGACCTGGTGGGCTTGTGATACCTTCAACTTTGTAAGGTAGAAGAGCTCAACTGTAACCAAAAGTGATAAACACACGTTTACACTCTTGTCTGTCTGTCCGTCCGTTCGTTCATTCTTTCTTTCTTTCTTGTCCATGCCCCCCAGCCCATTTTTATACCTAGTTGTATGCCCACTATTGCATACTCACACATATATAATGTACACACATAAAAATACGTTGGTTTTTTAATTTTTGTATTTCTTGTAATACTAACCAATAGCTAATATAGACAGTAGGAGGGGTGTAGTGGTACAGTTGTTGCATAAAGAAATGAATCAAAAAACAGGAACAGATGTTTCATATCAGAGGTGTTTTTGTTTTATTTTGAATCAATAATTTGAGTGGATGATAAGCAGCATTTTGGGAAGGTCTGAATGTTGCACATTGCTGAACTCATAGAGACAGGGTTGATCTGGAGATTCGTATGTTGTAAAATCTCTCCTGCAGAGAGCACAGTGCCTCTGACAATAGGCAGAATTAGGGAATACAAATAAGCAAAAAATAAAGAAATGTTTTCCTTCTCTAGTTTTATGGAAGGATTTGGTTAGAAATGCTTTTTTGTGTGGGTGTGTGTGTGTGTGTGTGTGTGTGTGAATTATGAAGGCAACTTCTCAGTGTGTCTTTTGTGTGATCACTTAAGAGATAGGCCTGGCAATTTTTTATTTTTTTTTCTTCTTAACCCTGTAGTGTTCTCTCCTATCCAGGCTGAATACTTTTTTTTCCTGTATTTCTGCGGGGTTTTATGGCATAGCTTTTTGGTCTGTTTATTTGTGTTCCCAAATGCTCTGTTATTAGATAACTAAATGGCTCAGCCCTCGCCCCACAAATTCCTGAATCTGTTGTGACTTTCTCTTTATAGGTATTATGGACAGTGTTCTGAACTTAGCTTAAAACTAACCTTAAATTGCAAAATGGCAAGATTTCCATTTATTTTCAAACACTTGGAAAAGCTGATTTCCAGTGCTGGGTTTTAGCATTTTGGGCTTATGCCTTAATGGGTCTCTCTAGTAGGTCTCTGGAGGACACTCCTCCAGACATTGAGGTGGGGGAAGCTTCTGCCTTGTAGGATATCAAAGTGTAGCTTTAGACCATTTTTATCTTTTTTGGGTACTCCTTCCCACTTTTCAGATGACCTACGGTGCTGTTAGCAGCAGCTGTATGCGTATTTCTAGCCTCAGCCGCACTGGTTTGCAAGCAAACACCTCTGGCTGTGCCTCTGGTGGGATGGGTAGGCCCATCCCTGGCAGGGGAACACGTTTCCACCTGGTCAGTGATTCCAGCCTTCAGCACTACCTCGCTTTTATTCCTTCCAAAGGCTGCCATAAGGTGTATGGGCTTTCCCTGCCTTCACCCATGGCACAGCATCCCCGGCTCGGTGCGGCCTCTTGCTACCCCGAGGAGATCCATGCTGGCTTGCCCGCCTCCACCTCCGCGCTCTGCAGCCCAAAAGCGGTGGGTCCTGGAGCGGCTGACAAGAGGCTTTTGTGGAGGAGGACTCCGGTGTGGGGGCTGCTGGTGCTGGGGATGGCAGCGCTGCAGTCCTTATTGACATGCTGAACACGCGCCGGCAGCATGGCGCGACGCTCTCCGGGAGCTCCAGCGCTGCCCTTTNGGGGTGGAAGAAGCTGGCAGCTTAATCCTTGGTGTAAAAGGTCCTAAGTGGTAAGAAGCCACAACATCCATCTCAAAGGAAGAAGTTGGAGAACAATACCTGAAACTGAATCCATCTACTAGACCTGGACCTCCCCTGTGGAGCAAAAAGTGCTTGGACACATCGGTAAGATGTGAGGGATCTGGTTCCTCTACTATCCTCTCTTTTTCCATTCTTTGTCCACCCTCTCTCCCCAGTCTCTTGAGGAGCAGGACACAACCACTGAAGGGCAAGGGAGTGAGGCCTGAGAGCAAGCATGTGTTTCTGCAAGGTTGTTTTTTTCACCTTTCCAAGTTGTTAAATCATCGCTCTGGAGTGCAGAGCAGGTGGTGCAGTCACTTGTGTGATCTGCCGGTCCTTGTGGGCATGTGTCTGTCCAGTTAGGTTGATGGCTTTGTGGTGGCCCCAGGAAATAAAGCTGCACCTTCATGTTCTGAATTGTCCTTTGCAGGTGGCTGTCTTCTCTTTGCCATGAGGATAATGAAGGAAATTGTGCTTTTTTGGTTCCCAGTGATGCGTTTAAGTGCCTGAAGATAGGTGGAACAAGTCCACCATCTCTGAAATCAGTTTGTTTGAAATATGAGATGAAAGTGTTGAGTTTCTCATGGGAGGGCTTGAGGATCAGCATGTGCCTATGGATTTGTAGCCAGCCCTGGCTGCAGGACTAGGTTGCTTGTAAGGAGCTGCTGTCCTAAGGTGGAGAAGGCAAAAGGGTAAGCTGAGGACAGCAGTACGTGCTTTGGCTGGCACATGATTCTAGCTGTTAGTCACCAGGGGTGAGAGGCTTTCTGAGGCGGACTTTTCTTCTCAGCCTTTGAATTTAGTAGCCATTAGCGATTCCAGTGACTATTTAAATGATTTGACTTTTAAGCTAAAAAGTTATTTTGAACTTGTTCATATTTTTGACCTTCAGTGCATCACCTACCATTTAACTCCATGCTCTAGCTGTTTGCCATATGCAAAGGTAACTGTCTTTTGTATGGTTTCCCAATGGGTAATTCACTGAGTGTCCTCTGCCTCCTACACAAATTAGTGGTCCTCATCATCAGTCTTTATGTAGGTCATAGTCTTTCTGTTGTCAAAAGCCTTGCCGTTGTCTCTTTGTACATGCGAGTCTTTCCATAGTGCTGATGGCGCTGTTACTGTTCTCCCCCTCTTTTCTAACTCTGTGGCAAGGTCTTTGAGATAGGAGGGATCCAAACTTAACTTATCGCTCAAGAGTTACATGCTCCATGACTATATGTAGTAATGCAGTTCTTTTCTGTTTTCCTTCCATATTGCCAAATGTTCTGCTCTCTGTACTCCATCAACTGCTGAGTGTTTTGCTATTTGCTGAGTATTTCTATCCTTGTTGGTGATATGGGCAGTGGGATTGAGAGCACCCTCAGGAAGTTTGCAGATGACATGAAGCTGTGTGATGCAGTCGACATGCTGGAGGGAAGGGATACCATCCAGAGGGACCTTGTCAGCCTTGAGAGGTAGGCCCATGCCAGCCTCGTGAAGTTCAGTAAGACCAAGGGTAAGGTCCTGCACCTTGGTTGAGGCAATCCAAGCACAAATACAGCATGGGCAGAGTATGGATTGAGAGCAGCTCTGAGGAGAAAGGCACGGATGTGCTGGTTGATGAAAAGCTCAATGCGAGCCAGCAATGTGTGAATGCAGCACACAGAGCCAACCATATCCTGGGCTGCATCAAAAGAAGCTTGGCCAGCAGGCTGAGGGAGGTGATTCTGCCCCTCTACTCTGCTCTTATGAGACCCCACCTGGAGTACCGTGTCCAGCTCTGGAACACCCAACACAAGAAGGATGTGGATCTGGACCTGTTGGAGCACATCCAGAGGAGGGGCACAAAGATGATCAAAGCACTGGAGCACCTCTCCTAGTAAGACAGGCTGAGAGAGTTGTGGTTGCTCAACCTGGAGAAGGGAAGCTTCCAGGGAGACCTTACTGCAGCCTTTCAATATCTGAAGGGGGCCTATGAGAAAGCTGGGGAGGGATTTGTTACAAGGGCTTGTAGTGATAGATGAGGGGTAATGGCCTCAAACTGGAGGAGTGTAGATTTAGACTAGAAATTAGGAGGAAGTTCTTCATACTGAGGGCTGTGAGGCACTGGAATAGATTGCCCAGGGAAGTTATGGATGTTCCATCACTGGATGTGTGCAAGGCCAGTTAGGCTGAGTCTTGGAGCAATTTGGTCTAGGGGGAGGTGGGCATGGGGTTTGGAATTTGATGATCTTTAAGGTCTTTTCCAATCTGACCATTCTATGATGATTCTATGAAGTTTTCATCAAAGTGCCTATAGTGCTCTTAAGATTTTTCCTCTGTCATAGTGTCTTATTTGAACTGAGTGTGGTCTACTCTTTATTACTTTTCATTTTTTCCCCTCATCTGCATTATTTTGCTTATATTTATGTTAAGCTCTTATGACATTTTATCATCCAGTGTACTCATTATCATGAGATCATTTTGTAACTCTTCACAGTTGGCTTCAAGTATGACTTTGCAAAAATTTTTGTTAAACAATAAAAGATAGCTTGCAGTTATGGTTGTATTGCAAAGCAGGGGAGGATATCTGGAGATGTTGGTAAACCTCATTATGAAAATTACTGTAGATTATTGGAAGTAAAAGCATGGTATTTAACTGTTCGAGTTTGAGGGCTCTTGTAGAATTTGTGTACCCTGACCTTCACAGAGTCACAGAATGGCAGAGGTTGGAAAGGACCTTTGGAGATGACAGAGTCCAACCCCCTTGCCAGAGCAGGCTCTCCTAGATGAGGTGGCACAGGAACACGTCCAGGTGGGTTTTGACAGTCTCCAGAGAGAGAGACTCCACAACCTCTCTGGGCAGCCTGTTCCAGGGCTCTATCCCCTTCGCAGTAAGGAAGTTTATCCTCATGTGGAAGACTGACATTGGCTTTTCTCCAGTCCTGGGGCACTTCTCATTCTGCTCAGACTTCAGTCTTCATACCATATGCAAATGCTTAGAGCTTTTAGCTACCCTTTTAAATTAAAATTCTTTTAACATCTGTAAGATTCATTCCGTCATGAGAACAAGGTCCCACAGAAATCATCAGGTTCCAAATGTGAGAAGATTCATCTGCTTTTATTTTTGTTTAATTTTGAGATTCTAGGATTTGTGTTTTCTCTCTCTTCTCTACAGTTGTCAGAATTGTATCCTTTAATAAAAACTGACAGTTGCTTGTAAACATACTCGTAGGTGATAAGGTTTTATGAAATATACTTGATGTTTTCAGGCTTCCAGTGAAATGAATGAGAGGTAGCTCTGCTGCAGTAGGATTGTGTAAACTTGAGGTCCTTATATTTGAGGATTCTTGTCATAGGAATCAATATTGAGTGTTTTGTTTTGTTTATTTCTTTGAGGGAAATTAAATGGCAACAGACTTAGTAGCAATGGTCTGCTTTGGTAAAGATAACCACCTGTATCTCAACCCTCTTAGCCTCCAGACACCAAAATGTCAGCATACTTTTCTTTTAGGGGAAAGGCAAATGTGCTGCTTTTCATCTTTGGAGAGTTTCCTTGGAAGGTAAAAATGACTGCCCTGAAATAAGACATCAGAAACAGCAGGAAAGTTTCTACTTTTCTGATTTAAAAATACTATATTTGTTTATTTGTGTGGCTTTATTGACTTTAGTGCTGCAGTTATAAAACTGAGGTTGTGTTGTGACTTGTGAACCAGCAGCATTGTTCTGTCTTTTTTTTCTGAAAGCCTTTGCTTGTCTGGTGTTTGGCAATAATGAAACTGTAAAAAAATTACTGGGGCCATAAATTGTGGATTTCCATCCAACTTTACAGAACCATAATAATGAAATGGAAAAAATCAACCAACCAAAAAAACCACAGAAAAATCCCAACAAACCCCCCCAAAACCTCAAGAAAACGAAAACCACACCAACAAATCAAGCAACAACAACAAAACAACCCAGCCCTCTTAACACGTAAATTGACTCAACTTTGTTCTTAAGACATCCTAAAAACATAAAACTAGAATACCACTGCAGCTTTTCAGTGTCTTCCTTTTCTGGTTGTGGTGTTTTTGTTTTTTTGTGGTGTTTTTTTTGTGTTTGTTTGTTGTTGGTTTTTTTGGTCTTATTTTTCAGAGTATAGTACTGCTTTTTCTGGTAGCAGGCAGTTCTGTTCCAGTGCTATAAAGTGGTACCATGGTTACCTCTGTTTCGGATGATGCATAGAGGGTTAAGTGGAGAAGGGCCTTTCTTCTGGAGGCTATGTAACAAAGTGGCTATCTCTGTGAAAGCCAAATATTGGTAATGTATACTTTGTAGCCCATAAAGTTGTAGGGGATTAATGGATAGTATAATTTAGACTGAGAAAGAGTTGATTAGTTTTTGTTTTTCCCCAGTCTAGTTTGATTTTTGCGTCTCACCTGCTTTGTCCTAGAAGTGTTGTATGAAATGGAAAGAAGTCCTATCAAGTGTCAGGGGCCAGTGTGTGTACATAGGCTGAAGGTTAGAAAATATAATACCTCTTATTTACAAGCTAAGCAAATATTGCATTAAAGTGAGATAAGACTGAACACAGAATGTTAAGTAATTTTTACGAAGTTGTTTTTTGGAATAGAAACGTGTGTAATTATAACAGCAGCAGTAAGTTTATGCATAGATTTTTATTTTTTTTTTTAATCTTCAAATAGTGTTGTTGATGTTACTTATTTGACCAAATCCAAAATAATTTTTTACTATTTATTGAAATAGAGAAAATTTGACATTCTTTTTAAAAACAGTCATGTCTATCAAGGTGAGATTTATGTAGGGTTAAAGGAAGTGTTTGACTTAAAATTTAACATAGGAGTTGTGCAAGGCAATACAAATTACAGTGAAAAACAAAATGTGTCTTTAAATACCCATTTGAGAATAAGCTTGCAGTACAACAAATGAATTAAATCTTTGAAAAGGACAAAAGTGTCAAGACTTATTTTAACCAGTCCAAATTTTCCACTGCAGTGCAAATAGAATACACTCTTCCTGCCAAAAGCCAGTTGCTTGTACTCGGTGTCACAAGCATCTCCCTTGCTTGGGAAACACTGCTGAATGCCAATCTGTGCTTAGTACTGCTGTCCCTAGCACGAGGGGGAAATCTCTGTGGTTACAGGTAAGCAGAGACAGTAGAAAAAGGTCTAGGAAAGTGTTCTGTCAAAACATTTCTGGAAAATTCATTTAGTTTTCACTGCAAAAAGTATTGCAATTCATTGTGTCAAGAACTCTTTTTCAACTTTCCTACTGAAACACAATTTACAATGTATTCCTGAATAACAGTGTGCTTATCCATGGTTATATTTTAGTTACAATACAATGATTCAACCCTATGAAAATAAGTGTTGAGGTGGTATTGTTTCAATATTGCTAAAACACTTCTAATTTCTCCCCCAGTATTTTCACCTTTCAGTCAGAGGAGGCATTGAGATTTGAAATTTCCTTCAGGAAAGTTTTCAACAAAACCTAGTTAGAGTAAAAAAGGCTTCCTTCCCCCCCGCCCCTTGCTCTCTTGACATATTAAATAGCTGAGTTAAAATAGAGAGGGATTGTCATTTAAATATTGAGGATGTATTTTATTATTTCAGGCAGGGACATGCCTGGGTGTGAGACCTAGGAGTACTAGACTAATGCTGCCTAACCAGTCAGTACAGCTGCCTGAATCAATTCACTTTTCAACTTTTAAGCTGAGGGAAATTAAAGGGAAGTCTCTGTAGCTTAAAGTTACTTTTACAAGATGAAGGCAGGTTTGGTTTTTTTCCATTTCAGAATGAGTTCAGGTTTTGTCCCCTTACACTGTCACAGGCAACTGAACTATGCACACAGCAGAAAAACGAGTATGAACTACTCCAGTGTCTTCTGTGTAGGCCAATAAACTGTCCAAGTTTATTCCCTGTGTATCCTTTCTGTGCATTAAGTACTTTGTCTCCTGTTACTTATTAAAAAAAAAAAGTTTATTTTCTAAAATGAAACTGGGTTAAAGAGTAACTTTCTTCAAGTGGCAGTGGGTGGTGAGCTTTTTGGACGAAGGGAGATGTGTTTCACAAATTAAAACAACAGATCGATATGACCCATTTTTATTGGGTCAGTGCTTCTTAATTGTTGCTCAAGCAAAAAGGAAGGTCAGTAGCAGTACTGCACACCAAACCTAGAGATCAAAAAAAAAGCTTGCTTTGGTAAGCAGTGTCTGCAGACAGTTACTGTGCAATCCCTCCAGCTGTAACACTGTTGTTTGCTTTAGGGTTAAAGAGAGGTTTTCAAGATTTCCAGGAAAACAGACCCCAAAACTTGCAAGTAGTCTGAGAAAAGCTTTTCTTCATTTCTCTGCCACTAGTTGCAAAAACAATTTTAGAGGAAAGGTGTTCTCTTTCTGAACTCATGATACCTATTTGACAACATTTATTCTGGGGAGAATAAATTTCCATTATGTATGGTCACACAACACAGGTAGTCTCTGAAGTTTTAAATGTAGGCTTAGAGGGGTTGTTTTTGTGGACAAAAAAATGGTGTGGATTTTGAAAGTCTTTCATTATCGTCTTTATGTTGAGCTTGATTACATATTTTCCTTATTCGTCTTGGGTGCCTAAAGATAATCAGGGAGGGAGAAATCTCTCTATTCATAATATAAAAAGGCAACCTACCCTCAGAAGAGATCAGTAACCAATTGAACACTACTTCTTTTTCTCCAGAGCCATGCAAAAAATAAAATAAAAAATAAAAATAAAAATAAATAAATAAACACTGATTTCTCCTTTACTAGGAAGGGTCATTGAAAATTAGCTTTTAGTGGAAGATTTCAGCTTCTGTTACATAAAACATTTGCTGTCTGAACATTAGCATAAAAACATTATTTAACAAAAATAAATAAATTGTCTTTAAATGTACTTTACAACAATCTGCTCTTCCATCGGTGACTTTAAGGCTAGGCTGCTGTTCTGTCTTTTTAACTGCTGTAAGATATAAAATATTGTGACATAAACGCTTAATCTGGCTTTGCAGTGTGTCCCACGAGATACGTAAGAATTAAAGCATTTGCACATGTTCTACTTCAGAAGGATTTCTTTAGTTCTGGAAGTAAACAAAACTGGTTTTTCATGTTACATGCACACTACTAATAGAGAAAGAGGAGTTGAATCCTTGTGATAAAATAGATGCTGATGAAGGCTTGCTTGAGCAACCCACTGAGAAGTAAAGGTAGGTATTGAGTTTCTTTTCTTTTCCCTTTTGGGAGCACTTTCCCATTGTGATGAGTTGCTGCTTCCAAAGTGTGTTTGAGATAGTTGTGAAATGCTCCAGGACTGGCAGAACATGATCAGAGTGCCTTGCTTCAGCTTCTTTGGGAGCACTCTCAGGTCTTCTCATTTGAAAGGTTTTCTCAGTTCAATCACTGGGAAGGCATTGCTTCTGGGAATGCTCCTAGGTGGTGGAGCTTGAGGTACAGAAGAAGGGGTCTTAGTGATTCTTCCTCTTCTGGTAGGTTTTAAAAGTGCTTTTCTCTAAGCTCCATTTTGCTGGAAGGAAAAGGTATGTTCTCTCTCCTAGTGTAACGCCTTCAAGGGTAATAAAAAGGCAGTAACAACAAAGATTTCCTTAAGGACCTTTGTAATCAGTCATCTTACTCTCAGCTCTGTTTGCTGTTTTCAGATTTTTGTAAATCTTCAAAGTCCTGAAGGATTTCCTTTCATATCCATGCTCCATTCCTGACAGTCAGTCTTTTGTCAACAATTGTGAAAACCAGTCATGCTCCCTCCTGGTACCCTGCTTCCCACATGCATGATGAAAGACACTTGTAACAGAGCAGCATTCAAAAAGGGAATGGGCAAATCTGTGGAAGGAAAATGCAATGAGACCTATTAAATACAAAAACATCAGTTACAGGTGGATGAGAGAAGATTCATGGAAGTTATGATGCTCTGCCTGCCCGGGTTTTGCACCCTTCTGTAGATATCTGGTATTGGCCATGGCTGGAGTCTCCACATTGGGCAAGATGGACTTTTTGGCTGACCTGCTGAAGTCATACTTGTTCTTGGGTAAAATGCAAATGAAGAAAACAGTACAGAAGTGCAGGTATTTTATCTCAGAACAGCAATGCTGTTGGATTTTGTGCAGGGAATTTGATCAGCAGAAGGGGTTTAGTGCTTGAGAGGCGGTCGGATTTAATAGCATTAGATGGTGCTCTTGCTGCCCTTGCCTTGGGATCTTTGGCTGGATGTGCCATGCAACTTCCCAGACTTGGGTAATTTGTTGGAGTATATTATTGATAACACTCTCGTCAGTCTTAAACATACTTTCTTAAAACATATTTTCAACTTGCAAATAAAACATACCTTAATTTGCATGGAGTCTGTGTTTTTTTCAGACCTATCCTTGTCTTGCAGTGCAAAGGGATGCTGTTTGTCACATAAATACATGCCTGGGTAAAAGTTCTGCCTTCTCAGCTTAGTGTGAAACCGGAGCATAGAAAACAGAAAATTGACAACAGCCCGAGCAATTTTAAATTGTGCTCCTGTGTAACAGCGTGTTATCGGTCCTTTGGCAGGTGAGAGCAGTCATTTGATCACATGTTCTCTCCATGCCAGTCTATAAAAATTTCACAGTACATAATCATGCTTTTCTATAAATATTTTTACAGTCCCGGGGAAAAAAAAAATACAATGCATGTCTGGATCTGGGTGTGAGTAGAAGCTCCTAATGTACTGGGGTACCCTTCCTTGGGGAATTGGGTTTGATTAATAGCTGTTACATGGTGCACTCTGCCAAAAGCAAAACATTTGTGTCCACAAGAGGCCAAGCGATAACGTCATTGCTGCCAGGGATGATTAACTCTGATCTCAGAGGCACAGAAACAGAAATTGCTTTTGCTCTCTTGTCAAGGTTGGAGGAGAATTTTGTGTATGAAATTCATACACCTAGAGGATAAAATCAGATTTCTTTGCACTTAGAAACGACAAGTGTTTAAGTTACAAACTGTGAAAGAAAGTACAGACCAAGAAAGGGGGAGAAGGTTAAGTGGAGTGGGATGAATATCACTGTAAAAAAAACCCAAAACCAAACATTAAAAAATGTTTCCTAGAAGAAGAAAAACTGTTTTCTGCAATTGCATTTTAACTGAAGCATAATAAGCGTTAGTTTTATCAGCATGATTTTGAAGCACTTTGATGTTTGAAATACTCTTGTGGGCTTCAGTCATCTACAGACTTAAAGTTCAGCAGAAATATTTCATGGTCCATTAACAAAGTAGTACAGTGGATTGCTGAAAAGGTCCCAGGCTGTGTCTGTTGTTTCTCAGTCAGTGGTACACCTTCCTGCTCACCTGCTTCCTTGGGGACAAAGGACAGTGTTGTTATATCGTAAAGCCAGCTTCAAAGTGAACTGGCAGGTTTTAATAAGAAGCTTGTTGTCATACTGTAAATAGCATGGGACATACTAAAAGGCCTGAACCTGGCACATTAGCAATCCTGACGAGTATGGCTCATTTAGCAAAATTGGTATTTGAAGGTCGTGCTCAGTTTAAATAAAACAGATCAGCATTTTCTAACCTGTCCTGGATTTCTCTTGGCTTAACTAAAAGAGTGAGGATTGAGTCTGGGTAGTGTTCATCTGAATTTACAGTTGATGAGTGTTCATCTCTGGTTGTATAACAGGCAGAGAGAGATGTTGCAATAGTTATCTCCCCAGTCAAGCAAATAAAATAAATAATGATTCTCTTGTAAGTCAGGGCACTTTTGACCAGCTGAGTTCAGATCAGTGTACTAAAGGAACCAGGATTAGAATTTTAGGACCTTTTGCTCCCAGCCACCTGGTCAAAGTAGCAGGCTGCTTCTGGCTTCTTCCTCATTCGAGCAATGTTGGTTTACTCAATGCCAAATGGAAGCTGCTTACCATCTTAGCATGGAAAAAAAGAAAGAAGAAATAAATAAAATGATTAAATAAATGTTCATAAATCTAATTTGAAATTTGTAGAAGAAAATGCATTCATCATGTTCTACTATAATTGAATGTATTTTCTTAAAAACAATATGGTGGTGGAAAGGTTTTTAATTCATATTTGCCATCAAAGAATGGATGAAGTCTCATGGACGTCTGTCTTGTCTTCTCTTGTTTCTTGCATATAGGGACTATTATTTTTTTTTTGACTTCACAAAGGTTCAGAAAAGAGCCAGAAGTCTGATTCTGATTTTAATGCTGTAATTTTATGGACCTACGCAAAAACATTACTGAACTCTACCATACATTGTCCAGTCTTCGTAGATACTAGGTTAGATATTGGGTGCTGGACTGAGTTCAGAAAAGGGCAACAAAGCTGGTAAAGAGTCTGGAGAAAATGTCTTAAGAGGAGCACCTGAGGGACCTGGGGTTGTTTAGTCTGGAGGAGGCTGAAAGACTTTATTGCTCTCTACAGCTACCTGAAAGGATGTTGTAGTGAGGTGGGGGTTGGTCTCTTCTCCCAGGTAACTAGTGATAGGCCAAGAGGAAAGGGGTTTAAGTTGCACCAGGGGAGGCTTAGGTTGAATATTAAGAAATTTTTTTTTGAGAGTGAGTGGTGAGACACTGGAACAGACTGCCCAGAAAGGTGGTGGAATCATCATTGTTGGAGGTGCTAAAAAAATCATCTAGGTGTGGCACTTCAGGACTTGGTTTAGATTCCTGATAATATTTAGTAGACAATTGGACTTGATGATCTTGAAGGTTGTTTCCAACCTTAATGATTCTATGATATTAAAAACTGGAATGTTAGAAATTGGTTGAAGAGAAAAATACAACAAATGTGTAATACTTGCTGATGAATGACATTTCTGTGTTGTCACATCACTTTCTGATCACTTTCTGGTCCTGTTCCCTGATCTGGGGGGATGGTGGAGGGAGAAAAGCCTATCTACCACACAAAAATTTCATGTATGTTCTCTCTTTAAGAATGTAGTTCCTTTGAATGTGATTAACAAGCATGCCGACTGTCAGATTGTCTGTACAAGTTCTCTTTTTTTTTTTTTTTAGCATCTTTTGACACAAGATCCTCTCCATATTGGTTAGTGAGGGATTTTGCCCTGCGAGGCTTAAATCGGCGTGTGATGACTGAGAGTCAGCCTTGCTTTTCAGGGACAGGGAGTATGTCCCGTGGGATAGAGCATCGTAAATACAGGAGCTAGCAAGGGGCAGCCAGACCTGCTGCAGGTGGGGTGCAGGGGAGGGAGCAGAGCTGCAGCCCATGCTGTCATGCCCTGTCACACCTGCTCTGCTCTTGACTGCCTTAGGTGTGGGGCATGGGCAGGTGGTCATGTCTTGGTTGAGTTGGCCGGCATGCCGGATGCCTCACGCTGCTGTGTTGGCTTTATTCTGCACCTGGGGAGGCAGATCATGATGGATCCAGCTTTAGCTGTGGATTAAGCTGCAACCTTGCTTTCCTCAGCAGGGAATCCGAGGGAGAGCAAGAGAAAACCTCGTGGATGAGTCAAGGAAATGGCAGGTAGCTAGAACTAAAAGTGATGCTGGAGTGTGCTCATGGGGTCGTGGCAGTCCTTTGGTGTGCAGCCTCTCTTCGGTTTGAGGGCCTTGATTGCTGTTTAAAGCACAATCAATGGTGAAAAAAAAAAGACATTTAAAAGAATGTGAGGTGTAGTTGAAAAACTGAAGCAAAGTCTTACCATCTTTGGGATTAAAACATGTGCTAGTGTCTCCTAAGCATGTGGCTGTGTACTGAGTGCTTTGCAAGGGGAGTCCACTGTGCAGCTGCAATAAGAGGTATGACTGAGCAGGATTTGGATGCCTTTTCCTGGCCTTAAGGTTGAGGGTTCGGTTGTTGTCAGCCTTCAAATATTTGTATTTCCGTGTAAATGTTTGAGATACTTAACTTGATCTGATTATAGAAGGATGCTTATGTATTAGACTTATACAGGCAATCTTTCTACCAGGGTTTTGTCTGTAAGCATGGTGAACTGCAAAGCAAGTTTCCTTTGTAAATGTGATCAACTGCTGAAGGAGCAGCAGCTCTTTGAAAGAACACAGTGCTTGTCAGTAGTCTGAAGAGGCATCTGTAGTTCGGGGTTCACTAGTTAATCCTTGAATTTGGATGTCATGGGATGGCCTGGGACATGTGGGAATGGTTGTATTGACCTGCTTTGTGTCAAGGTCTTAAAATAGGGCAGTAGCATTTCCCTGGGATTAGGAATGTGACTTTGGTCCTCTTAAAGGTGTTCCCATGTTTGGCTAAGCTCACAGTCTCTTTCTGAAGAGTTGCAGTATATGCGTGCTGGGTTCAAAAGCTGAGTTCTCAAGACATTCTCTTGGCCTTAGAATATCCAACAGGTCACTTTTAGTGACTCTAGGTAGGTCCTGTAGGTTAGTTTTATCCCACTTGAGTTCCCATAGCTAACTGAGTATAGCAGTGATCTGTTCTGACAGTCAACACGTTTCTACCCTGCTAGTGACCTAAAGAAGTGCCACCCCACTTCCACAGTATAGTGAGTCTTTGTTTTGGGGTGATTTTTTTTGATTTTGTTTGTTTTTAAATTCCTTATTTTTAAAGCAGACCATTGTACATGATCAAATTTGTAAAGCTAAGTCCATTTATCACATCGCTTCTGGCTTGCTGGGAAAGGAGAGTTTGTATACTTTAAGTTGTGCAATCTCTCATAAGTACAACTGAAGGTGTTGTTACTTTAATTCTTGAGCTTCTGGTACATATATATACAAGAAATATATGGATCATGTTAATAAACTTTAACAGTAGGAGCAGGTACACCTTTTGAGTTAACTTAGTGGTTTCCCTAGAGGCCTGCGTCGGGACATGTAGAGGGCTCTTCTGCTTTACTCAAAGTCATCACCTGCAGAGTTGACTTTTTGAAGACTAAGTCTTCACTCCTTGCTACACATTGTCTACTAAAGCATGAATACACCACATCTAGGAAGGCTCACCTCCATTAGACAGATTCTGTGTAATCCATTACCACATAATCTGTCTGGTAAGTAAAACTACTGTACCAGAGCAGCCCGTATTTTCTGGATGGCAGGAGCGCCTATTTTCTATCTGAGAGATCCACCTGGTTGGTAATAGAGCAGGGCAGTAACTCTTGAAGATGCTGTCTGCCTAATGTTCTTCAGAAGAACCACCTCTTCTGGGGGTTCCTAGCACCTGTGTGCTTTGCCTTGTTTAATAATTAAAAGAATCTGTAAAAATTGTTTTTACCATAAGTTTGGTTTTGTGGTTTGTTCTTTGGGTTTTTTTTTCATTACTTGGAAGAGGAGAAATAATTACATGGTTTAGAATAGAAGGACGATCTGGAGCCTAACACAGGCTCTTTCCTGTTCTCTCAGAAGAACATGAGTTTGGCAAAAGCCTCCTACTTCTCTGTGCCTTACTAACTTTCTACAAAAGGAAACTGACGTTGTCTGAAAAGAGTGGTCTCAAGCTAAGTAGTTTTTATAAATACATGTTTATGAATTTATTTCAGTTAGCCTACAAAAAACTGCATTTGTTTTGCACGCATATTCTGAATGAATTCCATAGACCCAAGTGTATGAGGGACTGAAAATAAAAAGCAGTAGTTGTAAAAAAAACAAACAAAATTAGTTCTTTTATACTTAGTATGTTTAAATGCTTTCCTCAGCTCAAGTAAATGGAAGCGTTTTGCATCTCAGTTGTCAATATGTAAGTTTTGGTAGTTTGTTTAGCTACAGTGAGGAGTGTAGGCTTGAGTTGGAATCATTAATGACAATAACAGCAAAACAAGCCACCCAAACAAAACAGAAAGTAAACCTTCTGCCTGGATAAGGGCCTGTGCTGATGCTGAGGACTCTAGGTTGGTAAGATTCCATTTGTTTTGGAAGGACAGCTAACTTTGTCTGATGTGTTGGGACACAAATAGAAGTTAGAAGTAGTGGAAAGAAGAGCAGACGTTCACATTTGCTGGAGGCCCTGGTGTTCTCAGTGGGTGGTTTTTGCAACACATAAGGTCAAAGTGGGCTGAGATGTTAGTAACGGCCAGCTGTCTCAGAGGCATTTCACTGAGTCTTATTATTAATGTATTTTCTTCTGTAAATTCCATGTTTCTTTTTCCTCATTTATTTCCCTCCATTTACTCAACCCCTGTATTTTCCCCTGTAACGGTGATTTCTTTTACTTTCCTTATAAAATTCCTTCTTGCCCTTCTCTCCTCGAGTATTCACATCCTCCCTTCATCTTTCTTACCCACCCATCATATGTTTTCCTCATTTCCCATGAATCTTCTCCCTTCTTTCCTCTTCCACAACTATCCATTTTGCTTTCCTACCTTCCACTCCCATTTGTAATTTATTCTGAGCTCTTTCCTTGTATCTTGAACTCTACGTGCCTGGGTTCCTCCCATAATTCCCCCCCTGCCCCCAGTGTCTTTCCTCTCCCTTTCTTTGTATTGTGTCCTTCTCATGTTCGAGCTTTCCAGGTAGCATCTCTTCCTTCCCCCTGCTAAGGGCAGAGGAGGTGTGGCAGCTGCCGAGCATGTGGTTGTGAACACACAGTCCATGTAAGTGGTGGAGATGAAATACTTCTAATTCTTCTGTCTCCACAGTGTTTGCACCTGCCTCCTGAAGGCATGGCTCCTTCAGAAAAGTCTTGTCTCTGTCTCTCTTAAGATTGCATCGGTAGAAAATAATGAAGCACTGAACGCATCTTGAGAAATCAGATAATGTTGTTACTTTTGACAAGATGTGGGCTTTTTAGACAAACTTTTCACGTTTCCCTTTCTTCAGGAAATGTTAATGTAGTAAGAAGATAAGAAATGTTGTATTTCACTCCTCTTTTACCCTCTACCCCCCAAATGCTTTTGACATTAATTCTTGCTGCAGTCTCACGAATCTTGCATGTGATTCTGTTCTGCTACAGCCCTTTATACCCTGCGTGCTGTTTGCTTTACTGCCACGTGCAATGTCTGGTTTTCTTCAGTCTTAACACCTACTGCTTGAGAAATGACTTTGTCAATTTTAGTAGTATGCAGCCCAGCAGAGTATTACTACTCTGACTTTCAGCAGCGTGTGGTGTAACATTTACCCTTTTCCCATCATTTCCGTCTGTCTCCTAAATCTATTGCTGAAAACCGTTACTGACATTTCTGAATTGGAATGGGTGGCTCTAGGGAGAATATTTCCTCTTTTACATTTAGCCAGCTAAATCATCAGCCCAACAGGCTATCAGCTCAACAAGCTGTTGTGGAGAGGCTCTCCTTGTCTTCCCCTCCCTCTCTTTCCTTTTCGTCAGTTATGAGCATTTTCTCACCTCTTTGTACATTTTCAGCTTAACCTTACTCTTCATCAATGCTGTGGGACAATGTTGATGGAATATTTAATTTGAAGAATATTAAATTCATGTACTGTACTATACTACAGTTGTGTAAAATTATTTAAAAATGTACTAATTCTCTTACAACTCATTACTCGTGATGACCAGGCAAAGCTAGCTAAGTATTTATCCAGACCCGACTTATTGCACCTTGGACTTGAAACTGAATTTTTGAGCAATTAACATTTATTCTTGCTAGCAGTAGCAAATTTTGGTGTAGGTATCAGTCATGTAGTAAACCCCTTTCTGGTAGCATATTAAGTAATAGAAAAGTCTTTTGATGTGGAGACCTGGAAGTCAGGACTGGGATCTGTTCCTGAAACTGTGTGAGTAATTCTTACTCGCATTACTAACAATACTGACTTCAATTAAATCAGGTGAATCCAAGCACAGAACAGTAATTATTCTGTCATGGGAAAGCTGACAGTGTTTCTAGAGCTATTTTTATTGATGCATTTTAAACCCTCACCTGTTCCAGTCCTTCTATCTTTATTCTTGCACAAAAATAATCCATTAACTGTTTCTGGCTGGTATCTGCAAAGTGAAGGTTGTGTTCCTTTGAAACTGAACAGAAGGAAGCATCATGTCTGTGCTTTCACTGTCTGCATATAAAGCATAGTCATTTTAAAAAAATAATTGTAATGTCTAACCCTTTAATTTTTCACATCTGTTTTATCCATAAAATATCCTAGGTATTTCATAGTCTCCAAATAGCTTAAGTTTCATATTTTAGATTTTGATGCTGAACCGTGCATTTGTAAAGGTACATGAAAGCTAATTTAATCAAAGAAGAATTTAGATAAAGACTGCTTCATATTAGAACTCATTAGAGGATGATGACTTAGTGGTGAGCCCTTTGAAGCCTTTATGAAACAGCCTTTAGTTTAGTAGGAAAACTCTATATTCTGGATATGGAAGGTTGGGTTTTTTCCCCTGTAATTTTTGAATCAAATTTTGTTAGTTTTTTTGGGTTGTTGTTGGTGGTACTGGTGTTTTTCTTTCACTAAGAAACAGAGGGAGAGGCCAAAAAATCTGAACAGCATACTACCATCCTTGTTTCTGAGGAAGAAAAAAAATCAAGTGAGAGTTTATAATGTAGTAAACACAATCTAAATGGCCAAATGATAAATTAATGGAAACGGGTTCTTGTATATTGTTTTGGAAAATAAGCACACCGAATTGTTTCAAAACCAGCATGCCTAATTATTGTGTCTGCCACATTCATCTATTTAAATCATTCCCAACTTTTGGATTGCTGCCTAGAATATTACTGCAATACATGTTTCAACTGGCTATTCCCTTGTCACGCTTAACTTTGTGAAGGAGGCTGATTTTGCTTGGAAAAAAAGAATTACAAGTGAGCATTGACAGTGTGTTTATAATACCTGATAAGAAGGCATGGTAGGTTTCGTAATGTTGATTTGAATGAGTTGCATGTGAACTGATACTGTATTTGTTTTGTCAGGTCAGTGACTTAAAAGTGCCTTTGTCAAGTCACTTTTATGAGCGAGGACTGCTGCGCTCGTGTTCTCAAAATCCCGTCTTTGCCAGCCAGACATTGCCTTCACCTTACGCTTGGCAGAAGATACCTCAGCTCTCTCCATTTGCCAATTAGTTGATGGGAAACTGAAAGCAGAAAAAGAGGAAGAATAATAATTATTATTCCTGGGACATGAACAAATGACTGCATTGCTCTTCTTGTGTAATCAATACCAGCAAGCAACCGTCAGAGAACTACTGTTCTATCAAGGAGTGCCATTGCATTGAAGGACCTTGGCTTAAAACTGATCCATCCGTGATACAATCAACAAGCCCACGTGTTTTGCAGACAGAAATGCAACTGAGCATGGTTTTTCCCAGCCAAAAGTCTAGAAACGGGACTTAATGATTGATGAGTGACTGCTTGCTGATAAACTTTCTCTGTTTATTCTGCTTTGTGTGTGGTGGACATCATTAATTGTCCCTCACTTTTTTTAAAAAGTTTCTTTTAAATTGAAACTATTTTTTTCTCTTTTTCTTTTTTCTTTTTTTTTTTTTTTCATTTTTTTCTTTTCTTTTTCTTTCTGTTCCCTTTGTCATTACTTTTGGAAATTTCCTCGGCATAATTCACTTGACAGCAGTTTACGAAGTCGGAATCAGCTTTTCACCATGGCTTTGAATGTTGCTCCCGTAAGAGACACAAAATGGCTAACGTTAGAAGTGTGCAGGCAGTTTCAGAGGGGAACTTGCTCACGCTCTGATGAAGAATGCAAATTTGCACACCCTCCTAAAAGTTGCCAGGTCGAAAATGGAAGAGTTATTGCCTGCTTTGATTCCTTAAAGGTAAGAAAAAAATATCGCATGTGTAATGAAAATCCTACTACATTGTACTGAGTGGAAAATGTGAAATGATGAGTTACGACTAAACCAGGTTAATCAGAAAGTGATTTGTTCTTGGTAAAATGTATATTGATACAAATGTTGTTTGTCATAACTTTTTTTAAATTAAGTTTTTAAAATATTTCCTTCTAAGGATTTTATTTTCCACTGTCAATATGTTGTTTACAAAAATTCATATGGCTGTGGGATAAAAGATTGCTTACAGCTGGTGGGACAATTGTGTTCTCCTGAGAACACAATTTAATGAATTATCATTGTTTCATGGCAAATGAAAATACATAATGACACAGTACTAGGCCATTACAGAGTCCTAATGAAACCAATCGGATGGAAAGTGTGCAGATTCTTTTGTTTAAATGAACAGAAGAAAAGTCTAGCCATTACTTTGATTTTGACACAATAGGTTGTTTACTCTCGGTGCTGGGGACTCTCAGCTAAATTAATAATTGCATGTATCAATAGTGCAGCTAGCAGTGTCAGTTTAGAACAGAGTGAAGGGATTCTCTCCTTTGGAGGCTATTTAGCAATTGAGTTGTTTGGTCGTAAATGTCTTCTGACTTCCAAATGGCATCAGGCATGCTTTAGGAGACTATTTTAAAAGTTCTGTGAAAATACTGTTTGTACTGCATAAAAGAAGATTACTGACCTCGTGGGATTTGGGGAGTACACAGTGTTTTCTGTGACGATACATTTCTGTTCTCATGTCAACAGAATGAAAAAGCGTATTTCATATAAATAATTGAAGGGCAGAATTGAGCATTTTGGATCTTATTTTGAAAAGTCTGGCTGTGGCTTTGTCTTTTGGGCATGGGAGAATGTCTTGGCTTGCTTTTTAAATTTAGCTCTGTAGATCAAGATTTCAATCATTAAGAACTCCTTGACTGTGAAAACATCAGCGTGAACAAGAAGAAACTTCAGTATTACTTGAAAATGTTTATTTATTGTCATTATAACTTTTTTTTTTTTTGGTGCAATGCAAGATATTGTGCTAGGCATCTCTTTCTCTGTTTTTTCTCCTTTCTTTTCTTCCTCTGAAGATTTCAAAGAAAGCAACTAGGGGAAAATGTTTGTGAGGGGGTTATGTTCTGTGTATCCTGTCAGCCACAACAGCACCTTTGGAGTCATGGCAATATGTCGAGTGCTATTAATGACCTTAATCCATGGATTAGTGCACGATAAACTCTAACAGCTTCTTTGTAGATGTTCTTGTGTATTGATTGTCTGCCAACAGGATAATTATTTTTTTTTTTAAACAGGCAGGCTGGTGTCTGCAGCAAATGGGCAATAATCAGCTTTTATGAAAAATAAGCAAGTCAGCAGAAGCTTTTTAAAATACAGTTTCTAACAACTCTAAAGACCCAGAGCTGTGTCTGGGAGGTTGGAGGCAGGAGGCAGGGCTCTGTGACCCCTGTGCCGGCAAGAGGTGGGTCTGCAGTGAGAGATGCTGCTGCTGTGTCATTCTGGCCAAAGTGATGATGTGCTTGTCTGCACTGCCTGAGGGCAGCATCGCTTCCCCTGGCAGTGTAGGGTGCTTGCAGCAGAGGTGCCAGTGATTAGAGCTGGACACTTTGGTGCAGGGGTGGTTATCACCCACGAATTGAAACTGGAATCACAATCTTAAGTTAATAATACAGCAAAGAGAAATCCTGAGGAATCACTGCAAAAAACTTACTGACAACCATCATCAGTGCTCAGTGGAGAAAAGTCAAATACCACGTGGAAAATGTATGCAGGGGTGGTTATCACCCACGAATTGAAACTGGAATCACAATCTTAAGTTAATAATACAGCAAAGAGAAATCCTGAGGAATCACTGCAAAAAACTTACTGACAACCATCATCAGTGCTCAGTGGAGAAAAGTCAAATACCACGTGGAAAATGTAGTCAAAGCAAGCAGGAGGATTTGTCCTAGTGTGGGAGGGCATCTGCTCTGAGGGGCAAGCTTGCTCCAGCCCAGCTCTGATGGGTGAAGCAGTGCTGCTCCATCCCACTGCCCATCGTCTCCCCCTTACCAACTGGCAGAAGTGAGCAAGTACCTGGGCCTCCCATCCTGCATTTTCCTGTTGAGTCTATTAGGTTAATTGCTGGTAAAGATGGGATTATACCAAGAAGCCAGATTGAGCCCTGAAGCAGCAGAGGTGGAGGTAGAGGTTTCTTCCTGCCCACCCTGGTGCAAGTTCGATCTGGTAATGGAACATCTTCAATTGCAGCTCCTCGACACTGGGCGTGATCCAGAGCTGTGTGTTTCAGTGTGCTGCCCGACCCCACGATGCGTAAAAAGCTGTTGGGGATCGTGGCGAGTGCGTGGTTCTTGGTTGTATCAACTGGTATCCTCACAGCCATTAGCTCCATTATTCAGAAGAGTTGAGTTTAAATTTCCGTGTGTATGTTGAGAATGTGCCTGGTTAACTCAGTTTGCTTATACTGCCAGTTAAGGGGCTTATATTGTTAGTCATATAAATCGAGTTGATGCGTAGCTTTTGGAAATACTGATGTTAATCATACAGTTTCAGAATAAGGCCTTGGCTTGTAACAAGCAGGATAATTTTTCATGTAAATAAACAGAACAGTCTAGGATTATAGGTAAAATCAGAATTTAATTAAAAAAAAGCCAAGAACTGTTTTCCTTGCTGAACAGTGAACCACACTTTAATACAGGCAATTATTTAAAGTTTATTTACATAATATCTAGAGCTTTGGAGACTTAGTGTTTTAACTGCCTTGGTTTGGTGTACCTGCTGTAAAAATAAATTATAGTGAGTATGTTGAGTCTTTGAATAAACTTCTTCCTACTCAGAGAAAACAGGGAATTTTTTTAGTCTCAGTTTGAGGTATGTGTTACATTTTGGTGGTGCCTGGTAATGCTGCTCTGAGACAGGCTCTTCTTTACACACTGATCCCCTTTTTGGGGAAAAACTGTGAGCTCTCCTGCATGCCACCTTCTTTCCAGATATCCAGAGTAGACCAGGGAGCATTGTTATCGGTATTTGCCAGCTGGATCAGACTGCCAAAGCACCAGTATGGAGTTACAGGAGAGAGTCCAGCAAAGGGCCACAAAGATGATGAAGGGTTCTGGGGCATCTCTTCTGTGAGGACAGGTTGAGAGATCTGGGACTGTTCACCTCGGAGAAGAGAAGACTCAGAGGCAGCTCATCAATCTATATATAAATACCTGAAGGAAGGGTGCAAAGATGATCATCAGGCTCTTCTCGGCGGTGCCCAGTGATAGGACTGGAGGAGATGTGCACAAACTGAAACACAGGAGGCTCCCTCTAAATGACAGGAAACACTGTCACTGTGAGAGCGACTGACCACTGTCACATGTTGCTCGGAGAGGTTGCAGGGTCTCCATCCTTGGACATATTCAAAAGCTGACTGGGCATGGTCCTGGGTAATTGACTCTTAAGTGTTCCTGCTCGAGAGGGATTGGACCAGATAACATCAAGAAGAACCTTCCAACTTAAACTATTATGTGTTTCTCTGAACAGAAGAATCTTAATGCTGACTTGCCTGTATCTTTAGGTTTGTTCTAAGCTAGCAAAAGCTGGTGTTGCAACTGAAAAAGTAATTTTATCCAGGGACATCTGCCTCCACATCATATCATGTCCTCCTTTGTGCTCTCATCACTGTCTTTGCAGTTGTATGGTGCACCAGGTTGGGAAATTGTGATTAAACCTAAGTTGTTGTAGTTGCTGCTGACAGAAGGGAGAGGGGCCATGTGGCACCAGCAGAACACTGGATCATTTCTGCCAGCCATAGTGCTGTGGCCTTAGGCCAAGCTTCTGGAGTAACATGATTGCATCAGAATCCAAATTTTCCTGTATTAATGTATTTGAAGGTCTGTCTTTTCCAAGTAAAAGGTCAACAGAATTTAACAGACCCTGTTTGCTTTTAACTCAAAAGGGATTTTTTTGGCTCTGAATACCAGTCCTTGCAATACTTGACTTTAAACCCAGCAAAAGTTGCAACAGCAACCAATTGGACTGATTACAGTTTTGAGGATCCGAAATGCTCACTGTTGAAGACTGTCTGGGCTCTGAATATCCTTCATCTGTGAGATGCTTCAGGCTAGACAGAAATAGCTTAGGACTAATGAGCTTGGTTCAGTTTCAGGCCAGAAACTTTCTGATTTCAAGCCAGGTTCCGTGCATTGGCTTCTGAGATGCAGCTCAGCATTTGTTTCTTACTCTTGGTGAAGGACAGAGCCTGGTCTGTTGTGAGCAGCACATTTGTGGCATGTTAGGAGAGCATAGGTGGATCATTCCTTTGCACCTGGTGGGTGATGGATGCAGCAGTTGGCCAGATGCATGCTGGTCATAGTATCATCTCCAGTGATGGGGTTCCCTTCAGCAGAAGCTTCCCGTGTGTGACCACGTGGGCACACTCGAAACCATACCAGGCAAGCAGCCTCAGTGAACTGAATGTGAAGATGAAAGTGTCTCTGAGCTAAGCTGGTTGGCCGTGCCTGAGGTGAATGAAGGGGTACTTCCCTGGTGAAGCCCCGAGCCCTGCTGGTGGCCAAGAATGTGGAGGATGCTGCCAGAGCTGGAGCCTTGTCTGCTGCTTTAATGCCTCCCAAAGCCTTTTTGGAGCCCTTACAGGCTCCCCTTTGGATGTTGCAGTGTTTGTGTGGTGGGAAGGGACTGTGAAGAGGCCTGTCTAACTGGAAAGTTAACTGCTCTGTTAATAGCTTTATACTCCTCACTGGCTTCAAGTAGCTTAATTTAAAAGTGAAGAACCTGGATATAGAACACTTAATATAAAAGTTGGACACTATAAGCAAACCTGTTTTCAAGGCTTTCTTGTCCTTCAAGTAGTAAAGAACAAAATACTTTCAAAGGAATGCTAATAGACAAGATAATGTCTGGAGACAAGAACACGCAACACTTTGCTGTATTTGAGGTGGAATAAAAAAACTCTAACATGAAAATGAATGGTGATGTCTAAGAGGGAGGAAGGGGAAAATCTTGACAGATCATGAGCATTTTGCTGGAAATTGACTCATATGTTTGCAGGCAAATCAGGGGTTTAAATTCTGTGTTATTTCTCAACTCAGATTTATACCCTCTGTAGGTCAGCCACTAGAAGGATATGTTGTCTGAGCTAATACTAATAACAGAGGAGGGATCTTGAAGATACTGTCATTGCAAGTTTTATGGTGTTAAAAAGAAAACTAAAGCTTCTTTAGATTTTTTTTATCTGTATTTTTTTATCAATTTACTAGTGTCTAAACACTTTGAACTGTTTTATTTATTGAGCCAGCAGATTAATGTGAACTGTTCATTTGCATTTTCATGAAAGCCTTTTAAGATTATGCCTATCTGGTCTCATTTGGCACCACAGAACAAAAGTAGTTGAAGGCTGTACACAGAGACCCGTTTACAAAGTTAAAAGGGTTCCAGGAAGAAGAAGAAAAGAAAAAAAGAAACAAAAAAAAAATTAGTAACATCCACTTTGTTGAAATACCTGGAACTGAAACGAATCTGTTTAAGATGGCCTCAGCTTTATTTAGAAAAGGGGGTAAAAAAGTCTTTGTAAAGTGAGCAGACTGTTTGTAAGGGAGTGAGCTTGGAGCTGGGATGCCGTAGGTAGAATCATTTGCCTTTCTGTGAGTCTTTTGTGGGTCTCTTATTTTACAGATGTCAAGAACTTAGGATCATCTCACACTTCGAAGTAGGTGATACCTACTGTCACTGGGCAGACTATAGATGAGCACCATATGCAGAGGGGATAGTTTGTCTGTATTAGAAAGGTTGTAAATGGGTGTTTATAGAGCCCTAGCTGGCTGAATTTCTGCCCATCGCCTGGTTTGCAGTGTGACACTGTTCACAGACAAGGTGAGTTCAAGGGCTGTGCCTACAGCTGGTAGGGAGGAATGACTGAAATGGGCAGACTCACTTCTGGGAAGCAAGAGTGGCTTATTCCTTCTGAGCCCATGAATTTTGCCTGCTTTGCTGCACAGTGACCCAATTTCAGCAGGATGGGGGGCTATAGGCTGCCCTTTTCTGTTGTTGTAGACTCTGGGGTTGTGTTAGTTGCAGGCTCCAGTCTTCCAGGTGGGGTATGCAAATCCAGATCTCATTCTTCCAACAGAGCAAAACATTCAGTTGCATCCTTTCTTTTTCACCCACCTCTGTTTTTTTTCTTGTAAAAGGTCCAATAAAGTACAGGTAGTCTGAGAATACCACCTGTCAGAAGCTTTCGTGTTTCTGAGTTGCTGCAGAGTGTGGGCATGAAGAGAATGTGTCAATCAAGGCCAGTTTTAGATGACTGAGAATTAACTCTATAGGCTCCATCTGTATTCAGAATAGTAATGGCTACCCTGCTTCAGAACATAGCCCCATTTAGCACAGTGATCCAGTAATGGTCAGTAGTGGAAATTTAGGAGGTGGTGTGCAAATGTACAGTGGCTTCCTGGAGTGCTCTCCTAGCTCCTAGTGGTGTGGTGCTCAGGCATGTTGAGAGCCAGGCATGATATGGTGGTACTTGATAGCTCACAGTGACCATCTTTCCCCTGGTTTTGTCCTGCTGATTTTTGAACCCTTCATAACTTAAGGATCTACAACCTGGCACAGCAAGGACGCCTGCAGCTTCATTATATACAGTGTGGAAAACAACTTCCTTCCATTCTTCATTTAAAACCTCTTCGTTTCATGGATATGCCCGGTTCTTGTGTTGGAAAAACAGAAGGGAATCGCCTGTGAATTGTCCTAAAGATGAATCTGGGTGGTTTTTTTCCACTGACTTTTCTTTAGAAGGGGCATGTTTCTCCCCCATGAGTTCAAAGGAAGTCTCATGAGAAAAGACTCAATTGATTTAAATATCCTCTGTGAAAACAGTGTTCCCAGGATAGGTATGATTCCTGAAGGCCCTACTTTTTCAGGCTATGGGATTTTTTTTGACTCGGAACAAAGTGCATGGTGTCAGATGCTGCATGAAATGATGCCATCCTATTTCCAGAGACTTATTTCCCCTTATACCCAACTCCTGCAACTGTGAGCTGCTGCTGAAAAGAGATGCTTACATTGTGTCCTGCATCCTACCAGAGTTAGCTCCCCTTTTCTATCTCTGTTCAGGTGACCATGCAGCCATGCAACTTGTCTGAGATGAGCCAAAGGAAAGGGAAGAACTGAATTAGAATTTACAATTCCAATGCTAAGAACCGCATTGGATGTGAGGTGGACAGCTAATCTAGGTGGCAAAATCTAGAATAAATTGAGATACAGTGGGGTTTAAGAAAGGGGTATCTCTTTCTGAAGACAACACCCCTCTCCTTTAGCACAGAGTTTAGGGACTCTTTGTACTCCCTGCCTTGTCAATCACCTCTCTTTCTTTGTTTTCTGCAAAACTCCTCTATTTTTAGTTTCGAGTGTTCTCCTGTAGTCCTCAAAGCATGCAACAGTTCCTTTTTCCTGTTTGTCTCCCTCTCATTTCTTCACATAGCTGTCTCCATGCCAGCTCTTCTGGCTTAGCTAAAGGTAGGGTTAAAACCAACCAGATGAACTGTAGGGTGGGCACCCTTAAAAATTAATGAGCTCAGCTTAAATCGTTTAGGAGAGAGTCAAGCAAAACTGAAATGAGCCTTTAACTGTTACCTTACATGGTGTTGAACTATTTTTTAAATTAAAAAAAAAAAAAAAAAAACATCAAATACAATGGATGCTTGCTCACTGTGGAGGGGGCCATGCTGCTCATTAGGATTTGTCCCTCTTTTGAGAGGTACATTTCTTACCTGTTGCAGAGCAGAGTCTGGAGTTACAGCTCAGTCTCACTGCCTGTGGCATTTAACCCACAGGAGCTGGAGTCTACGGTGGGCTGCCAGGGCTGAGCTGAGGGCTGGTCCTTGCAGTGGAGGGACAGCAGACAAGTCAACTCTGAGGAGCAAGTCCTAACCTCGTGCCACTTTCTGCCATCAGACTGAAACTACAAAAAGCAGAGAAGTACAAGTTGAAGTTCATTAGGTAGGCTGTTAAAAACGCTGGGTGTCTTCTTCAGGCCCTATTTTCTTTCCTCATTTGTCTCTCAGCAGCAGCACTGAGAGCACAAAGCTGTCCTGGCTGTCACTAGTGTATCCCCTGTCACCACCTGACCTGTCAGATTTTAAACTTTTTTTTAACATTCTGAGAATGTGTTGTTAAGATTCCTAAAGGAGGACCTGGTTGGACATCTTATTACTGAGCTACCCAGATCCTCCTTCCCCCTGAAGGTGAGGGAAGCCCCTCTTCCCTATTGCACAGTTCAGTGGTAGAACCTCTTCATGGTCAGAGGAGATGCCTTTCCCAAGCAGACCTGTTGAAACATCTTGTCCCTCCTTTGGCCTGTTAGGACTGCCTGATGCGAGTGGATGTTTACCAGCAGTTTTCACTGTTGGTTATGGTGTAGAATTTGCTGAACAGGTCATCTGGTCTCTGGCCTGGGGAGGAGGATGAGCACTAGAAACAAATGGTGAAAGAAAAAGCGGTTAAAGAATGGTTATGGAAAGATGTAATACAAATACATCATCTTGTTCACTGAACTGTGTTGTCCTGAGGCACTAAAAAAGTATATAGTAGTTGCTGGGTGGTGTTCTTGCTGGACTGAGTTAATTCCTGGAGCTTGATGCATCCATAAGCCCAGCAAAGACTCACAAAGAGCATTCCCAGGTAGTCTGCCATACCCATTCAGCTCAGAGGCAGCTGCCACTCAGTTATTGGTCTAAGGCTTATTACATGAAGAATTGCAGCTAGGCAGACTAATTAGAGCTTGGGAAACCTTGGTTGAAGGGGCTGGGAGTTTGGCAGATACTCTTCAGATTTTTGGGCAATTTGGGGTGCTTCATATACCCATCGATTCACCGTGTAGTTTTTGTTGCTCCCATAAGCTTTATAATAACCAGTCTGTGGGTGTAGTGAAGGCAAAATTCAATCAGAGTCTCTGACTCATCCCGTCACTAGGATTTTGAACACAAGAGCAATTGCTCACTGCCCACTCCTCCCCCATGCTCCCTATTAACTCAGGTCACTCACTGTTCCCACAGACTTGCTCCCTCCAGGTCTCCCCACCTACTCCTTTATTTTTCTGGCAGGTGGTTCCTCTTTTCATTCCAGGCTCTTTTTTTCCCCTTGGCCCTGTGTATGTAGCTTTTTCTCAGCTCAGGCATCAGCTGTTCTTCCCAAGCTGTTATACTTGACTGCATCATCAATACAAAAAACAAGGTTGTGCTCAGATGCAGAGAGCTTCCTAATGTAAAAGCCTAGCAGAGACAAGACCCGTATTCCCGTGAGTCCAGGTCATCCCCAGTACTGGAAACATACCAAAAAAACCACAAAAAGAATTAGGGAGTTTATTTGCAAGTCCTATTGGCAACCCTACCCCTCTCCCAGTCAAATCTCCTCAAAGGAAGACTGGCACCTTGTCTTTGAGGAGGTGGATTGTATTTGAAACCCACTGCAATAAAAGGAAAGTTGTCATGGTTTTAGAGATATTGGAACTTACTGTTGAAAGCCTGCTGTGAGGTACCCGACCCACAACTGAAATGCAAAAGGAAATCAAAAGCATCTGTTTTCTTCCACATGTATGTATTTCTTGTGGCTGTGGACATGCTGTGCCACCTCCAGGATGAGATTCCAGCAAGGTCTTGACCACAACAAAGAAGAAATTAATGATGAGGAAAGGAAACTGTCTTCCTGTCTGCTTTGTTAATGAGCTGTATCTCAAGGTGTTGTGAACAACACCTCCAAAGTCAGATAGCCCCAGTGCTTGGAAAGACAAATCATTGGGGGGTAAAAAGAAAGGAGGAGACAATCAGTGGAAAACCATGTGAAAATATATGAGAGGCATAGCAGTTGTGGTTCAACCCCCCTGTGTGCTTGTGACAGCTCAACACCCTTGTGTGCACCTCGCAGCTCAAGGGGCCAAGGGAGCTGTCTGGCTCCTGCAGGCTCACGCACTGCTCCACAGCATGGCACTAGGCCATGCCACTCCACGCTCCTGACTGAAAGGTGACCTGGTGCAATCACCACAGTGTAGACATGCCCTTTTTCATGAGACATCACCAGGTGTCAGACCTTGTTTTCTCCTGGGCTTGTTTGGCTTGAATGAGAGGGGATCCATGATGCGCAGGGTCATGGCAGTTGTGTGGATAGCCTGGGCTAGCAGCCCATCAGATGTGCCACTGCTGCCTCACCTGCATGGCCCATAGGCCAGAGACCTTTTAAACTTTGTAGAAAACTAATTTTTATTTTTTTTTCTGAAATTCAGTTTAGACCTTGAGCACTCTGCAGTGTAGCTGCAGCTCTGACTGAATGGGTTCATGTGCCATTTTAGGTGTTGTGAGGAGAGGAGGTTACCAAACGTTAGTCTGGTGGCACCTGTGAGATACACAATGGCCATAAGAACAGCTTGACTGTGATTCAGAAGCTGACCGAGATGCTAGGACCTTCTCTGTTGGTTCACAGTGACCCAAAACCCCAAATCCATCATGTCAGACACTAGACCAAGCCTTACTGGCAGTTGTCAAGCGGGCCCCTAGCCCTCACCCCCAGCTGAGTAAAACACTCAGCGAAAGCCAACTGTTTAAGCTAGATGTGACCTGTGAAAGAAAAGAAATTCACAGTGATTTTTTTTTTTTTTTTTAAGATCACTTTCTACATTAGGCCATCACTTTAAAATTAGTGTGTGTTTATTTGCTGTGGATAGAATCTGGGTCTTTGGGCTTGGTTCCATTGACCAAACCAAGGCATCTGATACTATTTGAGATGGCCTGGAGTGCTCTTGATGGCTTTCCAGTGACATGTCAGAGGAGTGTGTCATATCTGCTGGCACCATGCAGAGGTCCAGGATGTCTCAGGGTGCTCCAAATGGTCCTGCTGACTTCTCTATGGCAACAGAATGAAGACCTTCTTAGGAGGCGGGGTTAGCTCTTGTACTAAATGGAGACTTTGACATCAACTGCTTTGAGTAAAAATGTGGACAACACATTTGCCACAGTGATGACCTGTCTGAGAGGAAAGCTGGGGTGTAGGACAAACCCAGAAGAAACTGTCCTCTGCAGCAGAAAAATGTTGTGGAGGTCAAGTAGGGGATGAACATTTTTGGCATGTACTTTGTAGCTCACCATTAGTAATGCTCACAGCTAATGTCTACTCATTAATTTGAAATGGTTGTGACCTGTGTAACTGGGCTCATCTTTTTTTTTTCTATGATACAAAAGATCTTTCTAGGCATAGGGATGCTATGACAGCAAACTCATTCTATTTAAAAATAAAAAAATAGACAACCTCTTGCAAATTTAAATTCAATAACAACCATAACTACCTCTTCAAGAAGATTTTAAAGCTAGAAATTAACTGGAATATGGTCTACACATTTGCAAAACCATAGAAGAAACCAAAGAAATCCCATTCCTCCAAAGTATAATTCTCCATTGTTCCATTTGCAGATGTGCACATATGTCACTTGCCATCAAATACGCATAGAGTTGGTTTCTGATACAAAAATAGGAAAAAACGCCTCCTTTTCAAAGAATATCTTAATGGTAATTTTCCAAAGGTAGTGGGTAATAACAAATGTCATGAAAATGCAGGCTACTCCCCAAATGCATTTTGCCTTGTGTGTTACTAAAAATGGAGGTGAGGGGTCTCCATGTGCAGAGGTGGAGGTGTGTGGCTATAGCTGTGGAGATACCGTGAGCATCTGTAAATTACAGCGTCGGTATGAAGGTGGTCTTGTGCTTCATGCTTGACCACACTGATGCCGTTGCCATTGAAGTTCCAGCCTGTAACAGTCCTCAGAATAAATCATCACAAATATTAATTTGCTGCAAAATTCTCATTACTTCAGTGAGAGCAGCATTAGCTGATTAGTATGCATGAACCAATTTGTGTTCGAAGTGCAGGAAAAGTCTACAGTTCTCTTTCTTTAATTGAACCTTCTGGCTATAATTGTTTTTAGCCTGGATTCTTGAGGAAATGAGCTTTATGCAGTCAGGCTGCCTCTCTTTCCCTCCTCCCTGACTAACTTGTGAACCCACTGGTCAGGTTCAGCCAACCTTGACAAAGAGATCATAGTCTCAAGGATAATGAAGTTCCTCCAAGTTTTGTAAAAACAGGCAGTGAAACAGTAGGGCGGAGAAAGAGGGAGAGACCTTTAAGACCTCCCAAATGAAAGAATTGGTTCTCGGAGAGCACAGGCAAAAGGAGATTCTTAGAACTCAATTAACCACAAGGAAGCTGGGTTTGGGGATTTGCAACCAAATGTGTAAAGCCCCTGCCTTCGTTTGTGCCTTGCTTGCAGCGCAACCCGTTTCATGATACTAGTGGGCTTTGTGCTGAGCAGGGCTGTTGCAGAGGACAGCTTGCAGTCACTCCCTCTTACCTTTAGCCTCCACTTGCTTGTGAAGCATATTTCATTATATTTTCTTTTTTTGACCATTTCAAATAGCAGATTTATCTTGCTGAGTCATTGCTGTTTCCCTCAGGAAGAGAGAAATTTCCATTAGAAATGCAGGTTTAGGTCTTACTTGAAATGGGTGTTCAAGGCAGTGAAGGTCCTGGATGATAGGTGGGGAAGCTGGGTGTTGTATAGAAAGCACCCCAGAAATTATAAAAGGCAGTAAGAGAGGGCAAGAGGAGATGTCACTCTTTATAGCATGTGGTTTGAGCTCATCTGGAAGGTGAAGTTTGCAGTTGCCGTCTCTGCTGACAGGTTTCTTGAGGCATTTTTCCTTTAGACAGACGCTTGGTGAAAAAAAGTGAGAACTGTCCTGGAAACAGAGGTGACTATGTTTTATATAAGAACCATATGCCATTTTGTCCTGATCTCTGAGCATCTCACTCTGTTTTCAGGGCAGCAGCACTCAAGACTCTTCCTGTATCCTGGTGGAGGAGTATGCTGGTCTTTGGAATTACTCAAGTCAGGCCTAAGAGATGTTTGCTCTTTCTTCCTTTCCCCAAACTTGCCATTTTTGTACCCTAATTAAGTCCTCCACTGTTCCATGCATAGATAATCTTTTAAACAAGTACTGCTATAGAAATTTTAAAAACCCCACAACAGATTTAGTCAGCTTTCCCTAAAGCAGCAATAGTACTACATGCAGGCTTTCCTCTAGCAGATATTTCTGAGTGCCAGCTGTTACAATATATGTAATGTGGGTGATGAGCAAAGGAGTTTATTATTAGGTAATTGAATAAGGCTGTTCTTTCTAATTAGTTATTTGCCTTTTGGTCCTGGATGTTGTAGGAAGATCAGTTGTGATCTGTGCCAGTTCTATCTTGGTGTGCCTTGGTTTGCTGCGAAGCAGATGCGCATCTCAGTGATGCATGTGAGCATCAGGGGTGTGAACGTAGCCAGCCAGTTTTTTATGTGAAACGAGAAATGTTATCACTGGCTAATTAGGTAGCAAGTGAAGGTTGATTAATGCATAACACATCTGTATACATGCCCAAAATCTATTTCGTGGTTTTCCTTATTGACACAAGTGGAAATATCAACCGGAAATCTTGTGCAATAAGTCAATAAATGTATAGCTTCTTTAGATGCCATAAAGAAATTGGGGCACATTGGGTTTTGGTTCAGTTCAGCAGAAGTTAAATAACTGAAACGCCTAACAGGTTTTGTTGATCCCAGCATGCTTGTGATCTTAGACTGCTTTATTGCTTGAAACAAGATGTGAGTAGAACAGCCCAAAGGAAGAGAGTGACACCGGTGACGTAGCAGAGCCCAGTAATAGACACCGGTGCCCTGCATTGTTGTGGATGCTAGGAGATTGGAGAGAGGACAGTGCAGTTTGGAAAATGCTGTGCTGTTTTTTTCAGTGATGTTTGTAAGAGAGAAGCAGGTGCGTAGAGAGGGGAAATCTGCAGGAAGAACTATGTGCTGCTGTTGCACATAACATGAAGCAACCTTCTCTCTAAACTCACTGTTTTGATGTGATGATAAAAAACAGCAGGTACAGAGAGTATGGGAATGACAGTGTTATTATGAGGGTATTTAGATAGTATTTCATGTTCTCTGGCGTGGCTGTGTAGTTCAGACTGGCTTGGAGAATGGTGTTATCACGCAGAATAAAAATTTTCTGTGCAACTACAGGTAAAGAAGAATGAAAAAAAGACCTTAAATGAGCTGAAAGGAGGGTTTAAACTTTTGGATATGACATCTGCAGGGTCCTTATTGGAATTGATTTGTTTGTTTTTTAATATTTTTTTTTGGCATTCCATGCATGTACTTTTTATAGTTAAGACTCCAGTTTAATTAAATAAGCATAATTTTTCGGTATAAATACAGTAACTTTAACATGCTTTCTCCTTCCCAAAGAATGTGGAGGAGACACACTTGATTTTTATTTAATTACAGTTTCCTAAATGTAGTATTTTTCTCTGTTCTTCATAAGGCTGCATTTGTCTGAAGATGCTGCACAGACCTCTTAAAAATCTGTGTAAAATCTGGAGTACTTGTAAATCTTTTCTTAGTTATAGATCTGCTATGGGTACAGCTTTCTCTTATACCACTCCTAAAATTAGTGAGTGGTAAATCTGGAGGTATCGATCTTTACGTTTATATTTAAGCACATCTCTGCTTGCAGAATACTTCTATCTGCCTGTTTTGACCTGAAATAGTAAGTCTTCAGTCTACAAGTCTTATTAACCACTCCCATCCTAGACCCCTCTAGAATAACAAATATGTATTGGTTGCTGAAGATGTTTATTTAAATGGTGGCTTTTGACATGATGTGCTGTGTTATTTGAAGCAAATTATTTAAGACGTCTGTCCCTTTGCTTTCACCCTTCTGAAAGGGATGCAACTCTGTTGGGTTTGGTTTTGTTTGCCTTTTTTTTTTTCTTTGAACTTATCTTCTCTTTTTCTTTCAGAAGTAGGAGAAATTAATAAGCTGTCCAAGGTTAGTAAGCAGAGACAATACTTTCCTGCTACCACAGCTGGGAAGAAAACATAAAAACTTTTGACTCACAAGACCTTCTTTGGGTCATATTTATAGATAATTATCGAGTGTCTTCAAAATACCAAGCATGCCTGTCAATACTCAAATACAAACAAACAAAAATTTAAAAAAAATATGGAAGAGGCTGCATCCGTAACAGAACTTATTCATCTAGGAGTTCATGAATGCATGAGTCACATGGTTACATACATGATGACCTATATGACCTTGTCTAGAGAAAAAGTCTTATGAGGAGTGGCTGAGGGAGATGTCATCACTCTGAACAACTACCTGAAAGAAGGTTTCAGCAAGGTGGGGGTCAGTCAGTTCTCCTAGGTAACAAGTGACAAGACAAGAGGAAGCAGCCTCAAGCTTTACCAGGGGAGGTGTAGATAGGTCATTAGGAAAGGTTTTTTCACTGGAAGAGTTGTTAAGCACTGGAACAGGCTACCCAAGGAGGTGGTGGAGTCACCATCCCTGGAGGTATTAGAAACCACATAGATGAGGTGCTTAGGGATGTGCTTAGTGGTGGGATTGGTAGTGTTAAGTTAATGGTTGGATTTCATGATTTTCAAGGTCTTTTCCAACCAAAATGATTCTATGACTTTATATTTTGACCTGGTTTGGGTGAAAACAGAATTCTTTTCAGTGATTTTACTTTTCAGCTCAGTTCTTCTAACTCACTGCACTGTCTGAAGTCAGCAGCCTGTTTGCACAGGCAGTGCCTGCTGCTGGCAGTGATAACAGCCCATGGTTAGAGTCACTACCAAGGGTTGGTGTGCAGACCAAGGCCACTGCTGGATCTTGTGCACCACGCTGGGGGGTACAGAAAGTGAAAGGCCGCACCTAGGGAGGAGCGGACAGGGCAGGTGACCCCAAACTGACCAACGAGGGATTCCAGCCCATATACAGCATATTCAGTAGAAAGCAGAATGATCTGAAGGGTGTATTGGGCTTTTCCCTGGGCTCTTCTGCTCTCTTGGACTGCTTCCCCGGAACATCCAAGGAGGACTCTGTGCATTCTGCCTTCGATCCCAATCAGTGTGTTCCTCAATCCAGTACCACAATCCAGCTCCTGAACACAGCTTCTGTCTGCTGCAGGTTGTAATTACAGTGATGTAATTACCATGAGGGGGTTTGGGTTTGATACTAGTTTTGTATATATTTGTACATATTCTATTTTACTTACCATCATTCAAGCTGTTCTAGTTTCATTTTCTAATCACTCAGTCTCTCTCCCTTATTCCTTTTCTCTTCCCCGTTGGGGAGGGAAGGGGTTTAACAGAGAGATTCTGTTAGATCTAAGGGACTGCCCTAACCCTAAACCGTGACATACAGAGAGAGATGCTTGTGCTGTGCACTAGAACTGGTGGACCCAAGTGGAAGTGAATGAAGAGTCATTCCTGCAGTGCAATGGCAATTTCCCTATGGGTTTCTGACACCCAAAAAATTGGTAGATTAGGGTGAAGTGGTAGAAATAAGAGAAATAATGAGCTGCTTCTGCAGCTCAGAGAAGAGGTTCATACCCAAATTTATTAAGGGACTTTGTCTACATCTAGCAGCTTGGTGGTTGAAGTGTAGTTGTAATCCAATGCTCAGGGACAAAACAGGTCATTAATTTAGGTCCTCTGGATGTAGTACCTAAAGTCAGGTCTCTCCCTTTGGAGCTGTTGGCTGAGGTGTTTAAATTTAGGCTACTCACAGTGAAGACAGGTTGCATGAGGAGCCCCTTGAGCAAGAGACATCTCCTAGCTACCTCGTGGCTGCCCCTACAGCCCAGTGCTACTCGGAAGGCTTTGCAGGGAGTGGGTTGCAAGTGCTGATTTGCATTGGAAGAGACTAATGTCTGCTCCTTCAGGGAGTGAGACTTCATTTCCAGCTTTTTTAATAATAAGGCATGCCAGAGATTCACAGAACTATGAAGCACACAGTGTTTTGTTTTCTTGCTGAAACTTTATGTATCTGCTGAAACTTGATGTAATATTCTCTGTTAACTTCAGAGTGGGAAAGTGTGGTTTTCTGCTGAGATTTTCTCTAGTCATAAAAACGGAGGTTTTTTGACCAGGTACACAGTAACATCTGAACTCACTTGCTTTTTTACCTGTAATGCAGCTCTTCAGTGTGAAATTGGAGGCTCAAAAATCCAGTGAGGTTGATTGTTTGTTTATTTTTAATAGGTGTAGAATTGCTTGGGTTGGAAGAGACCTTTCAGGTCATTGAGTCCAACCATCAACCCAGCACTGCCAGGTCACCATTAAACCATGTCCCTCAGCACCACATCTCCATGGCTTTGAAACCCCTCCAGGGATGGGGACTCCACCATTGCTCTGGGCAGCCTGTGCCAGGCCTTGACAACCCTTGTGGGAAAGAAATTGTTCCTCTTGTCCAACCTAAACCTCCCCTGGTGCAACTTGAGGCTGTTTCCTCTTGTCCTGTCAATGAGTTTCCCCTTGCCCTTCTCCTGTATCATATATATGATAATATTATATATATATGATATCTTTTTATATATATCCCCTTTGCCTCACCTGCTGCTCAGCAAAGGGTTTCCCTTAAGCATCCTGCTGCAGTGTTTTATGCTCAGTCCTTTGCTGACCTGAGGGACCTGAGCCTACTTGAGTGCTTTGCTTATGAGTGTTCTGTTGAGCAAGAACTTCTGAACCACTGATACCATTCTGTACC
>VWZY01005554.1:126965-158669 GCA_013399075.1 Chloroceryle aenea | reverse complement strand
TTTTTTTCTGCTTCCATCAGATGACTTTCCTATAGCTTCACTTCTCACATGCATTCTTCTCACTTCCAGCATAGATTTATTCACTGCTAGTTTATCTTCACTCAGCTGAATGCCACTGTTACTCTGCTGCTGAAGCAACCCTGTTCCCCCTTCCTCCGGCCTCTCCCTGCCACCTCAGCTTCTCCTGGGACATTCCCTGGAAACAGGCATACCCCTCCTCAGCCTTTGTTTTACTCAGTAAAAAAAAAAANCCAACCTAAACCTCCCCTGGTGCAACTTGAGGCTGTTTCCTCTTGTCCTGTCAATGAGTTTCCCCTTGCCCTTCTCCTGTATCATATATATGATAATATTATATATATATGATATCTTTTTATATATATCCCCTTTGCCTCACCTGCTGCTCAGCAAAGGGTTTCCCTTAAGCANAGTAAAAAAAAAAAAACAACACACGCTCTATTTCTCTGCTTGTAAGACAGGCTTTCCTTTCCTTGAGTCACCTTGGCAGCCCTCGCCTGTGCCTGCTCCAGGTTGAATCCACCTTATTTGGATGTTGGTCACCAGAAACATGTGCAGCATTGCAAGTACAGATTTGCAGTGAGAGAAGAAGCCTGGCCACAACAATTTGCTGTCTTTCCTAAACAATCCTTGTCTAATGCATCCTTGGGGCTGTAATTGCCTTATCCATGGCTTGTCACAATGGTGTCTCCACTGTCATTCGGTGGCTGATCAAAGCATTCTTAATGTTCTCCTCTGCTATGGCCATCCCCATGTTACAGCCAAACACCTTCCTATCTGTGCCCGCAGTGATGCGTGTGGTTCATGTGGCTGCCTAGAAATACTTTGTTCTTTCATACTGTTTCTCATTTTCCAGATTTCAAGGTCATCATCTTCTGTCACACCCTGATTCTTCTCTCTTTCCATTTCCAAATAAGCTTGAGTCATTCAGCACATTTTGTAACTTACCTGGAGCTTCTGGAAAACACAGATCTGGTGTCACAGATCAAAGCAGCTGTTTTCTGAATCTGTGATTTTATAGCCCCTCCAGACTGTGTGCCCATGGATGACTTGTCCTGGGACTGATCTCATGTCCAGCTAAGCCAGTTGTAAACCTCTAGTTGATTTCATGGGGCATCTCACTGTCCCTACATTTTCTGTAGTGCAGACTATGTTGCATGTTTCCAGTATGGTGCCTTAATGTTTTTTCCCATATGTGGGGAATTAAGTGGAAGAGGCTTTTCCCCTCTTTCTGAGGTGTATACTTTTTGAAGCTGTATTTATAAATCCATCAATTTATACTTTGGAAGCTCCCAGCTGTCATGTCATATGACATAAATCCCTACCTGTAGCTTTCCACGAGGGTCCATTCACAAGAGAAAAACAACATTGACACTCATAGTTAAGAGTTCTTAAAAATGATCTGGCCAGTGTTGTGCATCAATATGTGCTTACACTGTTTCTGTGAATAGCAAATGTGATTCTGGTTATTTTTTCTTGTGCCTGTGGGCTTCTTTACCAAACCAAACCAAACAACAACCACAAAACCAAACAACAACAACAAAACCAAAACAAAATGAAACCCAGACCAAAACCAACCAAAAAACACCAAAACCAAACCAAAACCTTAAAAAACCCCAACCAAAGCAAACAAAAACACAAACAAACAAACCCCCCCAACTGAACAAAAAAAAAATAAGAGCAAGAGGAGGAAATATATAAGATATATAAGGGGTTGGACTCGATGATCTTGGAGGTCTTTTCCAACCCAATCTATTCTATGATTCTATGAAGATTTATCTTCCTCATTTATCTTCCTTTCAGTTCTCTTTTTATTTTGAAAGCAATGTTTCATGTTTTTGCAAAGTATGTGTGTGTTGGACACTCTGTTTTCTTTTGGTTTTTTTCCCCACTTCTGTCAAAATTCCATTTCTGTTTTCCATCAAGGAGATGTGAAAAATATTTTCAATATATATCATTAAATGGCTTCCTTGTTCTTGTACTGCTCCCTAGACATCTGCTGCTGACTGCTTTTGGAAACAGGATACTGGGCTGGATGGACCATGGTCTAACACAGTACAGCTGTTTTTATTTTCTGAAACGCTGAATCATTTGTCAGAAAACGTAATTTTTATTTATTTACTTGTATGCAGCTGCAGTGGCTCTTGAGAAGCAAAGTCTGCGGTTTGCTCTTGAGAATATGAAGATAAATTCAGAGGTGTACAACAGCTCATCTAAGTAATTACAGAAGTGTTCCTAATTGTAACCTTCTGCCAAGTGCAGAGGCAGTGAGCCTGTGTTGAAATGAAGTGTGCAACTTGCAGGAGGTCTGGGTCTTTGAGAAGAAGAGCAGGAGAACCCAGAGGCAGGGAAAGAGTGGAGCTACCCCAGCTCTAGAGGGGTAAAAGAGGTCAGAGGACAAATAAACCTGCCTGAGACTTGGTAGCTCTTGTTGCCATTGCTTAGGAAGGGGCATAGGAGAGAACTGGGTGGTGGAGGGTGTCCAAATTCTGTAATACCTTATCGAAACTGTAGATGATAAATCTTTTATTAAATAGTCAGTTTAGGAAAACTTTAAGGGCCCACAACTACAACCTCTCACACCTTTTTTTTGAACCATCTTCTGTATTTTAACATGAATCTTGATCCTTAAATATTTGTGCTTTTTAATTTATAGATTTTTTTTTTTTTCATTAGAAGCAGACTTAGAAATGGGAGCTCCATTGCTTTATAATGTTCCTTTTTGGTATTCCTAATTCATATGCCACTGGAGTCAGTAACAGTTTTGTGGTATGCTGTAGTGAGCCCAGACATGAATCATAGAAATACTGTTATTAACGATACTGGACTAATGAAAATGGTCCTACTATGATAGCCTCTGAGTGAGGTCTTCTGAGACTTCTGGGCATTAACTGTGTCTGTTTACATGGCCATATGTAAAAGTGAAAATCTTACTGAGATTAGGATTTGTGCTTACAGAATTTCCAACCAATTCCTACATTTGGACACCTAAGTTAGACTTTTTCTATACTCTCACTGTACTTTTACCCATATAATCATCAGAACTGATTTTTTAATTAAATGTGCCATCCTGTGATCTAATTATTTTCCACGAGTTTAGTGGGTTTCACTTAGTGTGTTTTTTTAATTTTTATTGTTTGATGTATTCACCTTCCACCTTAATTGTACATTCTTTTTTATATTTGTAGAAGGAGCTACAAATTTTTAAAACCTCGTTTTTTTGCTTATATATATATAGAGAGAGGGATAGAGAGTATAAATTGTCAGAGCATTGATAGTGAGCTTTGTTGACTTGTTGCTCAGGAGTTTGTTAAAGTTGGCTGAATATCTGTCCTAAATACTTCTTTTAATTTATAGATGGAATAGGAGTTTTCACTTCTCCAGTGATGGTGAACTAGCCAACAGGCAATATATTTTTATCTGACTCCACTGTCCTTGAAACGCTTTCATTTTAAGGAATGCCACTGTGTGTTTTTATTTCAGGTTTAAAGAAAGAAAAATTTAAACTTCTGGAATATGATTTTATTTTTTCTAACTATAGGACAGCTAAAGAGATGTAGGAATATTAGTGTTAGCCCCAAATCTATTAATGAATATGAGCAATAGAAAAGACTGTATGCAGTTTGGTTTGCGTACAAGTTTAATTTCCAAATGTAAGATGGTGTTTGTCTGAAGACCACTAAATATATGCTTATGTATAGCTAATTATTCGAATGCACAAGATCAGGCTGGCCCACCCCATATCTCTGGGGATTTTCCAGTGCTGAGAGGGGTGGGGTGGGTTGAATAGGGTTCTTTGCCATCTTTTCTGCTCATTCCTCAGAGCTGGGCATTGGCTTCTACACAGCACTAGCAATCGCACACCTCCCAGTGCAGCAACTCAGAGCCATCCCAGACAGTCCCCCTGTGTGGGAAGAGACAACGGGAACCAGGGACATTGAATATTGCTGTGGAGTACAGTGTGATGTCCAACAGGTAAGGGACTCTGCTGGTCTCTTCAGACAACTTGCTACTTGAATCCATGAGCCGTGGTGCCTGCTTGAGCCATGCATGGGCACAGAGATACGTTGCAAAATGATTGTCTTGTTCCCAGACTGGCTAATGCTCAATTAGCCGGGCTCCCCTACAGCATTAGGAGGATTGTAGGGGTTTTTGGAGTGTTGGAGAGCCGTGGTAGCTATGACATTTCCATCATAGTGGGCTTGTCATTGTCCTCTTAGCTGCAGTCAGAGAACTCTGGAAGATACTTTCATTGTACATTTACAGTCTAGTGTGAGGGTTTTTTTAATAGCAAACATAAAAGGTAGATTTAAAGCATTAAAATCATACGTTAGAGGTCTTCATCACTTATCAGCTCTTTGTGTGTCTGCAAGAAGTGCATGATAAATTGGCAAACAGCTGTTTGATGATACATAAATTGTTGTCTGGTACTCAAATAGCTTACCATTTTCCAACTGTGATCAGATGTATCTGAAAATGTTCAGCTTTACTCTGAGAGACCTTGAGTTCCTCGTTAGTTCTAGTACTCCATGAGCAGCTAACAACTCTGTGTAAGGCTTTCTATTTCCAAAGAACCATATTTATTACCTAGTGATTGGCCTTTATGCTGGTTTTTTTTTCTTGTGAAGTGCTGAGAAAAGTTCTTAGTTTCAGATTTGCTGGTGGTTTTGTATTGTTTCCCTGAAGTCTCCAAACTGGTAATTCCACTTGTTAAATCGGGTTGGCTTTTGCAGTCTCCTTTGTTGTGGGATTCTCCTTTGCTTCCCCCAGTACATTCCAGAAATTGTTTTGCTTGCAGGCAACTCTACTTATATGCTTGTTTCATTTCTGTTTGATGTTTGAAAAGGTTTTTCATAGCTCTTACCCTTCCTTTGGTTTTGCTATGATATGCCAATGAAATGTTCCTTAACTAGTTAAAACTGAACACTTTGTTAATTGCAACCAGCCAAGGGAATCTTTCAGGCACACATCCCCGTTCTTTACTGTCTCTGTATCCCAGTGTTCTCAGCAATATAGCATGGGAAAACTAATAAAGTGTGGTCTGCAGTATGATGGGTGGCTGTACATAGGGTGAACCTTCTATTGAGACATCAATACTTCACAATTCACAGCGTGTCCTCTTCTCAAAGCAGAGCTGACATTTAAAGCTAATTTGGCATTCTCTATTCCCTGGAACTCTGAGACTGGGACTACCATTGCTGATAAATATTTGCCGATGAAACACTGGAGTTTCAGTGTGGGATGGTAAAGGAAAACAAATAAAGAGCGCGGACACATTTATTGGAGGAGATAATTTTCTTTATGTTAACAGCACTGCTGCAGTCTAATGTCAATTTAAAATTCCATAAAACACATTCTCCCCACTGGCAATTTCTCCCTTTCTACTGAATGTATTTTTCAAGGAAGATTGAGATTTTTTGCTGTATTCCTTATGATCTTCTGTAGGAAGGCAAGATACTTCTAATTAGTCTGCTTTTAAGGTATCTAAAAGTCTACAAAAACACATGGAACTCAATAATTGTGAAGCTAACAATGACATGCTTGGCATGAATTCATGTTTAACTCATCTCCAAAGCAATCTCTGCATTAGAGACCATACCTTTAGAAGTTGAGGTGCCTTTATAAGATAGCACTTTTTGTATGTGGTTGGTCTGGCTATATATAATTCACATGTCTTGTAGCGTGTGGCTTGCCTACCAATGAGATGAGTGAGTGGGAGATGACTGCAGCCCTTCCAGCCTCCTGCATCTTTTCCCTAAGTACTTGTGATCTGTTCGGCAGTACCTAGAGTCAGAGCTTTGACCTCGTATGAAGATGCTCCATCTGGCTCAGCAGTCTTTCAGAGGATCCTGACTGAGTTTTAGGTTCCTATACTGTCTTTGTTGGTACCCTGATATTTTCCCCTACAGAGAAAGTTACGTGCCCCCAGAGATGTGAAAACATCTCTGAAAGTAGATCTTTCTTTTTGCTTTCATTGTGTTGTTTATTGAATAAGTAATACAGTGTAGGGATTTAATAGCCTGAAGAATGGTACTTCATAGGCTTCCCTGTAAATGAATGGGAGAAGGTAAAGAATGGCTTGCATCAGAACCTGTATCTTTTGGGCATGATTTTACATTATGTTTGACAAAGGAAACCTAACTTTAGTGTTTTGTCTTTCTAACATGCCAAAATAGCTCTTAGCACTATGTACGTCAGCCTTCACCCAGTCAGTGTTAGTTGAGAGAGTCCTCTCCCTGCTGGGCTGGAAGCCCATGGTGAATATTGCTAGGTCCTACAGGCTGCTTAAAATGGTAAAAATGTTTTAAAATGTTTTTAACATATTAGTGTTACATCACCTAAACTCCTTCCTGCCCTCTCTCCATGCAGACATTGAATCCCCAATGATTAAACATGGGAGTTGGTTAAACCCTGTCTAGATGCTGGTTAGTGATCTCATATTTTGACTATTTCTTCTGATGAATAGTACTCATCTATCACAATTTTTATTCACTGAAAAGCAACAGGATGGGAAAACCCCACAGATTCGGCCATTTAAATACTTCTTTCCCAGACTGTCTGCACTTACAAAGGCTTTTTGAAAAATCTGAATCAAGATTGTTTCAATTATGGTTAACATTTCATACCATACTACATTTTAACCTGTGCTTCAGATTGAATTCGACGTGCTACAGCAATTGTAATCACTTTGTGATGTACATATCAGACAAATGAAAATAAAAAAGAGAAACAAATACTTCATGGTTCCTGGCTGTGAAAGAGCCACTCTGCTGAAAAGCATGAGATCATTATGAATTTTTTTCTTCCTTAAAACTTCGATTTGGTTTGTGGAGTTTTAGCTTAATATGTTCTTCGGCCTTGTGACATTTACAAAGAATATCCAAACCAAAGTTCTGCAATGTAGCTGTGATGAATGATTTTCCCAGGAATGTTGAAGACACGATTCAGCTGCACTGCCAGGTCAGGTGACCAGGTCAGGTGACAAAGTCTGTGTGGAGTTTTGAGGACTTGGTGGTTGTTATCTTCTCCTCCCTGTTTCAGAGATGGAAGTTCTCATCACTTCTGTTCACTTTCTGCCCAGCAGCAGAGAGGGAGGTGGTCTGTCAACTGCTGGTGGTGCAGTCTTCAGCTAGAGTTCATCCCTTGGTTATTGCTGACACTTCAGCATAAACAGCAGTGACGGAAGCACTGGCTATGCCCTTGGCTTCTGACCATATCCCACCTCTTCCTCCTTGGCACCAAAACAAAGGAGGAAGGAATTGACAAAAAGGTGTTTGATGGGAGTCTCCATTTTGTGACTGCTGCTCAGATAAGGTGCAGGCAGTGAAAACACTTTACCCACAAAGAAAGTAATATATTTTGTGGTCCTTTGGTTCCTGTTTGGGCAATGGTATTTCAGACCCTGTGTTAGTTTCTTCTGAGAAACAGATGTGAATGGTGCCAGACCTGTGAAGGCTTCCAGGAGGTAGGCACTGAAACAGTTTGTCACTGTTGCAGGGGAGCCTGCTTGTCTCCTGTAGAAATGAAGGGAAGGAAAAAAAGTCACAAAAGTGATTCCTTTATCCAAGTGGGTTTGTACATTTTGTAGTTGATCTTGTAATAGCCTGTCAATATTGAAGAACTTCTACCTGCTAAGAGATAGGGTGGGAAGGTGTCATCTTCAAAACGCCAAAGAAAAATCAAACAAGTTGTTGTTCAAGTCAAATGGTCATGACTTTTTTTCTTTCTGCATAGATCATTAGGGGTTTTCTGTGACACTGGAAAGACTTGGTACAGTACTACATGATCACTTTCAGTGCAATTTGAAAAATAACAGGTAGTTTGCCTTGAAATAATGTTCATAAGTTTCTAGGCATTATGTTCTCCAAAAAGATACCAACCTCAGTTACAGGACTTCATCTACTTTTCATTTTGTACCTCTTTATTCATAGAATCATAGAATGTTAGAGGTTGGAAGGGACCTCTGAAGGTCATCAAGTCCAACCCCACTGCCAGAGCAGGAGCACCCAGGGCAGGCCATGCAGGAACATACCCATGCGGGTCTTGAAAGTCTCCAGAGAAGGAGACTCCTCAACCTCTCTGGGCAGCCTGTTCCAGGCTCCATCACCCTCATAGTAGAGAAGTTTTTCCTCATGTTGAGGTGGAACTTCCTGTGTTCCAGTTTGTGCCCATAGCCGCTTGTCCTGTCACTGGGCACCACTGACAAGAGACCAGCCCCTTCTACTTGACACCCGCCCTTCAGATATTTCTAAACATTCATAAGATCGCCTCTCATCTTCTGTCTGTGGTGTCCCATCATCTGGGACATGTGATGACTACTTGTGTTAAGGTATTTTTGAACAAATGGACTGGCAGATTTCATCATTAACATGTCACTGAATGTTTTGTTTACTGTCACTGTGTTTAAATACTTTAATTTCTCTGTAAGTGCTTGGGGTTTCTGCAATCATTAGCCTTTCCTTGGGTGTACTGATGAGGCACATGAGTGTTTTATTACCAACAGTGTGTCACTATCATCACCTGGATTTAATATTGTCCACCACTTTCTAAATAATACATGTGTTTTTTAAGTCTCAAAATGCAATTATCTGGGCTGAAACATGAGTGATTGAGTGTTTAAAGTTTCTGTGAAACACTTCAACCATTTTTGAGAAACAGCTGAGTCATAAATACCTTGTTTTTCCTCCTTCTGAAGTGTTTCTTAAAACTGGTTCAAAAATAAATGTAAATTTTCATTGTTACAGCTGAACCTTGAGACCTAGCAGCAGAAGTATTATATATATAAATATTTATATTCTCTTTTGGTCGCTGCAGTATAAAAAGACATTGAGGTGCAGGAGTGAGTTCAGAGAAGGGCAATGAAGCTGGTAAAGGGTCTGGAAAAAATGTCTTATGAGGAGAGACTGAAGCAACTGGAGTGGTTTAATTTGAAGAAGAGGAGGCCGAGAGGAGACATTACCACTCTCTACAATTACCTAACGGGAGGTTGTAGTGAGGTAGGGGTTGGTCTCTTCTCCCAGGTAACTAGTGATGGGAAGAGAGGAAATGGGCTTAAGTTGCACTAGGGGAGGTTTAGGTTGAATATTAGGAAAATTTTTTTACTGAGTGGTGAGGCACTGGAGCAAGCTGCCCAGGGAGAGGGTGGAATCATCATCACTGGAGGTGTTTAAAAATTGTCTAGATGTGGCACTTCAGGACACAGTTTAATGTCCCTGATAATATTTAGTAGATGGTTGGACTTGATGATCTTGAAGGTAATTTCCAACCAACAGATTTTATGGTCCTGTAAGTATTTCTCAGATATCAGTAATTCACCTTATGCTATTTTTGTGAAATTTCACCCAAATTTGGTCATTTTGTAAGTGTGAAAACTCACCATCTATGCATGATGCCTAGGAGAGGCTGTGTGTGGGCTGGTGGGCAGATCAGACGAGCTTCATGTGCACTAAGCTCAGAGGAAGGCAGAGGAAGAGGAGAGCTGGGGCAAGGTGGAAGTTTGCCCAGGTAAACTGGGTGGGAGCCAAGAGATGAGGAAAACATGATGGAAATGTGCTGTCCAGGTAACATTAGCCTGCGCTCTCCTCCTGCCTTGTATTTTCCTGTGCCGCAGTGGGTGCATATCACAGACAGCTTTCTGGACAGGCGAAGGCATGTGGAGGGGGACAGATCTCCATCCAAAGGGTGCTGGGGAAACAGGTGAGTCAGGCAATGGCAGAGTTGGCAGAAGGTGGCCTCTTGGTCATTCAGTGCTCCTTTGGAGACCAGTGAGCAAGTGCCCCAAAACTGTTATCTTCACTGCTAGCCCTAACGCGGCTGGACTCCCAAAAACCAAGAGCAGTAGTAGTCTAGTGGAGCACCTGCATATGCCACACGGGTGCCACTGCAAGGCTGAGAGACAGTGATTTGCAGCCAAAAACTGCAGACACTTCTTAGCTCTGAGACCATATTTGGTCTCAGTTTATTCTGTGTAGAGGGGGAATAATGCTGTCTAGTCTCACAAGAAGGCCAGGTAATCCACTGATAATTTTAAGTGAGCCATTCCTAATGTGATCATACAGACCCAGCCCTATGGATAGGCCCCAAAAGAAGTGGCCATCTTGCATTGAGGCCAGGAGATAGATGACTCTGTTAAAGTATTACCACCCACTGACTGTTGCAGTTAAAAGAAATACCATTCAACTGCTTATTTGTTGTCTGAAAGAAGGCTGTGTAAAAAAGTAGATGCAGTCCTGTAACTGAGGTTGGTATTGCTGCACCTACTGAGGACACCAATAAGACAGGTACCACAGACATCAGAATACACTGACAATGTCATTGCAGTATAATAAATGGTATGGAGTCCAGTGTGTGTGTTCCCCTGAAAGTCATGGATATATGCCTTGGAAAACCTAGAGGCAGTATTTTAATTTGAGATTAACCTAGAATTATATTTAGTCAGAGCTGAATCTGTCTTAAGGACAAGAATAATTATCTGCTCCTTCAGCACAGTATTGAGAATGTATAAGCACTCTCAAGACCACAATCACATATTCTAGTACTGAGATGAATACAGTATTCAAGGAAGGTAATAAGACATCCTAATGTGTCTTATCTTTTCTCATAACCATGATTTAGCTGCCTAATTCTATAAGCTACCATTTGAGATAAATGTAACTGCATTGTACTTCTTGCTATTTTTGCTAGCTCTTCTGGAATCTTCCTAATGCCAGGTGGAGGGGGACGGATAGCCCTTCGGCAAAAAGAAGAGGGTTTTGAGGGGGTTACTGACATGCCAGGGCTTCATTCTGTCCTCATGCTAGAGTTTCTGGACTTCTTATCACCCTTCTCCCCCTTCTTTTTCTTTTTCCACTAATCTAGTTTGTTGATTCTCTCAATATTTCTCACTGATAAGTCTCATGTCCTGTTGCTTAAGGGCAGGGATCTCACTGCCTCTCCTACTAGTAAAGCTGGTTTCCCTGTTACCTGAAGAGAGAAATCTGAGGTGTGGTGAACTGCAAGAAAAGATAGAAACTGAAACATACCATATCACTGATGTTAAGAAAACAGCTCTCAGAAGAGGAAGAGTATGGGCAGGGTATAGAAAAGGTTAGGAAAAGTGCTTTCTTACCATTGTCCTTTTCAGGTCAGGCACACTTGGTTGCTCTCTGTAGGTGATCCCGCAGTGATGTGGTGTCTTCATCTCGATAGTTTGCTTGCCACTTCTCATGCAGTTCTAGTTAGTATGGGGGATTTTACATGTGATTATTGTTTGGAAATGCAAATATATGTTCAGATTTTAGGAGATATTTCTCTAATTAATTTCTGCTTTGTAATGCAGTGCCGAATACATGGAGTTTCTAAACCACCATGTTTTCAGCAACTTTCTGGTGGGTTGGAGAGCTGGTGTCAGATTCCAGCCCTTGCTGGCTCATCCCTGGAGCAAAGTCAGTGATTTATTAATAACACAGAAGAAGTTCCAGCGCTGCCACAGTGGGTGGGTAAACACCCCTCCTCTGCAGAGGGACAAGACAGTGTACTTTTCACCTCTGTGATTGCATAAAGTGGCCTCAGCAATTTGTGTATTTAGTTTGGCTCTTGCATTTTCCTTTTGTTTGTGAAGTGATTGATCGAGAAAGTGTGAAATACCCAACAGGCCTTTTTCATATATTGGGACTCTTCCAAATAATGGGACTTTTCCAAATCTCTTTTGATTCACTGCAGCTCTAAAATGAAGCATCTTCTCAAGATTGCCTTGGGCAGTGACTTCCTGCGGGAGTCTAACATGGTTGATTTTACAGTGTTCTCCTCCCATTTCCTTCCAGCGCAGTCAGATAGGTTCCTCACTGCTGAGACTCCTCTCCTGCTCCTTTTTGATGTCATAAAACTGATTTTACAGCTTTTTCTGAGGTATGTTAAGATTCCCCCATGGTGTTGGGGGGAACGATTGTCAACATGCCAGCCCATAGCCTTGTCCTTGCTGGGCTGTTCACCATTTGGGCTCATAAGCATCCCAGTAGCAAAGACCTGTCCTCACTACTTGCTATTTCTTTTCTCACCTGGTTATAGTGGAGGATGTGTGATTATGGACATTGCAGTGTATAGTCTGTCTGCTGAGACGTGGTGGCTTTCCTTCACAGGCCACCAAGAGAGAAATAAGATACCAAGATGGGGCTTGACTGTCAGTTCTGCAGTTACCTTTGCCTACCTTTTCACTGCAAAGTGAAAGGCTTCCAAACCAGGGGAGTTTAAGCTCAGATGGTACGGGCAAGCTTGCATTAAAGTCGGCATATGTCGCTTGAAGACTTTAATGGGAGTTATAAAGACGGTGAGAACAGAGGTATGTCAGGAACTGACACTGTGCTGTGCCCATCTTCGTATTTGTTCTTCTGCTGTGCCAGTGCTGCTTTTTCTCTTGACAGCTGACCTTGCAGTCAAACAACTTCCCTTCCTTTACTGGAGTCATTTCTGGAACACCAATTCTTGTCTGCTTTTGAGATACTGAAAAAAAGTTGAAGATAATTGTCCATTTCCAAACTCTTTTCTTCTTTTACAGTTCAATCAAATTAAACTTAATGGTGGAGTATGTGGAGAAAAAAATCTGTGTCACCTTGAGTCTCTGTGTGGTCCCACCTGCAATTTACACAGCTCTCTTCTGTCTTCCAGATAAACACTTGATCCTTGTGATGAGTGGGTACATTATAGCTACCCAGCCATCAGTTAACTGTGTGTAATGCTGTATTGTGAGACTCTGCAAAGGTTTGAGACATTTTTTCTATAATCGGGAATCTATGAATACATTGATTTCTACAGACAGGCAGAGTTGGAGGGCTTAAGTCACCACTATTTTTTGCAGCCCATCTTGAGTTGCATGGAAGGCCGCAACTAGTCCTTCTACAGGAGGAGCTGTTTGTTTGTGAGAGTCCCGCCTGAGGCGATTTGGCATTCTGAGAAGGGTATCACCACCTGTGTATCAGAAATCAGACGCTCAAGGAATTTTATCTCAATGAGATCATGCTTCCCTCTGCTTTCTTTATGTTCATTCCACAAGGGTCTTCCCCTATACTATGCTTGGCTTCCTCTCATTCCATGAAAGCTGCCTGCGTGCATTAGAGTGAAGATTTATTTCAAGGGTTGTCCACGGTTGGTTGTGATGTGATGATCAACACTGGTAGCCAAATGTGAAGCTATGGTAAAAATAATGCATTTAGCTTTTGAGTGCCAATGAGGGGGGGGGAAATGAGAAAACAAAAAGAAGAGGAGCTGCATATCTGAGGAAGAAGTAAGCTTTATTTTCCTATTATTCTCAAATTATTTTCAAGGCAATAAACACAGAAATAAAATAAATTTATATTAAACTGTTGTTTCTTTGTCATATTAGTCTGTAGGATGTTTGTCAAATGACTTACAATTTCATAAGTATCTTTTTTTTGTCATCTGCAATATCTGCTTGAGTTCTTTCTCTTCTGAGCAATTTAATATTGAGTACGCTTCCCTTGATACTGCAAAGCAAATTATTAAACCAATCTCTGTAGCCATCCTTCTCACCATTTGTTTGAAAGAGCATCTTGAGAGACTAAGAGCTCTTTGTGCTTTGCAAATGTGCTCTTCAGTAGAACATTTTGTAATTTTTTCCATTTAAATAAATATCTCCTATTAAGTCTTTACTGTTAAGTCTCTTACATCATTTAGACATTCCATCTTTTGGTAAGTCTTCCATTTTTCTTCAATCTTTTTTTGTCAGCTACAGGCAGTTCTCTTTCTCTAACCTTTTGCATTAAATGATCATTTTTATATTACCAGCTTTTAGTTTCTTACAAATATTTGAAATCATTAAAAGAGCAGCTAATGGGTTTTCCTAGCTTGTTGGAAACTGAATCAAGCTGAAGTCACCTGAGACTTTTCTGTCTTCTTTTCCTTTTCTACCTTAAAGTAAGAAAGTGAATTTTCCTTCTCCTTTTTCTTAAAATGGAAGTGAGTAGGTGCATATAAATATGTATGCACACTCACTAATATCGGTGGGCAGACTTGAAGGGTGGCTTTAGAAATTCAGAATTAATTTCTCAGCGAAGTTTCTGAGTGGTTTTTGTTTTGGTTTTGTTGTTGAGTTTTTCCAGGCAAACAGAACCAACAGCCAAAACATTTCAAGTGTAATACAAGAGATGGTTGGGTTTTTTTTGAAATACATTTGAGCCTTTAGGTCCTTGGGCTGTTAAGGTGAATGGCAACAAGTGAAGTCTGAGGGATTTGAAATTTCTATCAAAAACTTAGTAGTACAGTTTGGTCCTTTTGAAATGATTTTTCTTTTTTTCCAATAGTTTCAAGTATGTCTCATTTTCAAGATAAGGAATCTTACTCTGATCTCAATTTCTTTCTATAAAATTAGATACAATTCTACGTAGGATAAAGGAGTCATGTTTTCATAAACATCTACTTGCAAGTCGGAATACTCTTATCTCTAAAAGTAAGCAAAATTCGAAAGAAACCCAAACATTTAGAGTTTTCTTGTATACCTTAAGGAAGAAATAAAATACAAAGTTACATTTTAAAAAATCTATGACTAGTCATTCTTAAGGCTTAACTAAATCCCCTAAGTCCTTGCACATATGCTTAACTGCGGGCACATGTAGTCCTACAGATTGTGGGCGATGGTGCATATTCACAGCGAGTGCAAAGGGAATACTTTAATGGAGGTGTTATGTCTGCTTTTTTACTTTCTAAGGGCAGTTAGGAAGCAGATAGACCCGCATAGGGAAACTGAATTCCCACATTGTGATACTAGATGGAAAATACTTTAGAACTCAGTCCAAACTGAAGTCTGGTGATGTTCCTTGAGTGCTACAAATGGTGTTGGTGATTGAGCTCTCATGTACTGAAATATATAGGGAAATGCATAAATGCAAGTCCCGTAGAGCAGGAGGAATCATCTGTCTCTGCAAGCGAATACACAGTCAGTGTTTTCTTTAGTTTCTTTGGGTGTTTCTGATGTTTGGTGTTTGTTTTTTTTTCTTTTTGGTATCTCTGCTTTTGAAAAATAACATTTGAACTGGTTGTTTTGGGGTGATAGAGTTACTGTGGCTGTCTATGGACAGGAGCAGAAGCTTAAGTATCTCAAAATACCCTGCCCTCCTATTGACTGGGTCTATTTTTAGCCCTAGGGAGCCCAGGATTAATGTAATTGAGAAGTTCCTGATTTATGCAATGGTGAAATTGTTAAATTGATTGGGTGAGGCCACACATTCCCAGCCAGAATTTGCTGAGGGGTGCTGAGGAGGAAGCCCAGAGGAGAAGAAACAGTTTCTGCTTTTGTCAGAAACTCTGCCAGAGGAGTATTTACAGCTTAGGCACCTCCACAGCTGCTGACACTGCTGTCCTGCGGCTATTCTTGCTGTGTGCTGCCACCGCCCCAGACAGTGACCTGTGCTATCGCTTGCTTTGCCAAGGTTTGAACATTATGTAATATCTTCAGGTATCCAATATCAAATCAATCAGTCAATGTCTAGCTAACCTGCATGACCACTGGTGCAAGTGCATTACTTTAGTTTAGTAGTTATTAAAAAAAGTGACCTGATCTTTACAAGAATATGCAAGTTTGCTGAAGCTGCATGATACTGAAAATTGTAATTTTTTTTTTTTAAAGGAGAGGTGATTGTGACATTGGGGGATTATTACTTTGTAAAAAAGAAAAAAACTTTTTGGGGGTGCATTTTTTCCAAATCCAGTAAAGTGTTTGAATCTCAGAGTATCTATATGGAAAACAGAAAATCTTTTTGCCCTTGTAGAACCAGTTACCAGTTACTTCTAAAACCATTCGTCTTGGAAGGAATATACTTTTTTTTTTTTCTCTGCATATTTAATCCTGAGAGATCATACAATTTCATCTGCATTTGTTAGTTTTAGCTTGTTTTGTTAAGAAAAGAGGTTTTGCATAATTGCACTAACCATATTTTTGCCAGCATCACCCTCGCACCCTAATAACTTTTGAACACCTTGGCCAATTACAAGCAAAGCTGCTAGAGGCAGACATCTCAAAGACATTGCAAAGTTCTTACTGGTTATTCAAAAATGGATGTCTGAGTAGAAGAGAGTGATCCAAATTGCCACCCCATTAAGGAAAAGTCTAGAGTGTGCTCTGAGCTGTTCCCAGGCATGGTTTGGCAGCCACGTGCACATTTTGGCTGGCCATTCAGGACATGGCTTGAGCAAGTTATATTTGTCATGAGAGGTGTTTCCTGGCCTATAGTTAGGAGAGATGGGAGGGTGTTCTTGGGGAGAAGGAAGGAGGGAGGTGGGATACAGGAGGAAGCTGGGAGTTTATGGAGAACGGGCGAGGTGGGGGGGAGGGGGCACAGCTGGAAGTACCCTGAGAGCAAGGTTAGGAACAGGGACAGCTGTCTGCAGAGAAGCAAGCCTCCCTGTTTCTGCTCGTCATTGGACAACCTGTCTTCCAAAGGTGATGGGGTGTCCCATGTTACGCTGTGCCATCAGGTGGGTGTTATTTCCCACTAATAGTATCAATAAATTACCTCTTTTAACTTTGGTTTTGTATGTTCAGCTTCAAACTGGACTTTTCCCATTTCAGCTATTTAAGGAACATATAAGTCATTTAATTGGTTCAATGATGGATAACACTGCTGCTTTGATAGGATGGCAGGTAACCATGGCTGCTGAATTTCCTAAGTATGAGACAAAGCATAAAGGAGGTCTTAATTTAGTTGGTATGTCTTGAAAAACCTAACATGTATCTCTCAGGGTTCAAACTTAAAAAGTGAGACGCTAACAGAAGACAGCACAATGGTGATGCATTCTGATACCCCTTTGGTAAGAGCAGCCTTCAAGGACAAGCAGATTGACCAAAGGTGCAGCCCAGCTCCTCACAGCCGTATGTGGTGGGAGGACATGAGACAGCTGATGTAAGCTGGTAGTAGACAGGTTCAGACTGAAAATAAGGAAAATCACATTCATCATGAGGGCAACCAAGCAGTGGATCAGATTGCTCATAGAGGTTGTGCAGGCTTCACCTGTGGAGCTTTCCAGTACCTGTCTGGAGTGACCTGGGCTGACCCTGTCCTGAGCAGGTTGGACTGGGGACCTCTTGAGATCCCTTCCAACCTGAATTAGACTCTCCTTTTGCCAAAAATAACCACATTATGCTACAGAAAAGTGTCTTACAGCCGTTTTGGACTGGCTGTATAGGTTGGGGCTGTTACATTTACTAGTGGGACTTTGATGATAAGCATGCTAAGAATATATATTGATCCCCATCTTAAAAGCAGAGAGCAGAGTTTAGTACCTGAGTGAAATGGTTATGGAAGCATTAGATGATTATCAGCTTAAGAGGTAAAATTGTTTTGCTTCTTTTTTTTTTTATTCATACATTTTATTTAAGATACAGTAATTTTAGTAAGCAAAATGTAGTTCATTATTATGCATAAGCAATTCCTAGCCTGGGCCTGGATGAATTATTGTTGTGGTTATTAAAGCAATAGTAAAATACTGAAGAAAGCTGTGAATTTGTAAAATATTCAAGACAGAGATGTGACCACCCAGCTTGTAGACAGGAAATGGTTTTGCAGTATTTTAATATGCAAAGTTATGGGGTGTTACTTCTGCACTCATCTCACTTTGCTTATTTTTAAATTCTAATTCTTAGCACATACCTGGCTTTTTAGTATACCTCAATCTGTGGGCTGTCCTGTACCACTGTCTTCAGGAAAACTACCTGTTCTTAGTAGGGAAATCTATTGATTTAATAAAAAAAGTCAGTGGTGTGACATGGCTTGTTAAGGGATGTGGTTTTCATGCTCAGCCAAACAGGTACCAGCTCCCAAGACCATTGCCCTTGCAGAAGGGGAGCCTCTCATTGCTGTGCCTGGGTGATGGGCACTGGAGTCCTCAGAGTTCCCAGCTCCTTGGTGCAGCTTTACCTCTCCCACTTCTTTACTGGAATGAAGCCTGTGGCACACCCTCGGTACAAGCTACAGCGTGTTCTTAGTCTGAGTAATTAGCAGTTGAAAAGTAGCTTTTCTACTAAAACTTTCCATTACCCACCTGATATGTGGTCCTGTGCATTAGGCTAGTCTATCTGTAGAGGATGAAGGCAGAATAATGGAAAGTCAGATGTAGGTACCATCTTTGCAGGATGAGGGGAGTAACAGTGCTGGGAATTTAATCTGATATCTGTTTGTCATTACTGTCCATTGCAGATAAGGAAATTGCTGATTGAAAGTGATTTTTTTTTAGGTGGACTTGCATGGGAGGTGCACAACACCTTTGCTTCACAGTTGATAGGTGTTTCTAGGGACCACATGTCAAACCAGTCTATCTGCTCCCTCAATTTCAGGACTCTGACTCATGTGGGAGCAGGTTAAAAGTAGTATGAAGCAATTCTTTTCCCTGTTACCTGTCTCATCCTGCTGACAGAGAGAGCAGGATTGGGGACTGAATGTCTTGTGGAGTAGCTACTGAACTGCTGTGCTTTAAGAGATGTGATGAATTAATCCTCACTTGAGAGGTTGGATACTGGTGCTCTAATTTTAAAGCACTCAGCTTTGTATTTGTTATGAGATGGACCACTAGCATAGTAGTTTTTTGCCAGAATCCAAATTGGATTCTTATTGTAGATGTTGCCCCAACCAATGTGTTGAATACCCCTGCATGTTGTGTGTGGTTGTCTTTTCTGCTGTTTGGTTGATACGTGCCATCAGCTCAGTTGGACTTTGTATTTGACTTTTAATATATAAAATATTCAGGGTGCCATTTGACTGAGATGACACTGCAAGTTTGAATTTTTGTTCTTGCGATGATTGGTAGTTGAGAATCATCTCAGTTCTGAAACTACTATCATCAGGAGTTCACAGGGACAGGGAGCATTAGTTGAGAAAGGAGTGAAAAGCTGCTTGTAGGTGTTTCCTTGCAACCATTGTAGGTTCAAAAAGTGAAAGCTGGTCTCAGAATTTATTTAGTTTCGATAGCTAGGGCTGGATTAATCTGCTCACTATTCTCAGTGTTCATTCCACTGCAGTTTATTTTGGGTCATTTCATTTCAACAAGGCTTGATCTGTTTACAGTGCTTTCTATAGTAGCGTGATGGGGCCACACAGCTCTTTTATAGTATGTTCATTGCCAACCAGGAGCTCAGAAAACTAGTAAATGAGGCACAGACATGAATAAGTTTAGAGAGGACAGTACATTTTTGTATGGTTGGATTATTTTGGAAAGTTTTCTGAAATAATGAATCTTTTCTGCATTGCGGGTTGCTTTGAAGAACTTCAAATGATGGTATTTAGTAGCCACGTGCTTTCAGAAGTAGGAGTGAAGTGCTGGATGAAGACACTCTTCACGTTTAAGGTACTTCAAAAGACACTGGTTGAGAGTTGCTCTCCATCCTTATTTGAGGAGCACTTTTGTTTTCATAGGTGGATATTTCCATCAGGTAGGGTAGTTAGATTTGATTATTCCATTGTAATATTCACATTTGTTGTATGAACCATTCATATACAAATAGGTTAAGGTTAAACAGATCTCAGTTAAAAATGTCTACTCTTCTGTTCTGTTCTAGTCAGTTTACCTCATCAGCCAACACAAAAGCATTATGTGCACTGAGCATGCTTCAGTTTAACATTACAAAGGCAATGGCCTTATACCCCCAAATGGAAGAGCCAGCCTTCTTCTGTGTCCATCAAATCATGACTATTTCTGGTTTTGCTCATGCCAGCTGACAAAGTAATGTTCCTTTTGTGTACTTCATTAAACCAGGCAACATTAGTGACTGGTAAAAGGAAGGTAGGAAGGAAAGCATGATGTCCTGAAAATGACTGCATCTATACTAGTGGGTTAACTGGGGCTGTTTAGCCTGGAGAAGACCAAGAGGGGATCTTATTAATATTTACAAATATATGAAAGGTAGGTGTCAAGTAGAAGGAGCCGGTCTCTTTTCCATGGTGTCCAGAAATAGAGCAAGGAATAATGGGTATAAGCTAGAACATAGGAAGTTCCACCTCAAAGTGAGGAGAAACTTCTTTACTGTGAGGGTGATAGAGCCTGGAACAGGCTTCCCAGAGAGGTTAAGGAGTCTCCTTCTCGGGAGACCTCTAAAAACATTCTGTATCTGTTCCTGTGTGGCCTGCCCTGGGTGATCCTGTTCTGGCAGCACTGTTGGACTTACTGATCTCCAGAGGTCCCTTCCAACCCAACATTCTATGATTCTGTATTCTCTTGCAGATAGGAGGATATTCCTGCATGTCTGTCAATCAGAAAGCCGTCATGCCAGTGAATGGAATGTTTAAAAAGGACGTTTAAAAAATGTCTCAGTTTGGAAACTTACCTTCTATAAATTTTGTCAAATGCAGTTTGACTAATGCTCTAGGTGCTCTGGTCACAGCTATTAAAATTTTGAGGCTGTTTGTGAGCCATGTCATCAAGGAGCTTCTGATCTCAGCAGGCTGTGCCCTGCAGCTGCACAACCTGCTGGTGCACTCTACAATTTACTTTTCCAGCAGAAAACACATCGGCGCGTCTTACGCTGCTCTACGTACATTTTGTTCAGCATGCACACTGCTTGGAGAGGTGTGCTCCATCTCCTTCAGCACAAGCCACCTCAGAGGTGACTGCCCACTCATGTTTTTATTTTCTCTGATTGTCTCCTAGCTGTCTAAAAATTCCTGCTTTTGGGTTGATCGGGAGCTCTCCTTTTGCTGTGTACATTCAGACTTCGCTCCATGCACTGCTTCTAAATTTAGGCCTGTAGAAGTACCAGCCTGACTTCTGTTCTTTTATACTCGAATGGAAATAGTTCAAAGTTGTGCTGATGGAATAAAAACAGGAGGCCAGAAGGCAATGAACTGGAATAAGGGTGAACATATGAGAGAACACAAGCAGAGGGTGGCCACTTTAGATCCTTACTGCCATGAACACACAATTATTTTTTAATATAATATACTTAAAAGATGCATTTCTCTTAAAGAAGGTCTAAAATTTGTTACTCATGATGTAATGTCATTTCTAAAAAACATTTTTTTTATGGTAACATCAGGTACTCTAGCCCAGACGTCATGAGAGGCAGTTCAGGCAGTTGGGGTAATACTCGGAGTATTAATTGTATAGCAGTCATCTGTATTTAACATTGAAAATGCTATTTCAAAGACTCTCTTTTTTTTTCTTTTTTTTTCTTTTTTTTTTCCCATGGCTAATACCCTTGGTGATCAGTCAGAGGTAGTGGGCTGAGGCAGAGCTCAAGGCCATCAGCTGCTTTCAGCCTGCTACACAGTTCCCAGGAAACACCTTATATTTCATGAGTTCTTGCTGAGTTTATGGTGTAATATTTTTCTTGAAGGCATTAAACTATCATCAAAAGCAGCAGACCAATTAATGTGACTTCTTTTTCCAGGGTCGTTGTACAAGGGAGAACTGCAAGTACCTTCATCCACCAACGCATTTAAAAACTCAACTGGAAATCAATGGCAGGAACAACTTAATCCAGCAAAAAACTGAAGCAGCAATGCTGGCCCAGCAAATGCAGTTCATGTTTCCAGGGACACCACTACAGCCAGTGGTAAGTATATTTCTCTGATGGTATCAATGGTAAGTAAAGTTGACGCCTATTGACCCACAAAAGCTCTGTAAACTAGTATCAATAAATATAGTCCCAATCTGTTGATTTAAAGAACTGCTGAGATGCTACAGACATGTTCATTTGTATTTGCATTTGAAGATAAAATGGAGTATAGCTTTAGATTTTGTTATTTTATCCCAGAATAATTTCCTTTTTTTTTTTCCTTCCCTATTTTTTATTCATTCAGTTCATGTCAGGTTTAGTCTAGATTTGCAACATTTTTACCTAGAATCCTTCTGGAGGTGAAAATTTGTGTAATAATAACAAAAATTTGCTAGTCAGCTATTTGAGTTGGAATGCAAAGTTTCTCAGGATTCTATGGATTTGAATGACTTTAAATAGTATTCAATGCCAATACTAGGAACAAAGGTTAATGCCATTCTGGGCAGCATTTTCTTACTCTCTTGAAATCTGAAGTGTCCTAAAAGAAGACAGAGAACTCCAAGTACAGGCACTTTACAAACTCAGTGTTTTATATCACGGTAATGCATATGGTGTCTAGGACACTTCAGATCCAGAAGGTGACATAAAACCAGAGTCTTGGATGCATGACCAGCATCTTTGGCTACACATTAAAATCATCATTTGCTCTGGGCTGCCTTTGCAGTTGAGTTCCTTGTTGTACCAGACTTCCAAAGCACAGTTAGGGAAGTAATCTGATTTAAACTTTTCACACATGGCTGCTAATGATGTTTTCTCAATCAGAATGCCTAGTGTAAGACATCCCACTGGAGTGGGATTTCTTATTCTTAACTTGAGGCATCTGGAGTGTTGGCATCAGCTTCTGCAGTGGGCTTTCAAGGTCCATTTACAGTTTATCAAAAGGCATAGGCACTTCTAATTACTATTTGCTTGGCTTGTTTCAGACATCTGCATTCAGACCAGATGATTTATTTTTTTTAGAGTGCCTTTGTCTTTCCATGGGCTATCGCAGGAGCCAAGTGTAAGCATCTCAGAGGAAGACATCTCTTCTTTGGTCACAGGACTCTCACTCCAGATGCCTTTTTCAAATGAGTTTTGACACTTGAAACATTTACTGTTAGGTGGGAGTCGTGAATGAAAATTGTGTGTTAGAAGTCCCTGAATTTCTGGTACATGTCCATCAAAATGTATCTTAGTATGCTGGCATAATGTCTTTCAATATTTTCTGGATTTTACTGCTTGAGTTTTCATCAGAAAAAGTTTTGAAGAAGTAATAGATTCCACCTCTTAGTATTATGAAAAAAATTCAAGTGGCAAAATTATATTTTTTCTACTCATTTCATCATTTGAATTTAACAATCTCATTGACGTGATGCCTTCTGAACTGATTGCTGTGATAAAAGTGCTGGGTTTTATTTCCCTGTCTCGCATAAATTGCCAGATTAAGATGACTCAGCCTTGACCAAATGGATAAAAAGTGAAAGAAAATTCCATAGAAGTCATTCGACATGTGAATTTATTCTTAAAATTATATCTGATACAAAGCTGTTATTTATATTTTGCATAACACATACTGTCCTCACATAGTTGAGCTGCTGTTTCATATAAACGTTCATTATTGTGCTTTAAAGAATTTAGCTCACACTTGACATATAAACTGGGCTGTTTAATACCAAGCAGGTTTGGTCTCTGATAAAAACAGAGCATTATTCACTTTTAACTCTCTAGGGCAGGTAGATGCTGTTTCCATACAGTTGGGTATCCTGGCTAATCTGCTGCTCAAAGCATCTTCTTGATACTAACTCACATTAATTTATAATTTCGTAAAAGATTCCAGAGACCAAAAAAAAAAAAACCAAACAAGACAAAACCAGAACAAAACACAAATAAAAATTCTAGCTCCTATGCTGTCTCTTGCTTATTTTCTACATACTGTGCACATGGCTGGCACAGTAGAGGACGTGCAGGCCACCTCAAGGAGAAGGACACTCCTCCTTTGTTGTTTTTGTCTTAATGTTCTTCTGTTGTGTGGTTCCTTTCTAGCTGCCAGCTTATTTGGGAACTTAATTTCTGACAAAGCTACTCTGAGATGTGTCCTGTTTCTCTGCAAAGTTTTTCCTCACTTATAATTGTAGCTTCAGTCTCTGGGGTAAATGTCAGCTCTGCAGAACTAAAGCATGTTTCAGATCTGACTGTGGTCTGGCCACGGTGATGTTCTGTCTCCACCCACCATGGAGCTGGTGGTAACAAACCCACCATTCTGCCTTGGTAGGGCTGTGTTTTAGTGTCACACAAGTGCTCTTTCTTCTAGTCATGACTTCACTGATTCGCTGCAGGAAGGCATAAACCAGATTTTTAGCCCTGTATCATTCCTTCCAATCAAATTTTTTTTGTAAGATGAACTCTAGCTAAGCCTGAATAATCCCTTTCTAAATATTGTGTCCAGCTGAGATGATAATATTTTTTCTGCTTGCCACTGGTGACAGCTGAGCACACAGGCATTCGCAAAGGTGAGTTTTTTTGACGTGTGGGCCTTAGTAACATATAATTGCAGGAGGTGGCAAAGTACAGCACGCAAACAGATGGAAGTTGCATGCCAAAGAGCTCATTATACATGTTCTTATTAGAAAGATGGCTTTAATATAGTTAATAATGCTTCACCTATGAAATCTGGTACTTTGAAAAATACCCTGTTTTCCCAAGGAAATCAGGTATTGAGAAAAAGCAATAAAGTCTATGTTATTTCTAGTTTTCGATGTGTAAATAAGCCTGCAACATAGAGCTGGACCTCCATAGAGTACCAGGTTCAAAGTGCAACTTCCTTTGCATAGGCAGCTTCTTTTCCAGTAATAGAGCTACAAAGGTGGCTCTTCATACGCTGCTGGAATGTGTTCAGTGATGAAAAGATGAGAGCGTGCCGTGTGTTTTGCCAGCTGTTTGAAATTTTTTCATTAAGAAAATGAACCAGCACCAGAAAGAACATGCAAAAAAACAACTAGTAAGCTCTTGATTAAGGGGTTGGTGTTTTTCATCTTGGTCTGTGTTTTCCTTTTGCAGCCCACATTTCCAGTGGGTCCCACAATAGGAACGAACACGGCTATTAGCTTTGCTCCTTACCTAACGCCAGTAACACCAGGAGTTGGCTTAGTCCCGACTGAGATCCTACCCACGCCGCCTGTCATTGTTCCTGGAAGCCCACCAGTTTCAGTCCCCGGTTCAACTGCTACCCAGAAACTCCTCAGGACTGATAAACTAGAGGTACTGTAGACACCACCATGACTAGAAATAGAATCCTTGGTTAGGCAGTGTCAACGATCCTGGAGGGAAAAACCCTCTTGTTGTAGAAACCATGTTTATTTAAATTTAGTTGCTACAAATAACTACCTTGTAACCCATAAAGCAGGATTTCTACACTTGCATCCAATGGTAGTTAAACAATGTTATTTTTAAGGTAGCGTGTTCACTCAAATTTAATACACAGACATCAACATAAATTTTCATCTTTTGTAACGTTCCTCTCCTCCCAAATACCTCAAGTATCTATGCCTGTAAAGGTAAAAACCTTGATGAAATATCTATCAGGCACATTTTTATTGCAGTATTAATTCTGGCCTGGTTGGTATTAGGGGAGTTTTATAGCCTTATGGATCAATACCAGGGGGGTGTTATAGCCCTGCAGCCTTGAGCTCCAAATGGAGATGTAGACTGTTACCAACCCTGCAGCAGGCTGAAGGGGAAAGCTGCCAGCTATGTGCAGAGCCTCCCTGGTGTTGATGAATCTCTGCGTGGCTGGGCTTAGTGGAATCTGTGATCCAAGTACATGAGAAAGACAAGTGGCTCATGAAGAAATGAATGTCCTTTCCCAAAAGCCTAAGCACTAGTCTCTAGAGCATGTTTCTTCTGAGGAAAATCAGCATGTTCATTTGGCCCATTTTTGAAAATCATTTTTAAGGAGGCTCTCCATTTTGTTTGTAGACTCCATAAAAAATACAGTGCATCTCAGGCACGTTTTCCCTGGGCCTCAGCAGGAGGACCTCCTTCCTTACCAGTGGAGCTGCAAGAATATAAAGTGTAGTCAGAAAGGGGCTGACTATTTTGGGATTCCCAGCTAGTTCTGCAGGGGCGGTTAGTTCTGTAAGTATCCTTCTCAGGCATTTTCTAGACAGGAAAAAGGAAAGGCATTTGGGAATGCTTCTGTTTCATGTCAAGTTCATTTAGCCACCTTACTGGAGAGCTACCTTTGGAGCCAAAAATGTATGGGTAAAATAGGTGCGTTTCCCTCTCCCGGGAGAAGATGAAGGGTTTATCAAGTTGAATTTGCTGAAAAATTTCAACTAACCAGGGAAAGGGGCAGGTCTATCTTTTGGGGGCGTGGGGCTGTCCCTGCCCTTTTGCCTTGCACCAAGCTCTTCCCCTGCAGCGCATGTTGTTTTGCACGTAGGTGTGCAGGGAGTTCCAGCGGGGAAACTGTGCGCGTGGAGAGACTGATTGCCGCTTTGCGCATCCGGCAGACAGCACAATGATTGACACAAACGACAACACCGTAACCGTGTGTATGGATTACATAAAAGGTCGTTGCATGAGGGAGAAATGCAAGTATTTTCACCCTCCTGCACATTTGCAGGCCAAAATCAAAGCGGCGCAACATCAAGCCAACCAGGCTGCGGTGGCAGCCCAGGCAGCTGCGGCAGCTGCGACTGTGATGGTAAGTGCTGGCATATATGGCTGCCTTTTTTTTGACAGAAGCTCTTTGATGCCTATTTCGCTTCAATTTAATGCTGTTTGCTTATACTTTCTTTTCTCTTTTGCCTCTTTTTTTCTTTTTTTTTTCTGTTAAAGTTAAGAGTTTATAAAATTATTAATATTGCTTGGGAGGAAGCACATTTTTTTCTTTATGCCCTTGTTTTAATGCTGTATTTCTATCCAAGACAGTGAAGCAAATGACACTCTATACCACTTCTGTTCTCTGCCTTGTTATATGTTAAATTTGCCCCTAGTATTTCCAAACAGAATCAAAACTGATGATCTTCAGTGTCCCCTGGAAAACAGAGGCATGTATGCTGGTTTAGCTCTTTCATGACAGATACACATGTGGAAATTTGGAAGAAAAGCAAAGAGAATGTTTTTGCCTCAGAGATTGGTAGTAGCAAGCTGTATTAAGATTCAACTTAACCCACCTTAGACAGATATCTGAGCTGAGCCCAGCCACCTTGGTCTCACTTTATAGTTAGTGGAGAAATAACAGCCCATTGATCTGATCGACCATTAGTGCCTGTCTGAGGATGAGAAGGAACTACCTTCTGTAGATACACATCTGTCTCTGCTGACTAAAAAGTGTTGACTATATATTTTTGAATTTGAGATGAATCTCATGCCTAGAGACTTCTCCTGCCTCGCTCACTGTCGTGGGCAAGGTACTTGAACCACTGGTTTAAAAGCAGTAAACTACTTCTAGCTTTCCATTTTCAGATATTTTCATGTCTTACTTAAAACTGTTCAGCCAAGTCAGCCCATCCATTTACCAGTATTGGATCTCTCTTACTGTTGCTACCAGGAAAGATGATAAATGGAGTGGTATTGATAAAAAATAAATCGAGCATGCAGGATCCGACTTGAGAGACAAAATTGCTGGCAGCAAATCAAAGAATCATTGTCCTTATTGGTTGCAGTGGATGAATAATTAAGCAGATGTGGTTTGTGGACTTGAGGGCAGTGCATACAATAGTTACAAACAATACAGTTATTCTCTGGGTAAAAAGCCTACCAGAACACAATATAGTACAGTATATAACTACCACAAGCGATTGTATTTAGCAAATTAGCAAAGACCAGAATTTTTGAGTGACAAAGGGCAAGTTGGGCAAGAAAGTAAACCTCCAAATAGAAGAACATGTCTTACGTTTTAATATTCTTTGTCTTATAGTATCCTCAGTCTCTGTTTCAAATCGGATGATTTTTAGTTAAACTTCCCTGTGCTTGCAGAAATAGAATACCATCTGGAAATTAAAGCAGAAGAGCTTGTTGTATTTTTTCTAATTATCTTCTATTGTGCAATATTTATTGTCTGTTTAGAGAATGCAGTATTTCTAAACAGTATAGTAAAGAACAGAGGGATGAGGGGATTCATATTTTTTGTGCTTTAGTAATGGTTTGGTATACATCCAGTGATTTTAAATAAGCTGTAGTTGGAGTTACATTAGTCTCAAAGCAAGATGAAATATCTTTGGAAACAGAGAGTTGAAATGTTAGTGTTCTAATGCCACGGGAGGAGAAGGCAGGGACTGGTAATTCAGGGTAACTTTTTGTAGAAAAATATTTACAAAATATTTTAATGGCATATTTAGACTACCAATCAGAAAAGATTCTTTACAATCAACTATTTTTTGTTTCAAACAGATTTGAAATAATCAGAGTGAGTGAAAAATCAGTGGAATGGCAATAACAACAAAAAGTGGTAGAAAAGTCACATGCCTTCAGGACCACCCAAGAACAACCAAAAATACTCAGTTATATCTAGAAAGCAAAAGTAAGGCAGAAATAAAATGCTTGCCTGTGGAATTTACTTGCAGATTGCTCCCTGGTTGAAACTGTGTCCGAGAGGTTTTCCTTCCTGGGGGAGCTGGCTGCAGTGCTCTGGCCCAGAGGGTGCTCACATGGGTGAGCGGTGTGAGTAGGGTTAGAGCACTGTGGGCAAAGCCTGTAAGGCCACTGAAGGTCAGTGAATTCTGCAGTCTAGGACTTTATAGAAACTGCCCCATCTGTATTACTGTACACTGAAGTTTAGGAATTTTTACTCAGATGCATTAGGCGACCTCACCACAGTCACTGTGAAGGAGGCTGTAGAGCATGTACAGCTTAAATGTGAAGTGCATTAGAAGATGGCGTCATCTATCATTGTACTCTGTGAGCTTCATACGGTACACCAGAGAGCATAAAAATTCACTTAAGAATGTACAGACTAAATAAAAATGCAAACTCATAGCTGGTATTGGAAGGGACTTCTGGAGATCACCTAATCCAATCCTCCTGCTCAAGCAAGGTGAGCTCGAACAGATTGCCCAGGGTGTGCCTCATGGTTTTTGAAAGTCTCCACGGATGGACATTCCACAACTTAAGCTCTTGACAGCCTGCTCCATGGTTAAATCATGCTTAACAATCCCAGTTCTCTCAGCCTTTCTTCATTTGAGAGGTGCTCCAGTCCCTGAACTGTCTTTGGGGTCTGTTATAGGACTGTTTCCTAGTATGTCCATTTCTTTCTTGTACTTGGGTGACTAGAGCTGGACCAGAGCATTCCGTATGCAGCCTTACCAGTGCTGAGTAAAGGGGAAGGATCATCTCCCTCAACCTTCTAGTTATGCTCTTCCAAATGCAGCCCAGGACATTGTTGTCTGCCTTTGCTGTGCGTGTGCATTTCTGGCTCATGTTCAACTTGTCCACCGGGATTATGAGGGTCTTTTCTGACAAAACTTAATGTCTGTCAGCATGTGCTGATGCCTGGGATTGTTTGTCCCCACGTGCAGGGCTTGATATTTCTCTTTGTTCAACTTAGTGAGGTTTCTCTGTGACTATTTCTCCAATCTTTCCAGGTCCCCTGAATGGCAGCACCTATATCTTGCATATTAACCACTCCTTTGAGTTTTAGACCACTAGTGACTAGCCTCCAGATGGATTTTGTGTTGCTGATCACAACCCTTTGAACCTGGCAGTTGAGCCAGTTTTTGGTCCACCTCAGTGTTTCCCATTTGGCCCATACATACTAAATAAGTTTGTCTATGATGAAATGGGAGACAGTGTTGGAAACCTTTATGAAGTCCATTGCTTTCCTCTCATTCACCAAGCCAGTCTCATTGTAGAAGGCTACCAGGTTGATTAAGAGCTATTACCCCTTCATAAATCTATGCTGACTACTCCCTATCACCTTCTTGGCTTTCATGTCTTTGGAGATGGTTTTCAATAGGATTCATTCGATTGCTCTCCTAGGGATTGAGGTGAGGTTGACCAGCCTGTCATTCTTCAGACCTTCCTTCCTGCCCTTTTTGAAGATATGAGTGTTATTTACTTTTCTTGCAATCTTTGGGAACTTATCCCAGTCATAGGGACATTTCAAAGCTAATTAAGAGTGGCATTGCAGTGACACTGGCCAGTTGTCTTATCACTCATCCTGTAGGTTTATGTACATGCAGTTTATTTAAATGTTCCCTAGCCTGTTCCTCCTTCTGCAGAAGTGAATCTTCACTTCAGACTTTCCCACTGGTCTCCTACTGGCCCAAAAGCTAGTCCTACCAGTAAAGACTGAGATGGAGAAGATGTTCAATACCTCAGCCTTCTCCATGTCCTGTGTCACTAGGTTGTCTGTCCCATTCAGCAGCGGGTCCACATTTTCCCTAGTCTTCCTTTTTGCTGATATGCTTGGAGAAGCCCTTCTTGTTGTCTTTCACATCCCTTGCCAGATTCAACTCCAGATGGTGTTTGGCTCTCTTAACCCATCCCTGCATGCTCAGGCTGTGTCCCTATTCCTCCTGGGCCATCTGTCCCTGCTTCCACATTTTGTGGGTTTCCCTTCTTGCATTGGAGTTTAGTTGGGATCTCCTTGCACATCCATGCAAGTCTTTGCTGTGTGGATCTTGCTTGTATCCCAGGAGATGTTCTAGCATATTAATGTAACATATTGCAGACAAATACTATGCCTCAGTATATCTGATCATTTTAATTCTTATCTTTATTTCCTTTCCATAGCCTTTTCCTCTCCAGTCTTTAGCTATTGACTTTTTTGGTTATTAGTCATGTAGGCTATCAAATGTTGAGCAGAAGATAACATGATAGAACAGAAAGGGACAAAGGAAGTTTTGTTATCAGGACGAAAGGAAAGAAAAGATGAAAATGGGTGATAAAAATGGACAGTTGGTTTGAAGGCCTGAAAAGAGGAAGACGCTGCATAGAAACAAGTTTGATGAGTAGGTCTAGAAACAGATGAAGTTAAAGCTTTTAGAGTGGGAAAACTGTGAGACCAAACGTGCTGTGGAAGATGAGGGGAAAAGCAGCAAGAAGCCTCAAAATAGGGAGGTAAGGTTAAGAAGAGCATGGAGAAGAAGTGAAGAAAGGCAACTGGAAACACAAAGATAATAAGTTAACAAGCGAGATCAAATAAGATCTTCATTTGGATAATAAAAGTAATTAACTGAAACGCTTTACTCTTAATGACGTTGATTTGAATTTGTGGACTTCAGCATTGCATAATGCTGAGTTCAGTCATAATGCTTCACCTCTGTGTAGACTTGTGTCTGTAGTGGATGCAGAGTGGATCTGAGGTTCTGCCCCATGCAGATGGAGCGATGTCCTCTGCGGGGTACCCCCTGCGGTACCACATGTCGGCTGCACAGCACCCTGCTTAGACACAAGAAGGCTCTCGAGAGCCTCACTTTACACCAGGTGTTTCTTGTTACATCTGAGTCTTGGACCCAGGCAGATGAGCAGCTCTTGTAGATCAGTGTAGGTAATCCAGAAACATGCTGAAGGAGGGAAGGGGAGGGTGTTGGGAAGGTCCTCCCAACATAATTACAACAGAGTTCGGAATAAGGAATAGGTGAAGTGAGGTCTATCCTGCAAAATACGCTGTTGGTGCTAGCTAAGCTTGTCACCAGAAAGTGTTTTAGGCATTTTGTGCCTTCTCTTTTTTATTTTTTTCTTCACTTTTGTTCCCTATTTCCACATCCTGATGTCAAGATAGACATAATCTGCATATTCTAAAAAGTGTTAATATCAGCCTGTGTCAAAAAAAAAAAAAAGTAAAAATCCCGATTTCTAAGTAAGTCTTCCTTTCTTTTCTAAAGGTTTGTAGGAATTATTTATATAATAAAACTTAAAAGTATTATTTTAGATGAGAAGATTCTTTTCAGAATGCCATCGTATCAACCCTAAGTTTGATCTTACTGTGGAAGCATACATAAATGTATATGCCTGTGGACTATGCCTAAATACTTAAAAAAATTAATTATGCTGGCCTAGTATCATAACTCATACATTAATGTTCACTTATGAACTGAGAGTGGTGGTTTTACTCCCTGCTCCTGAAGCTAGTACTGAAGGTTATAGCAAAATTTAGAAAATATGTTTTAAATTCTGAGACACATTTTTTTCCATCAATGTAATGTGGTAAGTTACAAAAAAAAAAAAAAAAA
>VWZY01005554.1:114185-126944 GCA_013399075.1 Chloroceryle aenea | reverse complement strand
AATCTGCAAAAATGACTCAGCTGTAAGGGAAAAAAAAGAATTAATGATAAGTTAGTGCAACTAGACATATTTATATGACTTTGTATTGGAAAGGGAAAACCTTTCTTCTTTTGAACCCCGAGCCTATTGAATGATGCACTTCTTTTAATTAAAAGACCCTCACCTTTCAAGCACTGATATTAATGGCATTTGTAACAAACACATTACAACTTTCACTAGTGCTTTGTATTTGAAAAAGTAGCCTTCCAAATTGATTTTTCTGCTTTAAAAATGTGACTTAACTAACTTATCAGGAATTCTTATAGGCGTATCCTTAAATCTTTCTGCATCTCTGTGAAGTGTTTATATGATGCTTAATAGTGTCTGCAAGCTGCTGTTTTACTCAACTTTCCTGAATTTCAAACATCTATATTTTACTCTCTTATATGCTTTTAACTAAGGTATAGTAGATGCATTTTTGCTTCGGTACTAATTCGAAATGTAATATTCATTTCTTTAGAAGACATTTTTGTTGTTGTGCATGCCTAGTGTTTTGTATGTTGTATATTGCATTCAGAATATTTTTTTCCTTCTCACCTATCCACAAATGCAATGCCGTTCCCATGATGCACCTCTGCTTGCTGTTTACCTGTATGTTAATTCGCTTGAATCCCATTGGCCCACTGCCATCATGTGCTCGCTGCCTGTTATTAAAAGACTCAGTCGACTGCCAAAGCAATGAAGCGACCTCTCGAAGCAACTGTAGACCTGGTACTTTGACCTTTCACCTTTTGCTTTGCATGTAGCTTTTTTTTTGTTGTTTTTCAGAGAAGCAACTAATGAAATTTGTATCGCTTTACTTTTGAACATCAACCGGAAATTATTTCACATACTCGTTAATTTACCAGAAACTCTATTTATCCATCTCATTCTCATACGTAATAAATGCAGACAATTTAGTTTGGTTCCTAACATGGTTTCATTTTTTTAAATACCTTTTCATGAAAAGTTGAATTGAGATAAAACTGCTTCTGTAATTGAAAACGCTTAACGTAATCCATTAATCTATATAATAATAGGAAACAATATTTAAATCTAAAACATGAAAATACTTGGCAATGAAACACAAGTGGTTTTTTCTCCCTATAATATTTGAAAACCTATTTAAAGGCAATGCCATTTTCGTTGCTTTAAAGGCCTTTCTTTTCAGTAGTTGTGCTGCTACAGTTTTAGGTTAATAGTACCACGCTTTTGCTATCAATAACAAAATTTCACTCATTTTACATTGCTGTGCTTTGAGTTAATATGCATGGCGAGGCATCTTTAGCCGCTTTAAAAAATAATAAGTTTTTGTATTTATGTATATGTTACAGACTGTGTCTTAAAAATGATGCCGTTTTAACTAACTTTCTTATTTACAGGCCTTTCCTCCTGGTGTTCTTCACCCTTTACCAAAGAGACAAGCACTTGAAAAAAGCAATGGTGCCAGTGCTGTTTTCAATCCCAGTGTCTTGCACTATCAACAGGCTCTTGCCAATGCTCAGTTGCAGCAACATGCAGCGTTTATCCCAACAGGTATGTTGAACACTGAACTACTTTTGTCTTCTCTAGGTAGCTTCCGTGTCACGCAGTGCCATTTCACGGAAGGTTTCATGATGCTCCCTGCCCTGCTTGAGGTGAAGCCTGCACACATATTGACACGTTATTTTAATTCCTTCTGCAAAGGACTTGAAATTGGAGCAGAACCCTTTTCAACAACACACTAGGCTGCTTTTCACATTCATAGCCTCGTTCATCATTGTCCACAGTTTGCTCCTTTTTCCCTACCTTAAATTGGCCATATTTTGAGTTTTATCTGCCAGCACTCTCCTAGGAGACAAGAGGGCAAAGGTCCTCTGACAGAAATGCTGGGGAAAGCCCCACATTCCAGGGATGGCACAGGCAGGGTGCCATAGCCGAGGCCCCATCCTCCTCCTTCCTCGGCTGCTGTTTTGCAGCCACGAGGCTGACCCCAGCCACACATGAGCAGGGTGAGAAGGGCAGAACCAGCCATAACCTTCCAGCTGATACCTCCATGGAAGCACTGGCAAAACACATGGCTCCCTGCAGCTCCACCAAAGGGGTTTGAGGCATCAGATGCTTTCTTGTGGGTTTCATGTTGGAACGCCACCAGAACTTTTCCTAGCAGTGGGGCTAATCGCTGGGTTTATAATGCTTCATAGGGATGATCTGAAGATGAGTGAATGTAATTGGCATTTCAGTGCTTGGAACTCTGTAACAATCAGAGCATTCAGAGGTGGCTTGAACTGCACCGTGGCTGGTGACAGGGCTTCTCTTCAACACTGTGAGAGAAAGAATGTGCTAAGCGCTCGTGTAAACAATAACAGCATAACCCTCTAAATTATGTCAGGCACCCCCACTCCAAACTTCCCAAAGGTAAATATCCTGCCTAATGAAGTCTGTCATTTCAGTTGTCATTAAAAAAATTACATGTTTTAGTATCAGAATGTGATCAAATGTGAAATTCCAGAATCACTTAAAAAATACGTGTTTGCAAATGTGCTTGATACTTCATCAAAGGGTTTATAGAGATTTGTAGAGATACATAGGTTAAACATGGAATGAAACGCAACACATGATGATTTCCCAATCTATCAGCATTCCCATATGTGTTTGAAGATAAAAACAAACACAGATGGCTTTGACTTCATGGAATTTTGCTATAAGGCCTGAATAACAACCTTGGAGCCTGCCCTGTGTTTATAATAGTAAGTTATAGCTTGCTGTATTTTTAGCACATTGGTGTACCAGAATATCTGTGGTAGAAGACACACTGACATCTATGGGAGTGTTTGAAAAACATAAATAAACCGCGAGGCTGCCTATTTGGACGTGAATGGAAGACTGCCCTGTCCTAAAAACATACAGAAATTTCCACAAATTTATTTTACATTGTAACCCTGAGAGTTTGCAGTATGATTATAATATTATAATAAGCATTATTCCTTCTATTAAGAACTCCCTTTCAGGGCTTAGTACTACTACTTGCAATTGCCAAGGATTTTAAATTAACTACAGAAAATACAGTAGTTTAAACCTTTTTTCAGCGAAATAGCATTTGGATATTTTCCAGACTTCTGGAGTGCTCATGCTTCCTTGAGTAGCTCATTCTTTGTGCTTTTTATTGTCCAGCCCTCTTTCCAAGTAATGGTTGTAATTGTAGTTTTATCTTACAAATTTCTGATGTTAGAAAGGGTGGATTTTGGAACCAAACCTTAAGGGCCAGGCTGTTGGTAAGCCCCAAAACAACTGCATGAAAAAAGAAGAAACGGAGGGATAACACAGCAGATGGAGGCTAAGACCAGAGTAGAAAGCCTTTCTCAAAGTACTGGACCTCCTGCTCTTTGCAAACACCATCGGCACCTAGAAAGGATGTTACAGAGAGGAGTGTGGTATGGGAAGAGAACAGGAAAGGGCAACAACCACCTCTAGATGAGTGGGTGTCATGAGCTTTGCATTAAAGATGCTATGTCAGACATTCCCACGTTTCCTGGGAAGGTTGCATTTGGTGGGTGTAAGGACTGTCATGCCACCCAGGCCTAAGGAGCAACATGTGACATTATCTGCTGGATTTCAAATGGTTATGTAATATTTTCTGAACTGATATAATTTTCAAATGTGTTCCTTGTGTGTGTGTGTTAAATTTTAAGACAAGTTTTGCTGCTGGAATATATATAAAACTTAATTGTTTTATATAACTTCTCTGCTTTCTTAACCACTTGCTCCCCTAATAAAAGGTGTGGGGCTTGACTTAGCATGGCTTACCTCCAAAGTTCTGCACTTTGTTTGTTTTACATCAGTTTGATTGCTTTGTCACATTCTCCTTATTGTTTGGTGAATGATGTTAAAAACAACAGACCTTTTCTCTCTTCTCATTGCTATTTGTTAATGTTTCTGTAGCCTCTAGAGGAGGAACTTTGTGTATTCTCTGGGGACTGTTCTTGGGTAAGGTCATTCATAGTTATGCTGCTACTGAGATGGTCCGATAAGGGACTGCAGTAGTAATTAAGTAGGAATTCAGGAAGCACTTGGTATCAAATATGCATGTACTTGGGACTGGTCTCCTTACCTTCTTACCTTCACCAGATTGCTATATGCACTGCACTGAAAATGGGCTGTTATGTTTTTTATTCATTTGGTCTGGTCTTCCCAGAAAGATTAAAGGTGGACTAGGCACCAAAACCAAACTGCATGGCAGGTGAGCAGTCTTTCCACAGCATCTTTGAGGTTTTCTGAGAGAGTTTTGCTGGAATGTTACACACACTTGGAGGTGTTTAGCTTGGGGGATTGTCATAGTAGAGTTTTCTTTTGTCAGAAGCACCTTTCCGCTTCCAGTGTTGTGTTAAGGATGAGTACACGAAGATCAAACACAAATTTGGTGAAGCCCCTGCAGAACAGCATCATCTGATTCCATTGTAACTTCTTTCTCTCCTGCACATCAAAAAGTTGGTGAACACTGATCTGCGCAGCATTGAGCAGTCTGAATTATGCAGTGAGTTTTTAAATTCCCAAAGAACGTGACATTTAACCAAAAACGTTTCTACAAGCAAAACCTTGCTGCTCAAAAAGTACCAAGTGAAAGAAAAAAAGGTAGCGAATAAAAAAACCCCATATGAAGTACCTTTTGTACAGACAGAAACATGCCACAGGTCACCCGGTACACTCGGGACTTTTAATAGGAACATGATCACCCTTTTTGTATTAAAGAAAAACTATGAATGACCTTACAGTTTCATTTAACTAACTTACTTCTCTGTGGTTATGCTTGAATCTCACTTTGAATGTTAACTCTAAACAGCTAACCTGTTTCTTCCCTTTATCCACTTTTTTCACCTATCATTGCATGACACGCAGGGTCAGTTTTGTGCATGACACCCGCTACCAGTATTGGTAGGTTCCAAATTTCTTTATTGATCTCTTTTTTATACTGTATATGATGTATATGCACTTGTTTCAAAAATTCTAGGCAAGATATAGACAGTGACTAGAACTGACGGTTCGTTTGTCCTTCTGGTTGAGTTTTCAGAGTGTTTAGATTTGTAGATGAAAGCTGTAGTTTTAGATGTGATATCACCTGCTATAACAACTACACTGCAAAAGCACAATACCATGAATTCCAGTCTGCTTTTCAGTTTTCAAAGTTTTATTTCTCTTTATATTTTATATTGTCTAGTACTATAAAATCATAAAATACTGGAAAAAGCCAGCAAATTTCATCAGTGTTTTAAAGTTTCATAGTGGTGTGCCTATTTCTCCTTTTTGCTGTGTGTTAGAAAGTTTTATCAGCGTTTCCCAGAAATGCTTACTTTGATCCACAGAGGTTCTGTTGAAACTCGTGATCTGAATTTTGCTCCTCCTTTAAATATATTTACAGCTTGGAATTAACAGTTTGGACATGCAAAATGGAAGTCCAATACAACAGCCTCTAAGACAGAAGATTAATCTTTATTCTGTAGACCTATCCCAGTGATTTGATTTTTTAATATTTTTTTTTTGGTGGAACTACTGAGACAAGCAGTTAAAATATCAAGCCTTTAAAACATCAAGTTAATCATTCTTCCATGAAGATGTTGATTAAAATTCATTCTTAAAATGAGCAAAAAGCAGCGACTTTCACAAAATCGACCTTGCTTTTTTAGATCAAAGTAGTATTTAAATCAGGAAAGTTATTATCAACCTTCTCCTGATTTTTGCCTCAAAGCAGATGGCAATTTAACTGTGATAAGGTCTAGCAGTTAGGCATTGCTAGTAGGAAAAAAAAGAAAACAAAAAAAGCCTAAACTGGATTATAAAGGAAGACAGTGAGTATCTGTCTTACTTCAAAATAAAGATAAAGGATAATATTTCATTTTTAATTGTGTTTAAAAAGATAAACATTTACTAGTTTCCTTCCCAGTGAAAACCACTGTATAATTTTTTTAGTAAAATTTTACTTTGGAGTGCTTTATATTGATACTGAGGAAAATCAAATTGCCCATGTAATTAATTCTCAGGTAAAGAATGGGCTATTTTTGTAGAGACCTCATTTGCACAAGTAATCCTTTTCGTAGAGATAAAACCTGTGTTTTCAGTGGTCCTTGCTCTTTTTTTTTCTGGGAATCGCCGATTGTGTTGACAACCTTCCTTTAATTGTACTTGTAATAAGCTATTTTCCCTTGTTTTTTTTTTATTTCTCTGCCACGCTTTCTCGCTTTGCACTGTGATTGCATGCCATCTGCCGGTTTAACCCATGACGATGGCTTGCCGCTCTTGATATTCACCATGCCAAATATACCACTTCTCTTACCATAATGCTGCACCCTCCTGTTCATTGCTTCCATGGTTCCCCTCCTGAAAGTACCCATGATGCACAACGCTACGGCCGCCACTGTCTCTGCAGCAACAACTCCTGCAACAAGTGTTCCCTTCGCCGCAACAGCCACAGCAAATCAGGTTTGCTCCTTTTAAAGCTTTCTTTCACAAGATCCCGAACTCTAAATGAGTGCTGAGATTTTAATTTTTTTTATTTTTTTAAACAAAAAAAATTCTCCTGGAGAATTTTTTTTTTCTGTGTTTACCCCATCAAATTTTCCTTTTATTTTTAAGTCGTTTATAGCAAGTGTTTGTGGGACAGGTTGCACTTATTTAGAGTTAACATTTGTTGCAAATAATGATGTAGCTGTGTTTTGTGTTGCGATGTTTGTACCTAATTTTTGTGTAATTAACCCAGCTGGAGTTAGAATCGCTGTAGTACTGGACCGCTTACAAAAGTCTATTATTAACTCCTAAGTTCAAAAGGAAGACTGACACAGGTTTCAAATGCTGAAGTGTGTTAATGTAGCCTGCTCCATGCCGTCTGTGGAAGTGACTGATTTGTAAGCATGGAAGCTGTTGAAAATCACAAGCAGGACAAGGCAGCTGAAAAGAAAAACAACAGAGAGAAACAAAATGGAATGTTGTCTGGAAATGCTAGTGATCTAAACAGCACTTGAGATATTTATGCCTATTCCTGCTGCGTGTTTGAAAGTGTATCTTTAACCTGGGAATTTTATTTCCCTAAGGAAGGACAGTGTTACCAAGAGCCCCTAAGGGTTATTGGCAGAGGCAAGCTGGGAAAGATGATACTTTCTCCTTTTCTTCTGCGGTTTGTTATGTTAATGGCTGTTTCCATTTTGGTAGGGTTTCCCACTCCTCCTCTAGGACCTGACTCCCAGGGAAGACATGTCTGTTGCAGCTCAGAGTTTGTAGCTTTGACTCCTCCACTGGGGCTGTAGAGATTCCCACCCCAGTGTGCCCGGCATCTGCCAGGAGAGGGGTTTGCGCAGCAGTTCGGTCGCTCTGGCTTTTCTGTTGCTTTGGGACCATACTTGGGCACTTCCACCCAAGAGCTGTTTTCCCTCAAATTTTTAGATGCCAAACTGAGGAAGAAGCAGGCAGGTTTGCTCACTAAGAGAAAGTAAAGGTCCTGTGTCCCCATCACCTTTCCTTGTGTTGCTCCTGGCCAGACCAGTAAGCTGTTGCAGACCTAGTAGAAATTCTCACCTGTTGATTCATTCTTCTCCACCTGCCAAGAAATTACAAAGAAATCAGTGAATATGTTTTGCTCAATAATGTTATACCAGCAGATTTTTATATTTTTTTACTGTCAGTTCCAAAACTATTTAAGTATCTTGCAGAAAAATAAAAGTTTCTGCAAGTGTTCATTTATAATAATTCAGGAAAAATATACTACCTCTGAAATACACCCTACATTTCTAAAGAAACACAAACCAGTATCTTTTATATATATTTCTGAAAGATTCGTTTGCCAGCATTGTTATGTTTGTGCTTCTAGCAGTTTCATCAAAAGAGGGTTGTCATTTTGTGTGTTCCTTTCTGATATCTAGCTAGTTTTAATGAAAAAATGCTTTCTTTAGGAGGAAAGTGCAACAGGCAAATTGTGCATTTCACTGTCCTTCCCAGAACATCTGCAGCAGAAAATTGGTGGTATCCCACATAGTTTTGTGATCCCAAAGTGTGACAGAGGGACTTGCAGATGCCAGGAAACTATGAGCAAATGGGGTGGTGTGGGGAGGGGGTCAGCTGAGGACCCTCTCCAGTATGGGAATGTAGCTGGGGCAGCCCCACCATCCTCTCTCCTGAGTGCCAGAGGGGCCTACTGTGGCTGAAGTAAATACATGTACACATGCAAAAGGACCAGTAAGGAGTCTTATTTATTTATTTATTTGATGGGAATGCTGTCACACGAGTAACTGGTGCCACAGGGGAGATACGGGTGTGCCTTAGTGCACTTTCTCATCTAGCAGGATAGCAGGCAGAGCCCCTCCTTTCCCAGTGTAGGTTTTGTTAACACTGGAGGATTAGAGCATTTAAAATTTTACAGGAATTGTAAAAAGTGTCTGTCTGTATTTTAGTTGCATATATTGTGTGTGTGTGTGTGTGTGTGTGTATAACTCCATGCTGAAATTAAAGGGTGGTTTAACACAGGGATGGGGTTCCAGGTGTTAAACTTCAGACATTTGGAAGTTCAGCATCCACTTCATCTCTTTTTCTAGCAGTCTGTGTTGTGGCAAGGCAAATTGCCGTGGAGGGTCCTGCCTTTTTCTCTGGCCAGGGGAAGGAGCATAGGTGTGTAACCAAAGCTCTGCACCATTGCATGTGGAGGAGATGACTCCCACACCAGCAGCTGTTCTTCTTGGCTTCTGTAGTGTGTGGCATCACTGTCTTTCTCTTTGTTTTAGTTATTGCAAGTCTTTAAAAGCCGCTGTAAATAAGCATGTATTTGAAAGTCAGGAAAGTAGTAGTTATTTCTTTGTAAGAGACAAATCTCCAAGCTTGTTCTTTATTTACAACCTCCTAAGAGTTGGAGATAAAGCTACAACACTGGGAAATGCCTCACAGTAACTTTGTGGTCCTAAGTCTTAGTATTTCTTTAGCCCAAGAGAAACAGAAGGAGTGGGTAATTAACTTGGATTAGGACTTTCACAGGGTATCACAGGGTGTCAGGGGTTGGAAGGGACCTAGGAGATCTTCGAGTCCAACCCCCCTGCCAGAGCAGGATCATATAATCTAGCACTTTGATCATGAGCATAACCTCCTTTGTTTGTGACCTCTTCTATGGATTTAAACTCTCCTGTGTATTTCAGAAAATGACTTCTTTATTCCTATCCAGATAAAATTTCCTTTCCTGGTCTGTGCCACACTGCTTTACATACCTGTGAGATATGGTTTCTTCTTTCCAGTGTCTCTACTGCACTTTTCTAATCAACCTGCAGCCTTTAGGCCATCCCATTTCAGTTCCCACAGGTTCTCCTTACAATGCCAGGCATGAAGAGAAATTTGTAGCGGGGCTTAATCATTTAGCTCACTATCATTTGGCTATCATTATTCTAGTGTGGGGAATGACTGCTGGGCTTCCCTGGCTTGAATGTGATGATCGTGGTGTCCTTGAAGCACCAGTGGAAGGAGAGATCAGCATCCCAAAAGTTACAGAGTCTCAGCTGACGGCTGAAAAAAACCTAACAACTCTGATGAGTCTAGTAAATTATTTAGTATGTGCTGTCAGATTGTATTTTGAAAAAAAAAAATTATCTATGTCTTCTGTACCTCCTTTCTTTCTGAAGATAATGGGAGTAACAGCTCAAAATGTGCCTGCATCAACATAGCCAGTCAGTCATGCTTGGCCAGCAACCTCTACACATAGTGTCTTCAATGTATGGCATAAGGCACGTGAGAAGACTCTGTAGGGTTGAAGGCTGTACTGTAGTACGTCCGATCAGGGTGACACCAGTTAAGAATGTATGGAAAATTGCAAGTCTCTTGCTTTTCCTGACTTAAAGTAGTTAGATTTTAAACCCAAAATAAGTTTCTTGCAGTGTGCTCTGATCAGAGGGAAGGAGAATTGCTTTGGCTCAGTGCAGTGAAAACAGGATAGAGCAAAAGTGTTTTGGCAAACCCTGTTTTAAAAATCCTGGTTAAAACCTGACTCAGTTGATACAAGATCTGGTGGTGTTGCTGTTCACTGTGTGGACATCTTGTGAGGGGGTGTCCCTGCTTACTTTAGCTGCCAGGCTGAGATGAGAGGGGATGGATGGGGGAAACTTCAGCTTGGGATTTCCAGTGAAAGGCAGGTAGACTTCCAAAGGTACGAGAGGAGTCTGGGAATATGATCAGTCAGACGTGAGAGGTCTTTCCCCTTTTCCTCTTCCCCCCCTTCACAATTGGCCCAGCCATTTCCACTAGAGTGGGTCTGGAAGCCACAGCTGCTTAACCTCGCTTCAGGGTTAGACTCTCAGTGAACATACATTTGGTTGTTGTTCAACGATGCTAACAGTGTTTTCTTGGAGGATGGTACAAGCAAAGTTCCAAGCAGTGTGAAATGATGGTGAGAAGGAGTGTTAGGGCTCGTATATGGAGGGTTTGGTCCTAGCTCCCTCTAGTGCATGAACGTGGGCAGAGGTATGTAAAACGTATTACTTAAAATACTAATAGAATAATTGTATATAAATATATAGTTCAGAGATCTTTAACAAAGTTTCTAATTATTATTCCTCTACTTAGTGGACTAGCAGCACTCAAGCAAGCAAGGAAACTGTTACCTGCTCAGCATCAATCACAGATAGCCATAAGATCTCACAGAGGGTGATCTAAGCTGACATTATTTGAGAGAGGTGTTATTCTGGATTCTGGCACTGAATTTCAATTTTGAATAATGCCAGCACCTGCTCTGAGAGGCTTTAAAGTTCTAAGTAGAAAACCTTACTATTGCTTCATTTACATACATGCATGAGTAAGTCCTACAAGGATTAAAAGGTTAGGAGTCCGCGCAAAATTAAGACAGCTAAGTGTTGGTGTCCGCGTATGGGTGTCTACACACGAGCTAGAAGTTTAAGTACCTGTTGTGGACTGGGAAGGTTATCAGTACAGTTGGCTGAAGTCTGGAGAATGCTCTGGCTCACCCTTCAAAAGTCACACAGGGCTTGGCTCAGTTGCCTAAACATGTGTCTACTGGTGTTTAAGATTGTCCTAAGATAGCCTTGGATGTCTGGGTTATCCAAGACATTTCGACAAGCTTGTCAGATGCAATACAGGACCTACAGGCAAATACGCATGCTTCAAAACTGACAGCTGGATGACAGGCAGGCAACATTAGCCCAAATGGTACTAAAAGCCCAGTGAGCAAATGACCTAAGCCTGCAGTGGGTGGTCCCATGAAGTTTCCAGAGTCTGTTGGCTTACTGACTCTGTTGTGATCACCCCACTGGCTGCAGCGGGAGGTTGACACACCAGCATTCCTCAGTATTAATTCATCCTTCAAGCTCAGTGGGTGTTTCCTTAGTTCTTGATTATTACAGGGCAATTACCAAATTTCAAATGATTTTAAAGAATATAGTTTTGCTCACATCACTTCAGTATAGAACAGTACAAGGCTTTATTTTCTGTAGGAATGAAAATGGGCCAAAGACTGACAATATCAAAACAGTGGTACAGAGAATGCCGTTTAAAGATGCTGTTTAGTGACAGCGCTATTCTACTGGTTCTCTTACCTTTAACCAGGAAGGAAAAATTAAAAACCACATCCGGTGGAAAATTAAATACACATAGTCCATGTCTGAAAAGAAATAGGAAGATCAACAGGCTGTGATTAGGCTTGTGATTATCTAGCACAGATGTTTTAAATTATGCATTACGCTAAATGAGGTACCAATTATGCAGATACTTATTATGAAATCATTCAGTAGCCTTCAGTTTTGTCAAAATCTGTAAAAATACAACAAAATGAAAATAAAAATAGTTGTGTCACATTCGAGTGCCACAAACATAAGGACAATTAAAATATTTGCCCCAGAATTCCAAAAGTAGTTCATATCATGTCAAATACAAACATGCTGAATGTTTAACAGGGATTAGAGATGCCGTGCATGGCAGCTTCCTCTGGAGAGAGGGAAGCCAGGACATGCAGCAACAGAGCACATCTCCTTGCCATGGTGCCTGCAGAGGCAACCCCCACTTCTTAGACTGAAATGTTATGTGGCACCTACTCAAGCTGATTTCTTCTTGTGCATAAAGCAGAAGCATTAGTTGCTTCCTCTTGCAGATAATCCCCAGTATCTCCCAAAAGGGCTTCCTCTCCAGTCTACCCATCTAACCTTAGGAAGCCTTCTGGCAGGGCAGAGGGCTGTCCTCAGCACTGCTGACAAGGCTTTTTCTGGTTAAGTTCCCTTTCTTCCTTGTGGAAACCTGATGAACTTGTAAACAGGGAGAAGCAATATACCGAGCAAATGAATTGAAGAATCCAGAAGGTGGTAGGAAACAGCCCTTTTTTGTTGCTTAAAAAGCAAGCTTTTGCGAAGGATGCTAGGAAGGGGAAACAAATGTTATTTACATCTTTAGTTCCAGTATACATCATTACCAATAAGAGCCTATTCAGAATTCTTGTAAGTGATTTGAAAAGCTTTAATTGCAGCTTGTAAGGGAATGGGGGAACAGGTAGGAAAGCACTTCTGTTGTGAATAAGTATCTGAACAATTTTGTCTTTTTTTTTTTTTTTTTTTACTTGACTGCAGATTTTGGTCTGAAAGTTCCCTAAAGTCCCAAGTTAAATACTCCTATAGAAAATTCTGTTCTGACAACAAAAAGGGCAATTTGAATCTGATAGGAAAAAAAAGCCAAATAGATGGAGGAGCAGGTTGCATTCTCAGACACATTATCAGAAGGGGTGCTTGCAGGGAGAGAGCCCTG
>VWZY01005554.1:87416-114178 GCA_013399075.1 Chloroceryle aenea | reverse complement strand
CCTGGGCAGAACCAGTAGTGGGTATCTGACAAGTCCATGTATGGTGCCATGCTGCTCAACATAGAGTTACCAGCAAGCATTGGTACCTGGGATGCAGGACTGGACATCTCACCTTGTATCTGCACCAGGCTGGAAAAATGAACCTAAACGATCCTCGATCATGAAGAATCATTTCTCTAGAGAAGATACTTGAACAGCAATAGCTTGTCATGGTAGGAAAGGCAAACTTAAACCCCTTGTTGCCTCTTTCATGCTAGACACCCAAGAATCACAAGCGTCTATTCAATCAGCTTATCTTGTCTGAAGGCACTGAGTTACATGTAAGTATCTGTAACTTGCAAAATTAACAGTTTGCAGGCTCAAGAAATGAGAGTTTCCAATCTTAAAGCCCACTGCAAATCTCGAGGAGTGTCAGGAAAAGACCCTTTGAATTGCCTTGAAACAACTGACCTTACAAAATACATGGCAAAACTTTGTTTTCTTAAACTGTAAGGCAGCAAAGAAGCAAAGCTAAAGGATTGCGCTGGAAGTATAAAGGAACTCCAAGTCTCATGCAAACTTTAAACAAGACTTTGTTTTTTTATTTTTAGTAACACTCGTTTTGTTTCTTAAGATAGCGTGGTGTTATTGTGTAGATGATGAAGACTTCTGGCAGACTTGCTTATAGAGTTTTAGGTCACATGCTCATATACAAGAAGCCAACGGGAAGAAATAGAAAACCACCTGTTTTTTTTTTAGTGTGTGTGGTTTATTTTTAGAAATCCCACCCCCCTCACACACTCCCAGCTGGCCCTGTGGAGAAACCTGACTTTCTCTGATGGCCTGCTAGATGGCAGTGTCACATAACACAAGCAGTAAGCACAGGAAAACACTTCTTTTATATAACAACAATCAAAAACATACTTCCCTTTCCTAGACTACAGACTAAAGACTAAACCTATAGATTGGTTTAGCTTTCATATCATTGCAATTAAAAAAATGTATTTATGTTTGATATGGTAACTTCCTTTTGTGTTCTTGCATTCAATTATTCAACAAATGGTACTTTGACAGGATGAGTAAAAGTCTTCTGGGGCATATATTTATTATTTAAACACAGGAAAATTTTTCTGAGAGGTCAACTCATTTTATAGGCATTTGGGGAAAATGAGTTTGTTGCACTGTGCTTGACACATACACACAGCTCATTTGAGTCTGGCTTTTTCCATCATAAAATTTTAACAACATAATGCAGAGCTCCAGATTTGCTTGTTTGGGATTCTGTTCTTTGAAATAATTGCACTGGGACATCCCCATCTGTTCCAACTATTCTCTCTTGAAAGAAACAAGTTTGTGGTTTTTTTTTTTCTTATCTTGTATGATTTATTGTCCATCTGAAACACCAGTCTTTGGCTTTGAGTGTGCAGGAGGCTGCTCAGGTAACTGCAATGGAAATGTCTGCTTATTTATTTATTTGTTGTACCTGTCGTGAGTTTCAGCTGGAGGCAGAGATTTGTTAACTTTGACTGGTTTTGCTTTTGGAGCAGTATTATCTGCAGTGACGCTCAATAGGATGCATGTCTGTTTAAGTGAGAGTATTCATATAGGACGAAAATTAAGGAAGCAGCAAGCAGTCAAAAGTCAGGAACTTTAAGATTTCCTCAGAGAAGTTACAAGTATAGTGAGTTTTATAAAACAGACACAAGTGCTGTGTGGTGTCTGATGAGGAAACTTGATGAACATAAATTTGGTAGCTTTCTGCATTTGAGTTCAGTTCTGGATGTTGCAGTTGACTGTCTCTTGCTTGGAAAGGAGCCTGAACTGGAGTGCCAGGTTTTGGGAGAGGAGGGGTTTCAGAGAGGTGGTTACTGCTGGGGAAGCTGCAGAAGTGCTAGCCATGCTGTGTGCAGTGTTGGCCTAAACAGGATGGCAGATGTGTACTGGCAGCCTTATCTTGAATGATTTGGGCATGCATGATGTGTAATGTTTACCTGCTGAAAGGTAAAAGTGGCTATTCAAATCCATTGCTGNATTTCCTCTAGCAATTGCTTGAAAGGGCTGTATGGGTGCTCCTAAAATATTACAGCAGTGGTTTTCTCATTTCTGTGTAGCCTGCTGCCTGTGTGATTAGTTAAAAATAGATTTTGTTGGAGTGTATTAGAGTGTGTTGTGATCAATTTTTAGTACTGCATTATTTATTACTTTAAAGAAGAATAACTGAAGTCAGATTGATTTCATTTTTAAAACAACTGGTCCTGTTTCTTCAGAGTGAGTAAATACCTATTAAGTTAAGCAATATTATATATTATTACTTGAGTAAATACATATCAAAGCTCATAAACATTCTAAGGAGTTGGCGGTATAATTGGCTTTGGACTCTCTTTCAGAATCTTGTGAATGTTATATGAGTATAATGATGCTGTTGAAACCTTGAGCCCTTTGGAATCCCATAGCTGCCTAGACTTTGCCTTTAGATCATCTGAAGAGCTGAATTCAGACAAAATCTGTCAGCTTGATGACATCCTGATGGCCAGCAGCTTGTGCCTGATGGAATGAGATGTGCTAGCAGATATGTTCACCTTCAGCATGGACATCTGACCCTCAGCCATTTCAAGAGGTGTATTATCAACATATGGGACAGGCAGAACTGGGCACACTCAGATTTAGGGAAAAAAGAGGATGGAGCAGGCACCAGTATTACCATGTCAGGGGATGGGCAACCTCCATCCCTCAGGAAACTCCACTCTTGTGGGACCCCACCTGGAGTACTGTATTCAGCTCTGGGGCTCTCAACGTAAGAAAGACATCGACCTGCTTGTGAGTCTAGAGGAGAGACACAAAGATCAGGGGGCTGGAGCACCTCCCCTGTGAGGACAGGCTGAGGGAGTTGAGGTTGTTCAGCATGGAGAAGGAAAGGCTCCAGGGAAACCTTATAGCAGCTTTCCACTATTTAAAGGGACAGGAAAGATGGGGAGGGACTCTTATCAGGGAGTGTAGTGGTCAGACAAGGAGTAACAGTTTCAAACTGAAAGAGGGGGTTAGACTTAGATTAGATATAAGGAAGAAACTCTTTACTGTGAGGGTGGTGAGACACTGGAACAGGTTGCCCAGAGAAGCTGTGGATGCTTCGTCACTGGAAGTGTTCAAGGCCAGGTTGGATGGGGCTTTGAGCAACCTGGTCTGGTGGGAGATGCCCCTGCCCATGACAGGGGGGTTAGAGCTAGCTGATCTTTAAGGTCCGTTTCAGCACAAATCATTCTGTAGTTATATGATTAAAGCTAGTTCTAGGTCCAGGAAAAGGGGCAGGACAACAGCTAAGGTGGGATAGTTGAGGCGTGTGTACCCGAGCATCTTTCCACCTTGAGCACTAGGAGCAGGCAGGCTGCTTTTAATGCAAGCGGGCATTGGAGCCAGCTCAGGTGTTATCCAGCTGAGGACAGGGGCAAATCCCATCCCTTGAGGGAGTGTTGGTGTTGAGTCCTGGAGTGGGGGATTAGAAAGCTTGGACTGGTGCTCTGTGGAGGTGCTGCTGCTGAGGCTATGGAGAAACAGGTAAAAAAGTCCAACTGTAAGGCTATGTAAAAGTTTAGTAAGACCAAGCATAATTGATATGCTAGTGATTACTTTCAGTAAATGTGTGAATATTTACTCACCCTTCCCACTTTTGATTAAAAATAAAATAAATAAAAGACTGATTTATTTTTAAGAAGAACAAGGCACATGCCACAAAGGAGCATTTTAAGAGAAAATGAAAAATAAAGAGATGGAGGCATTTCCCAAAGTCATGGGGACGTATAAATAGTGTTGGGTTTCATGTCAAAGGAAAGAAATACTTGGTGTTAGTTTTATTTTTAGAAAGCAGGAGAAGTTATGAGACAGCCTGATACGAGCCAGCTGTCTGAAAATATCTGTAGTTTTTAATGTATACCCTGGATATATATCTGACCAGTCTGCTATTTGTGTGAAAAAGCATGAAAATAGAAAATGTCACTGTGGAAGGATTCATCTGCCCTGATGTAGGTGACTAAAAGTTAAAAACCTCAGTGTGAACTGTTGGCCACAGACTCTTTTGGTGGAGGGGAAAAAAGCATCATGAGTTGCTAATCTGTCTCATGCTAAAATAAGTTGCCTGAGGTAGGCTAGAAAAATGTAAAATAGGGTGACCAGCTGAGGCGTATGTGTCTGAAATCATTTGAGATAAATCTTGTCTGCAAGAAGCTCTTATTATTACATTGCTTTTAAAATGAAAGGCAGAGTGGTCTGAAATGTTTACTACATATAAATTCCTTTTTGGAGGGATAAGTGCTTTGCAATGTGGAGGTCAAATATGATCTTAATGCCCCCTTAAAATGTATTAACACTTACAGAGCAAAGTGTGATTTGGAAAATAATTTCAGAACTTCTGAAGGAGAAACATGTCAGAGGTAGATGCAAAGTCATGTTTTCCAGCTGATCCACTGTGGCAGGCCTTGAGATGAACAAGAGTTCATGTACACTGAACTCATGCAGAATGGTAAATTTCCTGTATTCATGGTTGTATAATAAATCTGGAACTGGAAACAGAATTTGAGGCCAAGAGAATAAAGAAGTTTCATGAGCTGAAACAAACCAGAAAATCTCAAGATGAATGGTGCTCTTGAAATTCCTAGTACCTGGCAGTGATTCTGGGTAATTTGGTTTAATTCTGTGAACTCTATCAAGTAAAGCAGTGCATATGGTAACCAGGGTGTCAGAAAAGGCACCTTTTTTTTAACCTTAATTTAAAAGAGATTCTCAGTTTGACTTGTTAAGTCTTGAGACAATAACTGATCACAGTCATCTTTGCTGGGTCTGAGGAAATCCTAAATTGACATCAATTTGTCTGCTCCATACCATGGTTTAGTAGCTCAGTGAGAAGCTAAAACCATTGGCAGTAACATCTCTTTTGGTTGTTATTCCCATGGATGACACTGCAGAACTGTATCACTCTTAGGAGCAACCCTGGCTGGATTTCAGGATGATGTGTGTTGCACAAGGGGCTTAATGGTCACTGTGGTCATTCAGAGATCCTGAAGGTAGAGGTCTAAAAGAGCCATGCTTTTCTGATAGAAAGGAGAGAAAGCCTTTTTTGGGAGCTGAAAATTTCACCTCTACAGAGATGGAAAATTTGGAAGAGCAAATGCTTCTTGGTGGTCACTTTATGTGTTACTAGTTTCAGAGAGGCCTAGTGTAGTTACACTGGCATATTCTAGTGATTTTAGTCTAAAGGGTAAACAGTTTTGTGGCACTTTAAACGGGTACCAAGCAAAATGGCAATGGAGAGAGTACCTTGTGTTTATGATTACCTCCAAAAAATGCCCTTTGCTGTTACAAAATCTTCTGTGTGTTGCTTCTCCAGACTGTGAGTGCCGGGCCATTCTGATTGTGCTAGGGATAGTGTTATTATTAGATCTCTTACTGCAGCAGTAGCAGGTATATTTTCTGGCACATCTGTATACACCCCTGTGGATCTTACCCATGCAGAGCATGAAAAACTGCTTTCCCGTGCGTGACCAATGGGAAAACGAACATTCAGTGTATAGTCTTATTTTTCAGGGTTTTATGCTTACATATATGCTTATATGTGCTATGGCAAAAGTCAACATGTTATATTAAGTTGCTGTGAAGTATAATGATACAATAGTATCACTGCAAATAAGACAGGTACATTTGAGATGTCATTCTTCAACAGTAGTGAACTTTAAAGTTGTTGGACCTATTTACAAGTAACAAGCAAGTGGGGACTCTGTAGTAAGTGTTCGCAGGGATGTTCCTTCATCAGCGTGTTCTGTACAGCTTCTCCTTTTTCAGCATGCAAGCAATGGAGCAATTAGCAGCGATGCAGACGTAGATAGCCTCCATCTTCCCTCACAAGCTATTACTTCATTTGTAGATTAAACAGAAGAGGTTCATGGTGTGTTTTCCATGTAAAGTAGTTTAGCATTTTATGTTTCTCTGTCAGACACGGTGGAAAAAAAAAACAGCTGCAGAAGCTGATACATGTGTATGTAGATATGGCAGAGCTGTGATATCTTTTGAGAAATAGGGTGTGAACGTATAATTAAAGACTACGGGATATGTTTTACACTTTGCAGCTAAGGTTTGAAAAAAATGTAGCTCCTCAGTCCTGCATCTCTGTGCTGGAGAAGTTTGTTCTGAAGGAGAGACTTGAGGGTTTTTTTTCCTAGGAGAACTCCTACATATACTAGAAATAGCCGGGGTGCAACATGCCCTAGATACATCCCCTGCACCAGCAGCTGCGTGGTGAGGACAATGTAGTTGGGAGCAGGCTGGCTCCGTAGCCACTGGCAGCACGAGAATCATGGTGGGGAGAGCTCCAGCTGCTCCTCCTGCACCCACAGCCATGTAAACAGGACATGCTCCCACACAAAAGGAAACTGTTTACATTGTCTTCACTGTTTCCTGAGTTTCAAGAGGAGGGGAGAAAAGGCAGGAATAGGAATAGGGCGGTGGAATTCCTTACCTGAGCTCTGCCATGCTGGCACAGGGCAGAGAAGAGGTCCCTGGTCTTTCATGCTGCCCAGAACCCCTCCATCCTGCCTGGCGCAGAGGAGGGTGAGTTGCACTTGGGTTAATTAAAGTGCATGGGATAGTTCTACCATTTTCCCATGAAACAGACTGAGAATAGGCCCTCTGACTTCTCTGTCACACATACAGGGAGAAAGAATGGGAAGCATTGGTTTTGTAGGGCTGTTTGACCTTTTAGGACATCTTGACATAAGGGGCAGTGGTCTGTCTCCCTGCACAGGGAGAAAAAAGCTAGAGAAAAATGCAGTTTTATCCCCTCCAAAGTTGGCAGATGATGTAGGCAGCTGCAGTGTCTGAATTTCTTTTTTTTTTTTTACACTCAGTAGATTTGTGTCCTGTTAAAGCAGACCTTAAGTACACTTGTGTGATTATGGCTAACCCAATATAGCTAAAGCTGCTTTATTAATTACATTGACATGTCGGGTTGTAACATGCTAAAAATATCAGTGCTGATAATCTTGGTCACTTCTTATTTTCAGCAGAGCTACATTCTTTGTACGTACTGTCAAATCACTGTGTTGTAGATGGACCAGGGTTATCACAGGCAGGGCTTTATTATTTCAGCAAAGGTATTTCTTTGTTATTTCAATAGGAAACAGAAGATGGGTGATAAGCTAACAAACTCACAATGGGTGGAAGTTCATTAAAAATATATGTCCTTGTTGTATGGATGATGTATTGGATGTTAAGCCCTTTGGAGCAGCAGGTGTTTGTACAGTGTCATTTCAATGGGGCCTCGCGTGTCACCAGGTTTTCAGTGTTGATGGTAATCAAAGATGACTTTTTGGCACACCAGCAAGTTAAGTGGGGTAAGGGAGCTGGGAGCACTGTACAGAGAGCCAGGCAGTCACAGTTGTGAGGTGTGTTGAACTGTGACTGGGCAGGGGACTAGGTCAAGCATGTTTCTTTTTGGCAATCTGTATATCAGAGGTAGTATGTTGCCCAAGTTATTTTCAGAAGACCTTTTTTTTTAATTTATTTTAAAATAAATATTGCATTAAGCAGTGGTCTAGTAATAGACAAGTAGGTCAAAGTGCTGTCATGACCATCTTGCATACCACCTACAAATACAGCTTAAAATTATGTCAAGTGCCAAATTCAACAGGAAGAGCATCTAATTCCTTCACTTGTGCTTAAGTATAGATTAGCGGTGACATGATAAAACATCACACCGCTGCCAACAACAGCACTTTCACCAGCAGCCGTTTCAGGCAGGTGATGGAAATCTGAACTGTTTGCCAACACTGTGAGCAGGTTGAGTTGGTTGCTGGGCACGTTGTGGATTTAACCTTCACAGTATTGGAAGCACAAGAGTTTGCATCTGTAAAATGGTTGCTTCACCCTCAGTTTGAGACATTGTGGAGGTAAAGCAGCAAGGTTAGTGAGTAGCTAGGTCCACAGAGGTACTGTTATGATCATCCCCCTGGATCCCCTGACTTAAGGAAGCATTAAAAAACCTCTCATGTTCACTGGACTGCAAATAAATTTTTTAGGAAATAAGCAACTGCTAAAAGTGCATTGAAAAGACACTTCAGCTTCCTGAAAAAAAAACACAGCCCAGTACATTTTGTCGCTTGTTAGTGACAAGGGGCCCTGCCTCCACCGCTTCCCCTGGTTGTTCCTGACTTTGTGGAGCCAAGCGGGAGCTGGAGCATCACGCTAGGCACCGATGCACTTTCGAGCTTCCTCGGGAGGTGCGGGGCTGCTTTCCTGTTTGCTGACAGCTGGGGTGCTGAGGGTGCACACCCCACCTATGGCCAGGCCCTTCCTTTGTGGCTTTGGCACCCTCTATGGTATTTTGACACAAAAGACACCCACCCTGCATGTTCTCACGTCCGTGAGGACGTGTATGTGGGAGGAAGACGACCAGGTTTGTGAAACGCAAACGACTGCCGGGCAGCGTGAGGATATGGGATGCAACCCCGCATGGGATGCTGCCCCGTACAACCTGCCCCCGAGCTTAGTTAGTCCAGTGCCACCCGTCTGGGCACTGGACTACTGGACACTGGGCATGTCTCCCCGCCTCACCTAAAGGCGCGATCACGCTTTCCTTTCTCTTAACAGATAATCCTGAAATAGCCGGCAGGAGCGGAACGGAGTGTCACGAAGCCTCCCTGCGGACAGCCAAGCACGGCTACTGTACATACTACCCCGTCTCCTCCTCTCTAGAGTTGCCACAAACTGCATGCTAAGTCAAGAATTTGTTCTTATGGACAAATCACAAACTCGAAAAAGCTAGTGCTGCTATGTCATATATGAATATTAAATATGGTATGCTTACTATACTCCAACCTAAAATAGTTAACTATCTGATACCAGCTGTGATGTTTGAAGACATAAAGGGTAACATTTAGTTTTAAAGATTTTCTAAGCATAGTTTAATTCTTGCAAATATTGTCTTTTCTCCATAACTATACCTAATGGGAATGGTCCGGTTAAGTTCGTCTCATGAGATTCAGTGCTTATGAATCTTTTGAGCTCAGCAATATTTAAGTTGTATTGGCTAAAAACTTATCCCAGTTGCAGGTTTAATTCTTACCCAAACTATGATTGGGGTTTTTCTTCTCAGTTAAAAAAAATCCAAAAAAACTCTTGGTTTTGCTCCCCTAGTGAGTTGATTCCAAGACAGAGGAAGTGAAACACAGCCCAGTGTCCTGCACATCACCCTGCCAATCTGAATATTTTTAGCCAGAAGTCCAAAGTAAAGCACAAATTCTTTAGATGCACATGGTTGGTGTTTGACTTGTATGGAGAAGTTGCATTTGAATCATAGCAGAATAGCAGAAGAAAATTTTAAAAATTTGCACAGTATGAACTTCGTACCCCTTTCAGTCCCCACAAGAACAAAGTCTTGAGAATATTATTTTACAAGTATATTTATAATGTTTTTAAAAGAGACTTTGCAGAAGTGCCTAAATTTTGTCACATCAGACTTGATGGAAGTGAGCCTGATGCCAACAGTCAAATCTCACCGGAAGCGAATAATCTTTCAAACTCATAGTCAAGTTACCAAAAAAGATACAAGCTGTTAAGAAGTAACTTCTAGAAGTTTAAAATCAATCAAACAAACAAACGACCAAACTAATGAAAGGCAAAAAAAGAAGGCTGTAGATGAAGAGATTTGTATGATACTCTAATTTAATTTTCTGTTGAGTCACTGAAACTTCATAGGTGACTTTAATCTAGATTATTAACTGAACACTAAGAATGTAGAATGAGATTCAGTTTAATAAATCATTACTGTATTTGCATTTTTTAAATTGGATTATAAGATTGTAACCAGATTAGAGTGGAGAAAGAAAATAGTTCTTTTAATTGTTTTTCTTTAAAAACATATTTTATGTCACAAAAGTATGAAGATATCTTTAATACAATTATATACATGTTATATATACATACATACATATATATGGATGAAGCAGATTTTAATGTTGTTTACTTTTTTAAATACTTTGTTGATTTACAAGGTAATTATATATGTATAATTAAAATTTCATTTGTTTGAGATTTGTTTCAAGCACTATTGTACCAAATATTTCATATTTCACATTTTATATGTTGCACATGTATCACATAAATGACATCGTTTTTAAATTATTGTTTAAAAAAACAAGACAGCTGTTATAAATGGGTATTATGTATAATTGTTTGCAGCATAAGTTTTCTATGTGGACATTATTAGTGATTGCAGTATTTTAACTTAACCTCTTCAGATTGATTGTAAACTATTTTAAACTTCGGCAGCACTGCCTGTTCTGAACGACTGAAGGCACTAACCATATAATTATTTGTCTAGGAAATTATTTTCCAGGCTAAATCTTGTCTGTCCAATGTCTAATTACTTTATATTTATATATAAAGCTGGAGATTTGATCATCCGAAAGAAAAAAAAAAAATCACAATTCGATTGTAAAATTAACATAGTGCTTGTAACGTTGCGTTAGTTTTAATTTGTGGAAAAAACTAATGTATCTTAACTTGTTACTTTAGCAGTTAAGGTATCACCATTATATACTATTAAAACACTAATATTTGTAGACTTTCTCAGTCATTATAACTAGGTAGTTGACACTGCAACTTGCCTATATCTGTCAAAGTTGTTTTTATTTTTTTATAATAGTTAATTTAGGCATTTGGGTAGCTTATTGTATAATACTAAATGGTAAATTATCCATGTTGTTTAAATATTTTATGTAGATAACTCTTCAAGACATTGTTTTGTGTGAACTTCTTATGTTTCAAAATAACTGTTATTCTATGTTTTTTACAATTAATCCAATACTACTATTTTTTGCCCATGGATGATGAAGCTTCAGATACATCAGGTCTTTCATCCAGATAAACTGACAGACAAAAAGAGAAAATGTATTTTTAATAAGAGATCCACTTTCCGACTTTATGACTTTGTAATATTCCTTAAAACTGTACAAGTACAAACCTATGCTAACAGTAAGGAGGCAATTACAGAGATGTGCAAGTACATGTACAACAGATTCTGCATTTTATTTATTTATAAAGTAATTTTATAGACTATTTCAAAATTTGGGAAGATCTAAAACTATTTTTCTGTATAAATATTATTTGCCAAAACTTTGTTTATATTTTAAAAAAAAAAGAAGTTTAATGAAAATTATTAAATTTTAAATGCTTTGTTTAATTAAAATAAAAAAAAAAAACACAGCAAATAAAACCCCCTAAAAGAACCATGAGATGGGCCAACACAGAGACAGTGAATACTGTAGCTGGGACACAGTTTCAAGTGACTTGAGATGTCTCAGTGTTTATTTTCTTCAAAGGATACAGCACTTCACCAAAATACCTTTTTGTTTGCCTCTCTCATCCAGCGTAATTGACAACACGTATGATGAATATTTCAGAAACAGTTAAAAGAAACCCCTCCATTCACTCTTTTTCAGCATATAATTACTAGTGGTCTGTTAAATAGCCATTCTATTTCTGTTGTGACGTTCAATTCATTCACCCGATGTACAACCACTGAAATAAAAGGAAGCATTTTAAAATGAGAGTGGAGTTGCGGGGATCCTTTCTTATAGGGCGGCTCTGGGAAGAGGGGCCTGGGATAGCAACAGTAGTCAAAAGAAAGTGAAGGAGTCTTTAAAAAGTATATTAGATTTATTTATGATTTAGTTTTTTATGTTACTTTGTTTATTTTCTTGTGGTTTTTTAATTTAATTTTATCTTATTTTTTATTTTTGTTTATTGTAATGTGTATTTATTTTTGGTTTATATTACTTGGTTTTTTTCCTTAATTGCACATTCAAGTAACGAATCCTTAAATGCAAACCCCAGGTGCAGAACCCATGTAGCTGCTACATGTGGAAGCACATACAAAAGAGATTTCCTCTTGTGAGGCAGTGGTTATCTCAGCGGAGTGGCTCACAGATGTCTAACCACGGGGGGATTTTTTTCTCTGGCACATCCTCTGCATCTTCTTTTTTTGCCTACATCTTGGAGGGTATTACACCAACAAACAGTCCCTGTTATCTGTCTCTAGGGAGGGCAACATCGCCAAGGAGTTGCATGCCCAAGGTCAGAGATGACACAGCAAGCTAGTGACAAGAGGAGGGAATCAAACATCTGGTTTACAGCTGCATGGTTTCTTTATGCCATCTTCTCTGATCTGTTTTCTTTAAATACTTTAAAGAAAGGAAATACAATTCCGGATGAATCAAGAAGAGTTTGTGTCTTAAAGTTGTATACATTTCATGAGCACGGGGCTGGTTTGAAATGAGTCCAAGGTCACAAGTGATGTGGAAAACCACCAGGTCAACCAGTCGATCTGGATGTATCACAAATGTATTCAGCCAGAAGCCTGCTGAGAACAAGCATGTGGGATGGCGAGGAGATATCGGGATGACTTGCAGGAACAGAGAACGACTGAGCATTAGAGGGCTGCAAGGGCATTGTAGAGCAGAAGCAGCAGACAACTCCTAGTGATTCAGGAATGGAAGCCCTGTCTGTTCATACTTTCTTAAGTCTTAAACCCCACCCTGGACAGTTGTCAGATGCCAAGAAAAGCCAGGACGTGTCAGTTTTTCTTGTCTGAAAGTTGCTTTGTTTCTTTGCAGCTTGGGCACTTCCTTGGCAGTGGAGAAGCGCTTGTGGGAGCCGTGAGCTTTCAGGACCCCCATCAAGTCAGCATTCTTTGTACACCTCTGCGCAGAGCATACCCCCTTCAGGTGCTCTCATGAATGGTTCTATAATGAAGCAAGGTATTACTAGAGAAGAGGCTTTAGAAACCTTTGGTATCACCTCTGCCACTCACATCCTCATGGACAGATGGTGGCCATAGCATTGATGCCAAAGGCTGCTTCCCTGTGGGGAGCAGTCCCTTACCCCAGGCCAAGTGCTGCAGCAGCATCACATTGCTCAACATCTGCTTTCTCTAGAGCAGACCAGTCAGGTCCACTCTCACAGCATTTAGCCCCACGCAGTGTAGCCATGACCATAAGGCATTGTTATTATTTTCAGCATGTTTTGCTTGGTCTTCAGTTCAAATGTCTTAAGTAATCAGAGGGCTGGGGGGGGTTGCAGCCCACTGAAATTTAGAAAGAGTGAAACAAAACGAAATGTGACATTTGAGGGGTCAGAGCCTGCTGGGTTAGCTTTGCATGTTTATATACAGCAAAGGGAGGGAAAACTGGTTCAGCCTTGTCTGCGTTGCATTTTGGGAGTGTCTGTTGAATAAGTTACTGAAAGAGCAGCTGAATTTTGTTTCAGGGAGAGTTGTTTCTCTCCAGAAGATAGCCTAGGAACAAGCCAAAATTTCTGCATTGTGGGGGAGGATGGAAAAAGGACTTGTGGACAAGGCTGCTTGGTGGTGTGAGCATTGAGTCTTCTGCAAGTGGCATTTATTGCATTAATTCATGGGACCCAAAAAAGTGCCTTGCCTGGAATTGCTGAAAACCTTCCTTGGCATCTGCTCATATGCATACCATGCTCTTTATGCCTGCAATAATTCCCCTAGCCAAGCCTTTTGTCAAGTAACTTGCCGTTTTAATGTCATGTAATTGACAGTTCTGGAGGCTTTATGTATGGGTCAAGATGATTTTTCTTGCTGGAGTGGGGGTGCATGTGCGGGCAATACCATCTCAGCTGTTGCATTAAAGCCATTCCTATTGCTGGTATGTGATGTATATGAGTAAATAGTGATAGGTATAGAATATACTGTTAGATTATCTGTGAATTAATAAGTTACAGAAATGTCTGCTAAATTCTTAGTTTTCTCATTCTGTAATTATAGAAACCATGGAAATTGTAGAAAATTAATTACATTTTCCAGTACACGATCATACCTTCTGCTCTAGAAGGGAAAAAAAAAACACACCAAAACACTAAGAAATGTGAAAGGAAGATATTGGTGTGAGTTGCTTATGCAATGTTGTGTTGGCAGTTGCTTTATTTCCACCAAAGCGTCGTACAGAGTGAGGAAAATATTCTGGGTTTATGATTTAGGAAAATCAGTACCGGAAAAACGCCCTGCTGCTCTTGTGTTCAAAGGACTGGGTTTGGATACTACTTTGAAGGAAAACAAAGTCTGGTGAGTGTACTCCTTAGTCTAATTGTCACAAAACAGTCAGGGTGTAGCCTGCGTGGTGGGTGGTTCCTCAGAGGGTCACCAGACCAAATAGGTGCCAGGATGTGGTGGTAACAATGGTGTGAGGTTCACCTTGTAAGAACAGCCCCCAGGGATGATCAGTGTGTGCCTACACTAAACCTAAGCTGAGTGTTTACAATTGCCATGACTGCTTCTGCTTTTCATGGAGGGGTAGAGAGAGAAAATGCCTTTCTTTGTTTTATGGTTGTAGTCACCACACCTAATGCCAGCAGAGCACATTCAGAGATGTTAAAGTTGGTAGCTGACAGCACAGCTCAGGACTGTGAGCAAGCAAGTTCTTCACCCTTGGAAAGCTGTTAGGGTGGGATCCAGCTTTTTTCTCGGTAGCTGTCAAGTATCATTTCAGACACTGCGGGGTGCCCACTTGGCCTAAAGCTTCTGCTATGGAGGAGCACATGTCTGGATGGATACCTTAGGTGTGCCAGCCCCATGCAGGTGACTCAGATGAGTTCAGTCAGTGAATCCTGTTTTCTCAAGGGTCTGTCAAGTGTAACAATGATTGTGTTGAATTTTAAAACACCATCATGCACAAGAAATCACAAAATCATGAGATTGGCTTAAATGGGCTGATAGTTAAAACCCCAGTTCATTCAGTTTGCATATTTAAGCTTTTTCTCTCCTATCATGATGCCTTGAAATGTTTTTCAGGTCACCTAAAGCCCCTGTGTTCACAGAGGAAAGTTAAAGAGCAGCTTTTAAAATTCCTGAGAAAGGCATAAAATTTGACAACATGAATTTTAGTTTTGGTGAATTCATGATGTTCTTATGTTTTAGGGAGGAATGACGAAATATGTTAACCTTTTGGCATGTAATATAATTTCTTCAGGCTTAATCTTCACATGGACTTTATTCAATTATTATGCCAATGAAGGCATGATATTATTGGTATTACTTAGTCTGCATGCAATTGCAATGGGATGGACTGTCCCTGTATGCAAATAAATAGTTCTGTTTAAGTGTTTCATGTGAAACGATTGTGCACCTCTCTATCCAATGTAGTTACATTGCTTTAATTTCTCTGTCTGTGAAGCTTGATAACAAGGTGTCCTTGGCCAGGCATTAGGTAGAGCCTACACATTCATTTCCAGTTCTAAGATAGAGAGTGAACGGCAAGGGTCCTGTTTTGTGTCCTTCCTCAAGCCAAATATTCTCAAAAGAAAAGCTACAAGTACAAGTACATGAGGTCTCACATGGAAAAAAATGTCAGCCTTGAGCAGATTTCAGTAGGCTTTCTAATTACGGGAATTGATAGAAAGCGTTTTGCCTTTCTGACCTTAAAAGTTACTACCTCATATCCAGCCTGGAGGAAATAAATGAGGTTGAACTCTCTTAATAGAGAATCAGTGCCATCCTCCATGAGTGTGAACTTTCCAGGGCCAGTCTCTGGAGAAGTCCCTCAGCTGATGGTACTTGTCCATTCCTCGGCTGTCATCCCAGAGTCCGGGGTAGATGCTTATGGGTGTCAGTAGAAGCACACTGGCAACATCTCCCATGGCCTGTGGACTTTTCATTTTATTTCCTTTTAACTGGATGATGGGAGATGCTGAACTTCTTTCAGTTCAGATTGATTTGGAGCTGGAGGTATATATAGGTTTTTTTTGGTTGGTGTTTTTTCTGCCTAACTTATTTGTTAAGATGGATCATGCATCCTTTGAAACTTTTAAGGGCCACTTATATTTCAAGTTTGCTTCAGTCATCTTTAAATGCATGTTTCAGATGTGCTTGTTTGTCTTCAGGATCAGCTCCTCTTATTCTTCATGGAACTTACTCTGCAGCAAGGTATTTCAAATATTCTGCTTTATGAAGTACCATCCAAATGATAATTTATGACAATGTACCAAGAGTTGATAGGACAAATGAAAAAAATTACATTAAATTACCAGCCAACTCTGCACTTGCTTACTTGCAATCATTCTATTTGCCAGATGTAGCACAGTATTTATATGGATTGCCTGAACAGTGGCAGTAGTTTTCTTCTAAGCATCCTTTTTTGTGTACAGGCAGAACAGAACAGAAGTTACTCTTTTACCACACAAAGTTTAGGCCTTTTTCATTCAGCCCCAGGCTTCCTGCATAAACAAAAGGAGGAGTGACCAAGGCTTTGCCACAGGGCAACAACATTCAACTTCTAGGCAGAATTTTCTCTTCTGAAGCTTTCCCAGCCTGGCTGCCTGCAGAGATGCCTACAGAGACCTCTCTTCCACCACGCTGGGGCATACAGTGAGGTGCTGTGCACCCCTATTCCTGCCCCCGCAGATCTAGATCCTTCTTGCTCTAGCTTTCACCCAAGCTTCTCTTCTGAGTATATGTTCACCACAGGAACCTTGTGTTGCCTGCCAGCTTCTGCACCCTTATTTTTGTCTGAGGGTGGCTTTTTTTTTAAAGCATCTTGTTCCTCTTTTCTTCCTTCCATTCTAGAAATGGTGTAGGCTTTTTTACCATCATGTGGCTGAGGAGCATGTTTTGATCCTTGCGCCATCACAGCTCTCGAACTGGCCATTTAGGAACATTAGTAATTGATTTCTCATGCCAGCACAGACTAAGCATGATGCCTGAAAGGTGAGGTGATTTGTAAGTCATCTGTTGTGCAGTAACCCAGCACCTTTCCCCACTGCTACACATGCACATTGGTATGAATCCTGTACTGCTTAGAGAAACTTTAGAGGGTACATGTCTAATTCTGAGCAATAATAGACAGTCCTGCATTAATCTGTGCGCAGAGGCTTTTATCTTCACCTACTAATAACCAAATTAATAGCCACACTGCTCTTGACCACGCAGAGGAAGAAGGTCCTTGCAAGCTTACAAAAGTCTGCGTGAGTGTCACCTCCAGCAGGCCTGACCTGTGGTCTTCATTTTTGTAACTAAAGTGGGAAACCGCAACAGTCCGAGCATTTAATGTGTCATTTAATTACAGATTTGCTTCCTTTGGAAGGTAAAGTGGTCTAAACCTTCCCAGAGAGGATCTAACTTTCATGCATGCAGTGCCCTGCCTGCTCCGTCCAATGTTTTAAGGTCAGGGAGAAAATGGAGAGGGCAGGCTGCGATCCAAGCTGACTGGAAACAAACCCCACTTCAGCAGCAGAAGCAGCTCTCTGCTTACAATTATTTGGCCAGAGAAATTTTCCAGTCTTTCACAGTGAACAGTGGCCATGGGAGAGGTTTTGATGAGAGCTCACAGGTATGGTGGAAAGCAGAAGGCATAGAGCAGTGAGGAGACAAAGTGTGGCAAGGAGCTGTATGGATTCAAGTGAAAACCAAATGTGTCATAATTATTCTATTTGCCTCCATCTAGATCAGATACTCACTCTAAAAGACACTTCACCACTTTCTGGTAGAAAAGACTTTTTTTCTGGACCAGCCATTTGGGAGTTGTATATCCTTTCTTCTTTCTTTCATTCCCTTTGCTTTAATTTTAGCCATAATACTGAAGATCCTCTGTGATGCAAGACCAGCCTTCAGGCTTTGGTGAATGCAGCAGTTACAGTCCTCTTCAGGAGTAATTATCGGAGGAAATGCTTTCAAATCCTGTGCAATATAATTATTCCTATTTAAATAAAGGGCTCTAGCAGTGCTACTCAGCAGCACCTCTCTATACAAACTGAGGGGTTTTTCCTCTTGACGTAGCTTTCTACTTTTCTTAGAAATGACTCCAATAGATTCAAACATTAGTCCATCAAAGTCGCTAAAATCAATCATCATTTTATATTCATTTGAATTCTTACTTTAAAAAAAAAATCACAAGGAAAAATCACTTCACCTGGAGTACTGTGTCCAGCTCCAGAGTCCTCAGCACAGGAAAGACATGGAGCAGGTCCAGAGGAGGGCCACAGAAATGATCAGGCAGCTGGAGCACCTCTCCTGTGAAGAAAAGCTGAGAGCTGGACTGGTTCAGCCTGGAGAAGAGAAAGCTCTGGGGAGACCTTATTGCAGCCCTTCAGTACTTAAAGGAGGCCCAAAAGAAAGATGGGGACAAACTTTTTAGAAGGGTCTGCTGCAAAAGGACAAAGAGTGATGGTTTTAAACTAAAAGAGAGTAGATTCAGACCAGCTATAAGGAAGACATTTTTTCCAGTGAGGGTGAGTGGTGGAACACTGGCACAGGTTGCCCAGAGAGGTGGTAGATGTCTCATCCCTGGAAACCTTCAAGGTCAGGTTGGCTGGGGCTCTGAGCAACCTGATCTAGTTGCAGATGTTCCTGCTTACTGCACTAGATGACCTTAAAGGTCCCTTCTAATCCCTTCTGTGATTCTCTGATTCCTGTGGGAGAATCCTAATGGCCTCAGCAGCAACCCTGTTCCTGCACATGCAAAATCGTCTCGCTGTTCAAAATAAAACCCAAAGGCCCCTAACCTTTGGTCAGGGTGTCTGAGAATCTACTAAGAATGAAAAAGGCTGTGGCCTTTGCACTAAGACCTGTTGGCTCCTCCTTTTTGGGATTTCTTCTGCCAAATCTCTGGTGGATGCCAGATTTGGGTTTTTTTCAGTAGAGGTATGATCATTGATGCAGCCATACCTAAACAGGGAGCAAGATTTTTCAGATATGACCTAGGATCAAAAACCAAACCAAATCAACACTACCTGGAGTATTAGATGGAGCACTGCAAATTCTGCTACTAATTACTATTTCAAGTTTAGCGAGTATTTATGTGCTATTGATGCTATCTGGCTCAGGTCTCTGTACTCTGCACTGCCATCACTTTTGTGGTCCCAGAGCAGATAGCCCTAAGCTGTATCTGATCCACACCATTGTTGAACTTGCTAAAATCTAGTTTCTTATGTAATAACAGTAATAATGATAAATACTTACTGTATTATTAGGGAATGATCCAGCAACCAGTCACTTATTGGTGTATTACATCTATTGGAACAGATGATGCTTATTAGATCTGAAATGATACAAAGCTGAGAAGGACCCGCAAGTACATTGAAGGACAGAATTACAATTAAAAATTGGAAAATATCCCAACTGGGGAAAAATAGCATGAAAACCATAATCTAATTCAGTGAAGACTGCACTTAAATAAGAATAACCAGCTTCACAAAATCAGGATGAGATGCAACTAACTAAGCAAAAGTTCTTCACAAAGGAGCAAAGTGGGAGAGGTAAATTACAGGTCACAATCTTAATATGAATAAACTCTACCATGTTTTTGGTTTAGAGAGATCTTCCAGGTTATACTGGTAGGTACAACTGTGTGTTCAAAATCCAGGATGGGTCCTTGAGCAACCTGGTCTAGTGGGAGGTGTCCCTGCCATGCAAGAGCATTGGAACTAGATGATCTTCAAGATCCCAGCCAACCCAAACCATTCTGTGACTCTGTGAACAGAAGCTTACCCTGCCAAGAAGGTGAGTCCTACCTACTCAGTTGTGGGAAGGCATCAGCTGAGGTACTGTGTCCAGTCTGGGATGCTCTGCTTCAGGAAAAGGATGCTCTAGTCAGAAAAACTCCAGTGAAGGAAGGATTTGATCAAAAGTCTAGACAATATTCCATGACACACTTATCCTTGAGAAGACCAAGGGGGACATCTGATTCCTAAAAATCTACTAAAAGGACGACGTGCAGCTTCATGACCTGAGTGAACTGGACAAGGTATAACAGGGTAAAAGAACAGAAAGAGAGATGCAAGTTGAACCTCAAAATAACACTGTAGACAGTGACAAGTTGCTTAGGGACGTCATGGCACCCCACCCCTACTGCATGAGGTCTTTAGGAAGTGGCTGTGCAGAGGTCTATCAGGACTGCCCTTGATGTACCCAAACTATCTCACAGGAAGAAAGCGTGACCTATACAATCTCTTGAAATCCACTCATCAGCCTATTTTCTCTGTGGCTCTAAAGAAAATCCAGTATGTTGCAGTTCTGGCTACTTATGGCAGTGACCTTGACATTTCTAAGTAACATGCTCTGGTGCTGTCCCTCTGTAGGGGTGGAATTAACCCCTTTCATGGGTGATTTCAGAAACTGAGAGCTATACCAACCAGTAAATGTTTATAGGGCTGGGATATCAGGATGTGATACAGCCAAGGAATTTGCAAATGCCGAACTTCTTATCAAAGCATTGGTGGTTTTTTTTATACCAAAAGATAGAAAACACCAATCACATAAATGCAGTCACAATTTAAAAATAGAAGAGTGCTGATTTCCTTCCTATAACTCCTCAAACTGCAGCAATAGCCCTGCAGGCAGTGACTACAAAACAGAGGAGCAATGGTGTGTTGGAGCCCAAAGGCTTTGTGCTAACTGGATGAGAGAGCAGTGGGGGATGATACAGTGAGGAGCTAGTGGGGAGAGTAGGAATTTAGTCATCTAGTTTCCCTGTCAGAGCTAACATACCATGAAAGCATGGCTTTGGCATAGAGTTGTGAGGACCCTACATTAAAAAGAGAAGGAAGCCAAGAAGCCACACAAAGAAGTTTGCAGCAAGTGCAAAACCAACAATTATGACACCCTGAAAAAAAACCTGAACCAACCAACAGATAACCCCCTTACTGCATTGCTGCATCAAACTCTTTACTTAAGTAAATAAAATGTTATGTATTTTTTCCCCCCATTGCTGACTAACTGGAAAAAAGATCAAAGTGTGAGAAAGACATCGACTTGAAGATGACAGGAGAACCAGAAAGAAGAGAGAAACTAGCAGACACTAACAGCCTTGAGAACACTGTCATGGAGCAGTTCTGGAAGATTCATCAGTCATCTAATATGCCCACTATGTTCATCCCAAACCCATGATGAAATCTGGTTGGAATCTGCCCCAGAAAACCTGTCCTGATAAATTTCAGCTCCATGCAGTGGGGCCAGATCTGTATCAATGCTCCTGAGTAATTCTGGGGAAGTCTCACTTTATGGATTTGTTTGGTGTGTTCTGAGCTGCTCCCAAATTATTTTGCAAGATTCTACCTTACAACTCTATAGCTTGCACTGGAGTCCCAAGAGGCAATACAAAGAGAAGCTAGAGCTAATTCTTTGTATTATTTTTCTCAAGCAAATGAGCCATGGTTCTTTAAAGTAGCATATGCATATCTCACGCACGTAGGATATGCCTCCCACTACAACACAGCTCTGCAAGTTTTCTTGAAAGCGACAGTCACGGGGTTGCATTCATGTACAGCACTGAATACCTAAATAAGAGTATGAGAGCTTTGTACACCTCACAAACTCTGTTCCTGTTTGGTTTTTCCTTGCATTAATCTTTCTCAAGGCTCAGAATGATTACTGAGCTATTTTTACTCCATCCACAGTCACTGTTGCCAAAACTCGATTTTATCACAAATTTATGATCTTGGTTCTTCTTAGAGCACTAGCTACTGGAATCAAGAACATGAGACTCCCGGCTGCTGCTACAAAAAGTCCTAAAGGTTTAATGTATAAGGAAGCGACAAAAAGAAGCAACAGTATGTAAAGACTAAAAGGCAAATCCAACAGTCAGTGTTGAGACGCAAAGCTTTGTGATTTTCAGGCCTTTAATGTTTATCTTTGAAAGCCAGCGGTTAGCAACTCCTGTGTTGATAAAGATCATATATAAAACTCATGATTCTGAAGCATTTAGTCAAAACTTCCTGTTCCACTAATTACAGTTTGGGCTCAACAAGCTCCAGGAAGTGGGAACTCCAAAAGATCTTCAGGTCCAAAGAAACAAGTTACACTGCAGGTGAGACCTGTCTCCTCACATCCATATGCCCAAATTACCTCCTGTCCGCATCTGCGCATTTGCTGAGGGCGGGAGTGTGGACCCATTTGTCCAGCTGTTTATAGAGACAGGGTCCGTGTTTGCTGACAAAATGCCTGCTGAGTCTTTTTTGGGGGATCTCATGTCCCCCAGGCAGTGGCCAGCCTCCTTGAAACCTACGTCTCTTTGGTCTGCCCTTAAAACCTGCCTCTCCTGAGAGACTTTTCAGTGGTCTTTTGCTGTTTGATCTGGATATTCTGCAGTGCAACCAGATTCACTGCCTAGAACAGATGGTGTCAAAACCAAACATCCAGAACAAATGTGTCTATTTGGATGTGCACCAAAAGGACCTACTCAGTTTTAGGCCATGTACTGAACTGGAGAAACCTAAGTTATGGTTTGATTACACAAGATGAAGATTAAATGATGTTCCTTTTATGAAAATGCATATGTAAGAAATAAATATGTGAAAACTCTGTTGAAAATCTGATTATAATTTACAGTGAAACTCACAGCAATTAAAGCATCTTACAGTTTAATTTAGTTCTGAATATTTTGTTCAAAATGACTACATAAAAAGAAAATATTATTGTAAATATATTATTTTTTTATTGACACCTACAAAATCTTGTAGCTTGTGAAATGCAAGTCTTGATGCTTGCACTCTGATTATTAAAAAGGAAGAGTTAAACTTAATTCCTTTCAAGTCTGACTCAGGAAAAAAAAATGGCTATGTGACTTGTGACAGATATTGCAAGACTTTTGTACCTTAATAAAAACAGACTATCATTATCTTCACTTTCTGTTAAGTCTTGTGATAGAACTGATTTATTTTGGAACATCATAAAGAGAAAGAAAGAGTCAAATGGAATAATAAATTAGCTGGGTTTAGTTTATTTTACTGTGGTTTTTTATATCCTGAAACTGACTTCCCCTGTTTTGAAACCACATCTGAATGACAGCTATTTAACTTAACTTTATTGGCAGATGATTATTTGCTATAAAATTTAGATATGCCATGGAAGCTTTTCATTAAAATTAATAACAGCACCAAGGTTTTCTGCTTGCTTTTATGGGAAGCAAAGAAAACTTTGTTGTGAAGTGCCTTTATATGTCAGCAGAAGTCCACCATAACTCCACTAAAAACAATAAAAATCAGGTCACAAACTAAATGGTACTATTTTCACTTAGATTTCTTGGTGCTTTGGGGACTGGTTTGATCAAATTTTCATTTTTAATAAAAAGAGAGACCAGGGACAATTATTCTTTTTAAATTTAACCACCACCTTCAATTAAACACGACAACCATATTACATGACAGGGATGGATGAGTGCATAAAGTAGTTAAAAAAACATCATCTCTACCCCTCAGCAAGTGATCCCCTTCCTTTCAACGGTCAATCTGCAACGTCAGGAACAAACTTAATGCGATAACAACAGAAAGCTGTCCCAATTTGCAGAGCTACCAAACTGGCCATCCTCTGAAATAAATCCATGTGATCAAAGCCTTAATGCTCCTTTCTGGTTAGAAAATTGAACTATGATTGAAAGAAGCCTTTGGTATGCCTAATCCTACTGTCTGCATCTCCTTCAAGCTGTAAAACACACAAAAAAAGCCCCAACACTGAGGACTGGAGTATACAATTGAAAGTGGCAGGTACAGCAATTTAATGAGTACCTACTGGAGGAGCCACAGTAATTGTGCTCACACTTGCTGTTGTCTTTGTTTGTAAGGTAAAACACATTAATTGAATCTTGTTCTGCTGGAATGTAATCTAGTTTGTTTCCCTTCACATCACAGAACAGTCTCTTGGGAAGCAATAGGTGGGGATTTGAACTCTTTCAAGCTTAGGATGGTGTTAACTCTGTTCCTCTTTCATGGGTGAGTCCCTGGCAGCTAGCAATTATAAAACAATTTGCATTTCTAGTCTAGATCCACTTTTCACAAATTCAGTGAGCTGAAATGGCCCAGCACAGTGTAAGAGGAAGAAAGGCGGTGTGGGTCTGGGCAGAGCCGGGGAGCTAACACAGCAAGCATGCAGGGTCCGCTTACGTCCCTGGGGAGTTGCAGAAAATGCAAGATACCATTTCAGATTTCATCTCCCTGACCTTAAATATGCTTAAATAAAGGCTATAAGCAATTTAAACCGAGGAGAAAGGAGCTGCCCACACAACATTTCTGATCAGCTGGTTTAAGATCTCCCAACTCGCCAAGCTTGACTGCTGAGAATCCAAGCACTGAAGTCTCAATTTTGCCAAGAATTTTGTAGCACTTCCCCTCAGCTCTGTGAACTGTCTTCTGAAAATCAGGTACTAGAACTAAAGCATGACAATGCTGACCGCTATCACACATGTAACACCTGAGCTTCAGCCCCTGTGCACCCCAGTTTACAGTGCTAAGCCTACAATGGTACCTGGGCAACAAACATCCTGTGCTTGGAGAATTGTTAAACCCGAGCAATGCAGGCACTGATGACTGCAGTCCATGACTGCAGATTTTTACAATGAGGGCTGTGGAGAGCTGCAATCTCATCTGTTCATAGAGCACCCCTGACTTCACTAAGTCTTAACACAGACTCAGAAGTCATCTCACTGGGAGCTCACACAAGGCTTCACCACAACAAAACAAAAGCACATCTCTTATCTTCAGAAATAAGCACTTAGATTTCCTTATGAACAACAACAAAAGAAAAAGCCAAACCAGCAAACCCAAAGTGGGCTTCAAGCAGTGAAGTTAATGCAACCTAGCTCCTGTAACACGCTCTTCCAGTGCAGTAAATTAAATCCCATTACACACCCTCCAGCAGCCTGGAGACAGGGCTTGTTGTCACCGGTTGTGCTCTTGGGTGATCAGAGCTGCCACCCGACTGCTGCCAGACAGGCCAGAGGAGGTCCAACCTCCTTTCCCTTTACAAGTGCATTTACATGGTTCCCGCTCTCCTCTAGAAAGGTGCATTTATCATGAACATAAATGTCAAATGCCTATGATTTTGCAGTCGGTTAAAAAGAAAAAAAAGGACAATATTACTGCTGGGATGAAAGGGAAATTGTGATCACCTGAAAATGCTAAGGATAGGGTAAGAAAAGTTAACCACCTTTCACTCTAGTTAGTTGCATCCTGAATTTGATAACTTTATGGACAGTTCTAATAAGATAATTAATTTAGCAATAAATATTGAAGACTAAGCATAATCTCAATCCTTAACCCTGACTACACTTCCTAAAATACTGTGATGACACGTGGTTAGGAGCAATCCTTGTGGTGACAGATCTACATTGACAGCCTCAACACAAAAATACACGGTAAGCAAGGACAGGAAATCACTGTTGCTCTGCTAACATGCACTTAAAAGAGCTCTTGACCATGGAAAACAAATAAACACTAGAACAGTTTGTAGAGTAGACAGGGTCTGTTTCACACGTCCTCTTGTGCTTCAGTGTCAGGAGACTGCCATCCGCTCTCAGAGGGAGAGCTCTGTGGATTTCCCCATTTTTCATGCTGCTCCAGTTTACATCTTGCCACTGTTACTACTGAAGAATTAGCAAACACTGGCTTTGGAATGAAAGCAGATGTTAGAGGCCTTGCTCCTCTTTCATACACGTCCTAACATGGAGTCAGAGGCTACAATAGCTAGCAAAAAAATGACGAAACGGTATGTTGGTTTCTGCATAAGATAAAACTCAATATTGGGAAACTTCAGCCTATCATAAAATGTGGCTAGCTGCAGGCTGCTGGAGTTTGAAATAGGATAGTTCAATATAAGGCATAAACAGACTTGAGAAGTGAGCAATAAAAGTGAAGTTTATAAATCCTCAGAAGCTGGCAAAAAAACTCCAGTTGCAGAGCTGAGGGACTAGATGACTCCTGAGCCTCCTGTGAGAATCTGCAGAGGATGTCACAGTGGGAAAGCATGCTGTGGGCTCTGATATTTGCCTGGTAAGCCTCACCCAGTTCAATTTTGTGTGACAGGAAGTTTCTCTTCCCTCAAAATTTACTTCTCTCCCCACTCTGCAGTCTTTGGTAAAGTGTAGTGAGAGTATAAGTCAAGTGCATAGAAGAAAGACTGGTGGTACCTACACCACCCCATGTTCTCCACCTCATAAAAAATTACTCCACATAACCAACACTGTATTTGTGTTTCAGGCTGAGCCTCCAGCACTTATTAGCTGAATTTTCAACATTGTTTTGTCCCCCTGTGAATCAAAATCAACCAAGGGTGCAGGCTAGAAAAACAGGCCAATGGTAAGTGAAATGACTGAGATCTTTGGGAACAGTCATCCATTGAAGGTGCTCAGCACCTCCTCCTCCAGTTGACCATCCTGCCTTTTCCATCCTCCGTGCTATATATACTGCCCTCTATATTCCAGTATGGTACATTTTCCTCTAGTCCCTGCACACATCAGCCCACTATCATTAAGTGAAAAAAAGGCTTTGCTGCCTGTCAAACTCAGTAATCTATGAGATGGAACATCTGGTGGGAGCAATCCTGTTACCTCTTTCTGAACTGATGACACCNTGATATAGTAATTGGAGTTGGATCAGGGGTTGGACTCGATGATCTTGGAGGTCTTTTCCAACCCAATCTATTCTATGATTCTGTGATTCTATGAAACGCGCACATCACCGGTGCGTTAGATTTTATGAGTCTCATTTACTTTTGTGTACACGGCCCGGATTAACACGGTGACCTCGGGCCCTTCGCAAGCATCATCAGCCTCCGGAGAACTGCCAGGTTTAAACCAGCAAGAACTTAGCGCGCCGGAGCACCCTCCCCCAGCACACCGAAAGCGAACCGGGGAGACTGCACGGGATTTCCCATCGGCCAGCTCGGAAAGGCCTCTTCCCCAACCCCCACCCCCGCCCACCTATCGGGACAGGGGGCAGCGCAGACGCGACCGCCACCT
>VWZY01005554.1:23585-86490 GCA_013399075.1 Chloroceryle aenea | reverse complement strand
GAGCGGGGGGTCCGGCTCTTTCCGCTGTTCGCCCTCTCCCCACTTTGCGTTTGCGGCGCGGTAAGTTTGGGGTGCTCCTGCAGACATACGGCCACAGGCAACAGTCCGTGCCATGGCTATAGCTGTGGGGTGCAGAAGCCGTTGCCCGAATTTTGTATCGGGTCAGCCCTCGAGTGTACTTTTTGTAGTGGACGTGCAGTAGCAGATTTGCAAGGGAAGCGCCTGGGTGCTTTTGTGAAGCACACGTCTCCAAAGGTAGACAGAGATTTGCCTTTTCGGATACCTGCATAGGTATTTCCGTGAACTTCCCGCTCCTCTGAAAAGTGCAGAGCGCAAGCCCCTTTCTTGGGAAGGAGATGACCGCTGTGAGCGTTAGGCCTTATGTATGCTGGCATTTCTCTTCAATTTCCCACGGTCCTGCTGCCAGCCACTGTATTATGAGCCAATCCACGGTGGTGAAACACCGGTGCGTACTGCCGGGTTGTTTTTATAACCACTGTGTTGTTTAGATATGCATCAGTCAGTTAGATGTCAGCAGCTGAAATGCAGCCACTCACATTAAAATAAGGGTAGATGCACCGTTTGGAATCATGGCAACTGCTTGAACCAGAGCATGGATGAGAAAACGCTGCTGGCCAGAGCATGGCAGACAGAGATATGTTATTGCCCCTGGAGAGGTTGTAATTATGTCGCAGAACTGGTTGTAGCTTTGGCTTGGACGTTTGAAAGGGAAACCCTTGTAAATAACTTAGCTGGACCACAGCTGTTGGATTTGCATCTTGATGGAGAGTGGAGGTGATAATGGCTAATCATATGGTCAGCTGTGGTCTGCTCACAGAAACAGCCATTCCAGACCAAGGCCTGGGGAAGATGAATTTTGAAATTGGGGAGGAGGGTGAGTAGGGGAAAGGGAAGGGAGGAGGCAAAGTGATGATATTTTTAGATGCTTGCAACTTTCTCAGAGTAGATGTTTCTTAATGCATCCTAACTTTTTTCACTGAAGATTTCTAAAGACCAGCTTTTGAAGTTATTTGGAATTTATTATGGAAAATGCATTCTCCATGTCCTTGCAATCCTTACTGCTCACATGTACCTTGTGGAAGCGTATTTTCTCTTTAAGTAGTTAGGGTAGACTTTATTAATTGATAAATGCTTTTTCTTTTCCTGTATTTAATCCGCGGTATAAATCTATTTAGTCTCTGAATGCTTAGCTGTGGCTTTTGCAGCTTGCATTGTACCTTGCAATGCAGCACCTGCATTCAGACTCCAGCTGACAAACCATAGATAGGTGAAGCAGAACTTGTACTTCCATAGTAACATTGACTCAGCACTGCTGAGAGTGGGGCTAAATGGTGCTCTTATGTTCCTTCTGCCGTCTCTTTTACTGCAAGACTTCTGCTTTTGGTCAGGTACTTTGTGAAAGATACGTGAACTGTGTTTTAATCCTCAGTTTTACTTGCACACAGTAATCTGAAAGCGGTTGAAATCCTAATTGAATTGTGGTTGAAAGGTGCATGCTGTTGACTTGCAATACTAAAAAGATGTAGCTTCAGCAGGTGTACCAGATCTTTCCTTGTCAACTTAACCTCGCCTTGTATTTGTGAGTTTTGTTGTGATGTTTTGGAACTTAAGTTCACATGCAGGGTAAGACCTAATGTGCTGTTGACTTTAGCTTGCATCCTTTTCACCAGTTGAAGAATGCATTATCTGCAGATATATTTATCTGTACAAGGACTTCTAAATTATAATTTATAGTTGCACAAATGCATTTAATCCATATTGAAATTAAAAATAATCACGATTCTGATTACTTAGAGGCTTTGGATCAGATCTACCTGAAAACGGCTATATGTTTATGTTGATGCAAAACCACAATCTAAAAATCTCTGAACTTTCATTGTACCTGAAAACCAGTTGTCCAGGTCTCTAACTGCAAGATATTTTTGCATTTTACACATTTTTGTTGTCCTTATTAGGTTTTATTTCGTTTTGGTTTTTTTTTTCAGTGAAAGAATTCCTTTGTTATTATATAATTAGAGAGTAATTTTAATTACTGTCCCAAGCAGTAGAAAAGCCAGATGAAATTCCCTCTTCAGGTGAAGAGATTCATGCTTGTGTCTTCTGCTTCCCTGGTCTAACCACCACATACCAGGCCAAACTAAGCTAAGGGAGTCTTTCACTCTGCCTGATGAAGTTGAGTTACTCTATAGGAATGAATGACGTGTTCATGAATGAGAGGAAACAAGTGGACCTTTACTTAAATGAAGCTTGATGGTTGGAAGAGGTTGAGATCACTCTTGCCTGGTATAGTTCCTGTTCTAATTAAATGACTATTTAATATTTAAAAAAATGCATAAGTGGACTTGTAAATAGGACTCAAAGCCAGGTCTCCCTGTTTGCAGAGATGTCTCCTTATGGCAAAACTCTGAAGTCAAGCTTCCTTGTGTACTGCATGGTGTGGGAGCCTTGCATCCCTTTCAGTCATGGTGCACAGCTTTATCACTGGTGAAAGGATGCCTCCATAGCCTTTAAACAGATACTTAAAGCTCTTTCCTGGAAAATGGTTTGAATGTAAACCATATTCTTTTCGAAGTAAATAAACCATTTTTTGTCTAGATGTTTCTAAGAATGAAGCAAGGTGCCTTATCTTTAGCAAGCAAGCCTTGTCAGTTTGGAGTGGATGGGTGCCCCCCCAGCAGCTCTCCCTAGACACAGGATGAGGTGAAGGGAAAGGTTTCAGAAGTGCTCTCTGTACTCTGGGCCAGAGTTTCCCACTGCTCAGAATGCTGCCAGCATTGGATGAAGGATCACAGTGGTACCAAAATCACAACTGCTGTTCTTCCTTCTCTAGGTACTGCATCTTAGAATGTTTCCACTCGAGATGTGGCTTGGCTAAAGCTTGTGTTGTAAAGAACAGTCACTTCAGCAATTGTCTGTGCTTGCAGAGCTTGCGACTAGCCTGGCTTGTTTGGAACTTGTGCTTTAGTATCAGCACGTGGTGGGCAGGAAAGTGATGAAAGGGGTATGCCTGCTATTGCTGGATAAGGAGTGTAATCAGAAGGTAGGAGGACAGAGGAGTTGTGTCCTAATGTAGGGTGGTGGGTTGCTCAGAATGAGGCCAAAGGTATTGGATTGGTCTCTGGGTTTAGAACTTAAGTACCTCTGTGTTTACTTGAAGCTGTTTACATTGGTGGTGATAGCTAAGTAAACAGTTTGGGAACTCCTCTTAACTGTACAGTTGACTGCTTATCTGAAATGCATCGTTCCAACCCCATGATCTTAGTGTTTCAGGCACCTAATACCGGTTTTGGATCTCACTTCTGCCAAGTACATCCATGAAGCCTTGTCTCTTCTGGTTCCTGCAAAGGCTGGTGTTGTTGGGAAGATACAGTATACATAAGCATAGTATTTTTCATGTTGTAGCTTTGAAGAGTATATGTTACTTTCTGCAGATAAAGGGAACCAACTGCTGCTTTGCTGCCTGATGGAGAGATCCTGCACAAAATGAGTTACCTGTACATTTGCGGGTGCTGCAACTCTGGCATCTTCTTTCCCTCCACAATAGATTTGCAAGCTTGGCAGCAAAGAACTTGGCTGTAGTTGAGGATGTCCCTGCTCTCAGCGGGGGTTTGGATAGATGACCTCTAGAGGTCCTTTCCAACCCAGACATTTCTGTGCTTCTATGCCTGTTGCTTATGCTGCAGACAGATCATTCTGAAACTACAGTGAGCTCTGCCTTCTGGAGAAACCCTTTATTTGTGAGAGCAAGACTAAACTGGATGAGTGGGCCCATGCCATCAAAGGTGTGCAGTGAGGGAAGAACAGAAGGTGTCAAATGAAACAGGCTTAAAGTGGTACACCCCGGTTAGATAGGAAGGTTTAGAAATAAGTAGTGAGTACACAGATTAAGCAGTGTAATCTTTTGTTTGATTGGTTTGTTTTGGTTTTGTTTTATTGTGGTTTTGGCTTTTTTTTTTTTTGTGGAAAAAGGAGTTTGGAAACTTCTAGCACTTTTGTGTTAGTCTTTTGTGTGATTAGGAAGCTCTCTGAAGAGAATCTACTGAAATTTGCCATATAGTGAATTTTATTTTGTGTATGACTTTGCCAGTGTTTTTCTCCCGTGAAGGTGTGTTTAAACCTTGTTGGCTATATATTCTAGGTGCTTATGTAGCCTTCAATAATTGAATTTCTCAATCTGTCCTACAGGTTTTAATATAATATACATTTAGTAGAACCCAATGAAATGGATAAGTATGTTTTCTATTCAAGCAGAAAACTAAAGCACAGAAATAAAAAAAGAACTCTGTTACTTCAGAGTTTTCCACTTGCAATAGTTTCTCTAGATGTCTGACCAGTTCTTTAAAGACAGGACTGTTCTGTTCATGTTTTGGAGACTCTTTAATAAATTCCACTCAAAATAGTCTTTCTCAGAAATGCTTTATCTGAACTAGTGAAAAATCCTTTTCATTGGTCTACTGCTTTTCTCTAGAAAATGTATTAATTTAGATTGGCTGCAAATGCAGACTAAATGATACAGTTGCATTGCTATAAAATAACACAAATGTGTCTCTGGGTTGAGAATGTTTTTGGGTTCTTTTTTGTGGTGGTGTTTATCATCAGGATGAAAGTCTGTCTCGCAGCCTCGGGATTGTCTGAGAATTTAAAACATACAAGAGATGTAATAATTGAAATTTATTAACTGTGAAATCAACATCTTGAATCAATGATAATTGATGTATTTAGTGACTTAATGGTGATTAAGTCTGAAAAACTTTACTTGATATTACAAATTGCTTAACCATCTTGTTTGAAAGTGTTGCTTTCCAAGTAGTATGAAAACCAATTGAGGTTGTTATTCAAAGACTGCAAGTCCTCTTTAAGCAAGGTTGAATTTACCAATTATCTGAAATATGTTTATACACACATATATATTCTATGTATTTCTCATCTTTATTTTAAGAAAATATTTTTCTAATTTTGAGAACTATATAGAGAATTCTTCATATACACTGCTGCAACACATTTGGTAGCAGATATGTCTCCAGCCTTCCAGGAAGAAGTACCTTTAGAAGGAGAAGGATTTTCCGAGTTTCACTTCTACTCAAGTGCTGTATGCAAAAGATTGACAAATGTCTGGGGACTTTCATAGATGTTACATGAGTAGAGATGGTGGAAATAAGAGACTGAAATCCTAAAGTCTTTTTTAGCAAGAGTTCTTTTTCTTGCAATAATCTCAACGAAGTGGATTGATTAGGGTGTTCATTTCACATGAAAAGGCAGGGCATGTAATAAGCATGGCCTCCATTCTCTATAGAGTGCCTGGCCAAGTTGCCAGACACTCTCGTGCCACCTAATAGATGAAATTTAGCACTTCATTGTAGGAACAGATCAACAGTTTTTAAAATCCCATCAAACACTTGTGCACATTTCTGAGAAAATGTAGGAACCTGGATGGAATTCTGACATTGTGCAGGCATCAACCATTGTGTTAAAATATTTAAGTATAATAGAAAAGCTATACTGGCCTCTCTGTTTTTGGGTTGTTTTTTTGTTGTTTGTTTGGTTTTGGTTTGTTTTTTTTTTGGCTTGGTTTATTTATTTTTTTTTAAGGGATGCTTATGGATAGCTGTTTCTCAGGTGAGAACCTGATCGAGCTACAAGAAGAAAATTCAAATATTTTAAGCAGCTGTGGAGATACAAGGAAGCACTAAATACAAGTAGTCAGCTCCATCAAACTGACCTTGTATAGAGCATCAGAAACTTCAGCTGTATATCCATCTGGTATGGCTTTTTGAAGTACCAATGGATACTGTCCCTTAGAAAGTGCCTGTAATGGGAGTTCAAGTTTGCAGGGTATAGGACATTACTGCAAAATTTATTTAGTTTTAAATTCAGATTTTTAGTTTCTCTGTGATTTCATGCTTTTATAATAACTTTACAACACTTCTTTCTGGCTCTATAGAGTTTAGATTTTTTCATGCATGTGTGAATCTACCTTTGTTTTAATTTGAAATTAATGAACTAATTCTGTCAGACAAAATTATAGGTTTCTTGATTTAACTGGGGAATTCATACATAGACAATCCTCTAAAAAATGTCTCTTGACAGTGTGCAATTTTAAGCTACAGAGGATTTCTTTTTTTTTTAAAGTTGCTTGTCTTAGTCTTTGGACTGGAATATTTCAAGATTCTTGTGCATCTTCATAAGATGCACACCTATAATGTGTTCCTATAGAAGCTTTTGGATTATATTCCATACTTGCAGAGTTCTCTTGACTCTTGGTTCCACCCCCCACCCCCCCGTCTTGATAATCTGAAATATTCATGCTAATTTGAGTTACTTTATGTGGAAGCCATGAAAATTTGAGGCACTGCTTATAAACAAGAGTCTTCTAACATGTGGGGTTTTGGCTTCTTTCTGTCCATCCCTCAGCTAATTGCATAGGTATTCATTTCCAAGATTTGTTTATTAAGTCTTTGTAAATTAAAATGACATGATAGTTTTCATATGTGGGCACTGAAAATAAATCTCTTTATCCCCTCCTGCTTTTTAGGTGTTCTTTGGACTTTTATTGAAAAAGCCAGGTAGGCAAGCTCCTTTTGCATTCATGTTTAGTTTAGATTGTGCTAGTTTAGAGCATAGCACACCTTTTTTATGATGCCTGCATCTCTTAGCATCGTCTTCTCTTTTCAGGTCTCTTAATTGCTGCTGTAGCTCATGTTGTAGAGATGTGTGAATAAATATGGATAGTTACAATTCTCAAATAGTAGAACAGTGTGTGGCAAGACTTCTTAAACATGTTTTCAGTTGTTCAGTGTTGCTTGATTGTGTCTGTGTTGTAAAAGCTATTTAATGTGTTAGAGCAAATATAACAATGTCTTTAATCGCTGTCAAAAGTTTAGTACAAAAATGTAGCATTAGTGCTTGGGGTTGAATGTTTTCTGTCTTGCTCTTCATTAAGCTGTTTTGACACAGACTTTTGCAATGAATATTTGGAAAATTTTATTTTTAAAAAATGATTGCTCATTAGAATTTCTGTTTTGCCTTTTGAATTTCTGTTTTGCCTAGAGGACAATAATTCTTTAAATACTCTTTTTTTATCGGCAACACAGTTGGCAGTAACTTGTACCTTTTCTTTCAAAATGACCATGATTCTCCACTCTTCAGTTGGGTAGTATCTGGATAGAAACAAATTTATTTGTTTGGCCATATGTAAAACATTCTGGGTAACAGTATGCTCAGTTAAAGGTCTTACGTTATCAGGCATGTTTAACGTAGACATTCTTTGGTAATTGGGAGGTTTTGGATGAAAATCTGAAATGTCTGAGTGGGTGTCTCTCCCAAAACTCATTAAATCTATTCCTTTTCTAGTGTTACCCTTAATAATTGTCAGGTTTTGGTGTGTTTTGGCTTGTGGTTTTTTTGTGGCTTTTTTTTTTTTTTGTTTTGTTTTGCTTCAGTTAAGAACAAACTTGGGCTTACTGGTTATTTAATTTCTGAAATATTGCAAGTGTTGCTCAGACATTCCCCCACACACACTTTTTTTTTCCTCCTTGTAAACTGTGTAGGTGGTATGTGATGATAACGTTCTGAGAGAGAATAGGGAAGCTATTGGGATTGCAGTGCTAAATTATCCTGGCATGTAGTGACTTGTACAAAGATTTATGTGACTGTGAAGGTAACAAGAACTTTAGCTATCTGATTCTTCATGTTCTCGTACTCATTAGCTTTCTACTGGCCTTGGTTTTGTGGTTGTTTTATTTTGTGGTTTGTTTAGGGGTTTTTGTTTGGTTGGTTGTTTTTTTTTTGTTTGTCTGGGGTTTTGTGTGTGTTTGTTTTCCCAGAGGTTTCCAGTACAGGACCAGTATTCAGGTTTTACTGCACTAAGGCAAACAGTGTAGTCTAGGTACAGTTTACAGTGCAACTCAAATGCTTTCTTTGTCAATGGGTTGCATTTTAGCAGCTGTGTTGCCTTAAATCCTAGTCTAGACAAGAGAATTAAAGGTGTGATATGAGCATGTTATCCTTTCTCAACACTAATGTCATGGGGCTAGCTCAATTAGTGCTGTATTTTTTTTTAAGTGCAATGGTGACAGTATTATAATGCTTCTCTTGCTTAGGCCTGGGCTAGATGAAAGATGAAGTGAAGGACAAAAAAAGAAGTAAGTGGTTTTTAGAGTTGACTAGCTTGTTTTGAAGCATTGCTTGTTGTATAGATTGAGCTTTAATGAATTTTAAAATATTGTTACTCTGCAAAAAGTCAGGGTAATGAGGAGGCATTAAAACATTTTAAAATTTTAGAAAGTAATAGCTTAAGGTAGTGGTCTAGGGTAAAATAAAATGAAGTATAGAATGGTTTGATGACTTCCTGTTACTGTTCTGGTGAACAGGTGGCCACCTTAACTGAAAGATAAATAGTGTTTAAGATTCCTATGTGAGTATCAACCCAACTAAAATTTAACTCAAAGTGGAAATTAATTGGATAAGAGCAGTGAACTTAAGTGTTCTGAATGTTATGATGAAGAGCTTTTGTCCTGGATTTCTGACTAGTTGCAGGAAAAGATACTTTGAAGAAATAGCCCTGTAGATTGCCTGTGGGCTGTATGTGAGCTTGCTGTTACAAGCAAGTTTTGCAGGAGAATGTTTGTACTGTTTTTCATCCTATTCCTAATACACCGTATAGGGTAGAGGATAAGCCAGGACTGATCAACCAACTTTATCTGATTAGATCTGGTTGCAATTTCCCACGTTGCTGTAACATCTTCTTAACTGTTGTACAAAATCTTACTTGAGACATTTTATAAATGTTCAAATAATTGGAATGCTTTTTTCTCTTAAAAAAAGAAGTCATCAACTTTAGAAGACCTACATAGAAAAGTATGAATTCTTTCTTCAGGAATTGCATTTCTTTTGATATTTCTGTACTATGTTTTCACTTTAAATTCTAGAAGCTTGTTGGTTTTGTCAAAACAATAAATGTGAAATGTCTGGGGTTCGTACCACTTTCCCCAAAAGTTATAAATAAGTGAGGAGGGGGATCTATGGTTGGTTTGGTTGGGTTTTTTCCACCCACCTCTATTTAATTGCACTTGGATATGATGCAGAATCCTGGACGTGTGTTTTTTTGAGCTATGTAACAGCAGTCCTTATTGTACACTGCTATTTGTACACTGTTTTTTAAGAAGGTGTGTTTTCAGTCTGTGAAGTACTTTCTGCTACCAAAAGCACTTGACCCTGTAAAGGGTTTTCCTAGTAGCAATCATCTATCTCCAGGTCCAATATAAGCCCCTCTTCTGCTGAAACCCAGCCAAATGGTGGGGTTTTGTAGTTTAGGTTTTTTGAAACTTCAGGAATTCAATTTATTTTTGAAAATAATTTGAGGGACAGAAGATTATAACCTTGAAATTTTTTTTTCTCAAGCATTATATCATAAGATGCCTTTCATTCCCTCACTTTCAACAGCGACAAATCTAACTGGTCTGAGTGCTTCCCGGTTTCCAATCAAATCCACGCTCACCATCTCACTGTTTAAAGAAGGCATCTGCTCTGCTAGTCTCAGAAGCAGTTAGATTCTTGGTAGCTGACATGCAGGTTACTCCCTGCAATGCCTGGAAGAGAGAAGCATGAGTCACCTACTGCTGGATTAACTCTGCAGTCCACAACTGAAATCCAAGCAGTAATTTGGAATTAATTCTTCCATTGCTCTCATCTGTTTGGGTGTGGTGGTATGTCTGGGGAGAGGAGTGAGGGGGATACCACTTAAATCTGTTTGATCTGTTTGTGTTCTTTAGCAGATAACCTCCTCAGTATACACTGTAGTCTTTGGGGGTAGGAGAGGTTGCTTTCATTTTTGTACCATGTGCACAGAATGCTGTTCAAAGCAGGGACTCAGCATTGATCTTCTGAACATGCAATGCACTGGAAGAAATGCTTTTTATTTGCCCCCCCCTTTTTTTTTCCCTCCTATGTCAGCCTTCTCTTTTCTTGCATTTCATTGAGAAATAAATGAGAAATGCATTTTGCAAAATACCTTTGTTTTTCTTTTCTGTGTCAGTTCTGTAGAATTCTGCTTTGCTCTGAGGTGTGCAGTCCTGTTGCAACAAACCACTTGAACTATCTCCTTATGTATGTAGGATCTCTGCCTTGAGAGGCAGGTCCTCTCACTGATCAAAACAGTTTCGAAAAGAGTGGGAGAAAAATGGAAGCTGCTGTGTTGTCATGGAGCAACAGCTGACCTTTTCTGAAGTATTGTGGTCACTTGGACTAGGGGAGTATTCTGGTGACCTGTGGGATAATGATTCTGCATTTTTGCAGTGACTTCTTAATCTAAAGCAAATAAGCAGTTCTGGGTTTCAGTCTCTAGTATCTTTCTTTAGCTTGTACACCTGATCTTTTTCTGTCACTTTTGCTGCTTCTGAGATTTGTGAATTTGCCTTCGTGTGTTTGTATTTGCTTTCATAAGGGTGCATCTTCAACAGAATGATTGAAGAGTATTTTCTCAACCTGATTTGTAGCTTAGTGCAGTCTTCTGGGGAAAAAGCAGATGTGAAACTCCTGTGACTAAAGAAGGTGCATGGTGCAGGTCTTCAACCTCCTTGATCAGTGCTGCAGCCACTACACTGCTAGTTTAATTGCAGAAGGAGCATTGCCACTACTTGCTTTTATTCCCGTGGCTTTCTGTGGAAGTACATCTGTTGTGTTTTCTGATGAGTATCTTACTATTGGTGTGTTACAAGATTCACAGTGGAATGCTTAGTGAGTGAGGATTCTCAAAGCACTTGACCATTTGCATGCCTTGTCTCTAAATCCCAAGAGAGCTTAGGGGTGTGACCCTGTTGTGGTTCCAGTATAAGGCTCAGCTGGGCTTCCACAGCTGTAGGCCTTCAGACTGCTGCCCTGCTTTGACAAAAACTTTAGATGGATGTAGCCTGTCAAGAAATGAAGTGGCTAGGCAGGAATTATGTGAAGCAGTTTCTTGGATATGGCTCCCTGAATTCTTTTGGAGCCTTAGCATATTTACCTACCTCAGTTTTGCATTCAGGCCCAGAAATGTTTGTCTTCAGAATGTTTTCCTTTCTTTAGCTCCCACTTTTGCATGTTAGTTTCAGTGCTTATGTTTTGAGGAGCAAATTTCTGAATGCCTTTGTATAGATCTTGTTAGTACAGAATATTGAGTAGACCACGGACTTGATAATCATATCATCCACAGCATGGGCTTGACAATTCTTGTTCTTCAGATGCCTTCCTTCTTTAAAAAAAAAAAAATTGTTCTATGCACAGCTTATTATATTGCCAATTATGGAGCATTATATTTGGAGCAGAATCTGCTAGGGCAGTTATCCTCACACAGATAGTTTGCCTGAGGAATGACAGGCTCTTTCCTAGGAAGAAACTGAAGAAACAGGTAATACGGAGATAGCTTACCAAGAGTCCATAGCATTTTAATGTTAAATATCATAATGTGAAGAAACCTAATTAATTAGTCTTCATAGACATCTCTTCTGTGTTTTCTCCAGATCAGATGTCTACAACCTTACTGAATGTTAGAAGCTATGGATGCTCAGCAGGCTAACTTCCTATCACCTGCTTCTCCAGCAGTTGTTCCAGGTTGTCCGCATGAGAGAATTGATAGCCATCTGCTCCTTGATCCTCAGTGATGTTCCAGAGGATTTAGGCATGATGGCATGTTCCAGAATTTCACTAAATCCAAGTATTCACAAATGTAATTCCAACTGTGGAGAAGCTGGCAGCCTGTTGATGTGGTGAATGAGTAGCTCTGTTTTGCTGGGATTAGGTTTGAAGAATCCTCTGCTGCTATTAAAGATAACATTATGGTTCAGGTGATGATCTTGCCTGGACTGTGTGAATGGATATCTAATGGTCTTGTCTCTAGTCTAGCACTATACATTATATCTGTTCCATCGGGGATTGTATAACCTGTTGCTTGTTAAAGTATCACTGTCTTGCTGTCTAGCTGCTGCAAATCTCTGGTGAGTCTGTTTACCATCTAGCAATTTTTAGTCAAAACTCTTGTAACCCTTTTATTTCTAGTGCTCACTGTCACCAGATTTCATAGCAACCAAAAATCAGATGCTTGCTACCCATGAGATAAGTCTGTCAGCAACCGTTAGCAAGGAATGCTGTTACTATTACCACTTTGTGTACCAGTTTTTACTTAAAAGCCTGGTATGACTGTGGAGATAGACCTGCTGTCACCAGGCCCTGTGCCTCAGATTCTGCACTGACCATGTAATTAGAGGATTGCTGGACTTGTTCTGTATCTGTGTGAGGGTGATTTTTCAGGAATCATGGTGAGCAAATGCAGTCATTGGGTAGGCTTATGATGGACTAGAGCTACTGTTATTTTCATCTTTTTGATTTACACTGTCAGTTATGTTTGTAATTACCAAGAGTTCAGCTATTGGGCAGCTGTAATGGTTTGTAAACAGGTCACTTAATGTGAATGTTTAACTAAAAGCAGGGCCTTTTCCCAAGGGAGGGAAGTGACTGGAACTTGCAGGCAATAGGAACCCTCACTCATACTGCTAAACTATAGTAGATATGTTCTAAATACTGTTATCTGGCGAAGAATTGTATTACAAGAAGCTCAAGATAAGCCTCATGGTAGTCTGATGAGGGAAAGGTGTTTTTATGACTGCTTCCTCTTACTACTTTTGTAACTCTGATTAAACAAATTCACATAATTCACTTTTTACCTACCAAAGTTTACTATATCACTGTGTTCTGAAAAGGAAATTAAAATAGGTCAGGATACTTGATCTTAAATGTCCATATTGCTCTGGAACATGAGAAGAGAAGGAGGATGAAGTGCATACAGTTGCAGGATTTACTGGTGTCTCCCTAGGCTTGATACGGACACATGGAGGAAAAAACTGTGGTTACAAAGTTTTTCCCCCTGAAAAGAATTTATACATTGTAGACTCAACATAGTAAAGAAAATTGGGGAGGGGGGAATAAAGCAACAAAAAAAAACCCAACAACCTAAACACAAAATAAAAAAGCCCCCACATATTTACCCTATATTCTTTTCTTGGATTGGTCATTCAAGGTCATTCAATGTGATTTGCTGTTTAGCAGGATATTGCTTTTTTTTTTCTTCATCTTGTTCTAACCCTCAAACTGTATTTGGCTAATATATATATATGGACATTCTTTTTTAAATTGAAATAAGCATTTTCAAGAAAGAAAACAAATCACCTGACAATGTGAAATCTCCGGACTTAGCATATATTGTGTTCTCCTCCAGATGGTTTTTAGTTAGAAATAGTGACTGCCATCATGGTAGCTCCATCTACCAGAGAGGGACAATGGAAAGCTTTATCTTGGATGAAAGCTGAGAAAGCACACCTTGAAAGTCCCTTATTACTCTAAAATTAAGCAATTGTATTGCCTTCCTGGCTAGGATAATTGGTCTGGTAATTGAAGTCTACATTCTTCTCCCAGAGACGATCAAAACACCTTCCTTTGAAAGACTTTCTGTCTGTCAGCAAGAAATGTGGTTAGATTAAAAGGACTGGGAACAGTCTGGCTTCACACCCCCGCACACACCTTCGTGTTAATTGAAATGGCCTTTCTGCGTAGGACAACTTAATGTGGAAAAAATAATTAGTGGACTATTTTCAGGAAATTCTAGTTACCAATTAATGATTCAGTGAAGAAGGTGTAATGGACACCAGCATGTGTGGTACCTTCAAATATAGGCTCTTTCTTAAATCCAACTTTCTCAAATATTTTCTTAACCCTCAAAAGTGACAATAATAGTGGTCAGTATACAAATTATCCTTTCTGTACCCAGTGTGGCAAACAAACATTTAAATATTGGGATAATACTTTGTTTCTCAGAATAAAGTTAGGTATATTATACTTTAGCATCTTTCACAGACTCTTGCCCACCTAAATGTTGCAACTTTCAGACAAGTAAGATGTGTGCGTGTGTGTGTGTATATATATATATGCAAATAAATGCATATATTCACAGAAGGGCTTTCCAGTATTCCAGCCTCTGGGGTCTGGAGCCAGGAGAAAACCAAAATGTGGATTTTACTAGATTTACAGTCATCTTCTCTTTAGAAAAGTTTAAAATAGGCATTGTCCACATAGGAAGACTTTGTACTGAGTTACCTTCTCAGGTTTGGTTAAACCAATGTAAAGCCACGTTGTTTGTTTCCTGTCTCATTTAAATAGGTATCTATGTGGGAATTTGCAGTGGTTTAAAGAAATTACTCAGGTAGGCATGGCTTGTTTTGTCCCTCTGAAAAAAATGTCAGTAAGGGATATAACCTCTAGTTGTGAAGGCTTCAATTCTTTTTCCCTATTGCACGCATACGTACTCATTGCTTTTTCTGTCAGCTAGCAAACTCCATCCTTTCCATCAGTTCAGCTGAGTAACCGTCTCTGGGTGATATGGGCCATCAGTTGGCATACAACCACCGTCAAAATGCCGTCACAGGCTCTCCACTGTCCTAGGGGTGCCGACAGTGGGAGCCTTGGGCTCTGCCCTGATGCGCTTGCTTTGCTTCTGACAGAGTTTTGTCATTGGCCAGCACAGCCAGGTGCTTAAACTCGGAGCTGCAGCGCTGTGGGCGGCTGTGTGGGGTGGGGTCCCAGAGGCAAACCTTGCTGGGGCAGCCATGGCCTAAGAGCTCGTAGGGTTAATGTGTATGAGGTAAAACAGTCTTTGAGGTGATTGAGTGCCACAAAGTGTCTTCATAGGCAATAAAATGGTTATCAAACACTTTAGTAAAACTGTTTTAGGAAGATGGAGCTTTTTATAACCTAGACTAGACCCAAAGAAATGAACATTTATACATTAGTTAAAACAGAAATAGCTCATCTGAGATGATGAGTGTACCTGAGCTCCTCATTCTAGCTGGCTTCATTTTAATAGTTCACTCAAATATTAGATTTGAGATCTACACATGCACACATGTAAGGAAGAATAAAATATTTAGATAACCTATAGTTGATACCAGTTTATTAAAAAGTTCTAGGAAAGTTCTGGATACTAGAATGGGTAAACTTTAGTTTCAAGTCTTCTATTATCTTCAAAACACTGACTTGGAATAAAGTAGTCTATTTTTTTTCTTTGTTACCTGTCTTACTCTGGAAAGAATAAAAAAAACTCCTAAGAAAATTATTTCTGAAGTTTATACTCAACATAGAAGATACATTATCCGTAAATCATATTTTACAGTCACCTCATAGAGGTAGTATGCTGGGAGGCAATATTTTATGCTTGAAGTTAATAAAAAATTAATTTTAAAATCTCAACAAAACAAAAAAGCCACATGACTTTGGAAGCTCTTATTTTGGTATATTTATCTTTAGATATAGAAACAGTTTCATTTAACTAGTGGATGCTCTCTTTTTGAATCAAGTAGTCACAAAGTTCGGCTGTTAAAGATGGAGTTCACTTCTGAAAGCTGTGGAGGTGAAAACCTTGCTCCTCTATTCATTCAAACATTTTGATTATTTAAACCAGACTTACAGTAATTAAATAAATTATTTTATAAGGTAAGGGCCACCAACTTTCATAAGTCATGGCAGAAAGTTTTTCTTTCCCAAGTTAAAAAGTCAAATGTTCTGGTAGAAGCTCAGCAGGACTGAAGAGGCTCTAAGAGCACCTACTAATGAAACTAGAATCAAGGCCTTTGGATTCACATTTGTTTTTTTCTATATTGGTGACAAATCTTAGTTTGGTAAAAGAGGGCTCGACTGTAGTCCTCATATACTATATAGTACAACTTCTAAAGTAAAAGAGAAAACTATAAAACTTGTACTATTTTCTCCTAAATTGGTTCACTATACCAGCATGGCCACGCTTAGAGTTCTGTAAAATAGCCTGTTTTCTGGAAAATACCCAGAGTTGTAATGTAATTGTACTGCTGTGAGGAAAACATCTCAACAGACCATTTTTTGCAAAGTTTTCATGTATGCATTTTAGTGTATTTTTATTAGCTTGAAGGACATTAAGCTGTATTCTTTGGTTACTAGGACAACAAAGAAGTCTCCGCTTCATACTAGACACACGAATTCTCTTCAGGCTGTGCAATATCATATAAACAATCTACCCAACATAGCTTCTACATAGGGGCTGATTAGAGAGCAGAAATTTGTGCCGGGTTGTTTACCTCTTAATCCCATTATTTTTATTTATTAAACTTTTTCTTAAATTGTAGCTGACTTGAAGTCAGGTTCATTGCACAAGCTGAAATTCTTTAAAAAGTAGATAAATAAAACCCAATATGGAAATGCAGCTTGTATGCATATGTAATGCCTGATTCTACAAACAAAATAGTGACAATAAAGTTGTCAGAGGTGAATTTTGTGATCCAGGCTTGATGTTTTCACAGGCTAGATCTGGGTAGTGCTGAAAGTTGGCGGCTCTGACTTATCAGAGTAAAAAGATTCTTATGTTGTCATGGAGGAGAAACTGTTGCTTTCTGTGTGGTTATGACTGGATGGCATGACACAATTGTTTCAGAACCCTAATCCACAGGTGATGCTTCTAAGAAGGTTTTGAATTAATTGTTAGGCCTATTCTTGAAGACTGTAAAAGTGTAATTTTAATTAGCTAGAGAAAATCCTATTAGAATAGTTTAAATAAGTTTTGCAGTGGGATTTTTATCAGTGATTATAAATTGGTTAAAGGACTAAAAGAGTGTGCTCACTGTAAAGAGTGAAATAATACCTTACAGGACTAGTCTTCTGTCTCTTTTTAAATGCATATGCATTTGACTGGTTTTGCCAGACAGAGTGTGCATCCACTAAAGAGTTTCACTTTTGATATTTGAAATAAACAATGACAAAGAGATTAATTTGCCATTAACTTATACTCAATCACAGAATGGTAGGGATTGGAAGGGTCCTCTAGAGGTCGAGTCCTAACCCCTGACAGAGCAGGGTCACCCAGGGCAGGACACAGAGGAACAGATCCAGGTGGGTTTTGAAAGTCTCTAGAGAAGGAGACTCCACAGCCACTCTGGGCAGCCTGTTCCAGGTTCTGTCACTCTCACTGTGAAGAAGTTTTTCCTCATTTTGAGATGGAACTTCCCGTGTTTACCTTTGCTACCATTGCCCCTTGTCCTATCACAGGGCACAACTGAAAAGAGGCTGGACCCTTCTACTTGACACCCATCCTTCAGATATTTGTAAACATTCATAAGATCCCCTCTCAATCTTCTCCAGGCTAAATTCTGTAAAATCTAGTTCATTAACTTTTCTTTCATAATTCTAGGATAGAATTCTATCTGGAGTTCTGTAAGTATGATTGTCAGTTCTTCTGCATAAACAAATAGCTATAAATATTTGTATAGTTTTGGCATTTGTTTCTCAACCCATTTTCTATAGAAACAAGCCTTATGCAACTCCATTGTCTGCTTGTCTCATCTTCCTCCATTACCTGTCAGTAAGGTTTTAAATTCTGTGGCAAAGTTAAACTAAATTAAATGCTAGAACAAGTTCCCAAGGAGCTTGTGAAAGTCTGTTCTTAGAGGTTTTTCAAGACTGAACTGTACGTGGCCCCAAGCAAGCTGGTTGAGATCTCCTGGCTGACTTTACTCTGAGCAAGGGTTTGGATTAGCAACCTCCTGAGGTCCCTTCCTACCCCAGTGGTTCTATGGTTCTAAATCTGGAACGAATTAAAAATCTAAATCATTATTAAGTTCTGTCTGAATAGTTGGTGGGAAGACACATGTCAGTGTTTTAGTTCTGAAAGAAACTCTGGCATATGCTTAACCCTAATTAAGGACTGGAGAATGGCAAGGAGAACAGTCATAGGCAAAAGGAAAACTAGAGTTTTAGATATCAGCATTGACCAAATCTGTGAGAAACTGGACCTGCCATTGTCCTCATAAATTACTTCCCAGAGTCTGTACTCTATAGAAGGTCTGGATGCTGTTTCAGCTTTTCCAAATGGAATATTAATAATCTTTGTCTCAAAGATTTTTCTTTAACCCAGCTATAGGTGTAAACTTTGATATATCCAAATGGATAAATATATGTTTGGTCACTTTCCTTCTCCTCCCTCACCTTTGTCAATGGTTCCTTGTGCAGCAAGTTTACAGTACATTTTAAAATATGACAGTAATTCATCTAAAGTTTTGCATGTCGTGATGCTTCTGAGAGAAATTTCTTGTGACAACGCAGCTACTGATAGATAAATAGTAACACATATTAGTCACTGGTAGGTTCTTTGAATGCAGCAATGTAATATTTAAAATACAAAGCAATTAGAATCTGTAGATTTGCTGTATGATGTCCAAGAGACTTATATTGCTTTTAATAGGTAACTGCATTTTTTCATTGCCTTTGCAAAGGGACCTGTTCAATCCCACATCATCAGCATAAGCAGGCCTTTTGACCTTGTAAATTTTTGTACAGAGAGGCAAGGGAGAGGAGAAATCCCTCAATGTCAGCATATGTTTTAAGATACTGTGACCCTGTGCAGTTTTTGCTCAGGCCAGTGGTGTTGAAGTGAGGTAACAGCCGTGGGTTTGTCCTCCAAGCTGGTGTTCTTGCTCCTGATCCGAGGCACACCCAATCCAAACTTTAGTCTGTCTGCTGGAAAAATTGATGTTGGCACAGATATATCTGTTCTCAATACTGTAAAGAAAACGTGACGGTACGTGGTGTTGCATAGTCCACAGCTGAGAATAGCTGGTATGCAGGCTGTTTTTCTCTTGAAGAGCAAGTAAAACTGCTAATGCATCCTGCAAGATGTTCAGGTTGCCTCCATTGCTAAGGATAGAAGGTTTCAGAACTGGTTATGTGGCCTGAGTGTTCCAAGGTTAAAGTTGACAATTGTCATTTTCTTCAGATGGAGAACAGAGGTACAGAGTTCAAGGGACTTGCTAGAAACTGTACAGGAAGTTTGTAACAGTGTGTGAAACTGAACCCACATCTCTTAAATGGCATGGCAGCACTCCTCTTGCTCGATGCTTAATGTGTTTTCTAGTGGTTATGCTGAAGAAAATCATTATAAATAATTGTCTTTTTTTAAGACTTCACAATACAAAAAATGATAGATGGTAGTCTCTTTCATTTTAGTATCTTCTATGTGTTGTACATTTGGTAGGTAATGAAAACCTTGACATATCCTGTCATGCTCATTATAATGGAATAAAGTTTAATATAGTGGCATGGCATATGGCTTAAATATTTAAGATCAGAAAAGCAATATGGACATTAAGAATAAATTTAAATTGTGGATGCAAAGTCTAAATACTTAAATATGATGCCTAATTTTCCAGATGTCAAACCATTCCTACAGCTAGTAGCAGCAATTTTTGAAAAATCAGATGCTCAGCTTTAGTGTCTGGAAATTGTGAGAAGAGCTTTTTACTTAAGCAGCCATGCTGTGCCTCATGATCTGTTCATAGTTTTCTGGACTACTAGGCTTCTTTCTGTGTGAACTGAGTATAGAGATAGGAACTAAGTGAAATCAACACACCTGTAAGAATCTCAGATTTGTACGACAACCTGATTTTCCCATTGTTTTTAGAAACAAGAGAATTAGTCATGATGGGAAAAGTCAGATGAAACACTTGTTATGTATTTTATATAGAATTGAAACTTGTGTTTATTGCTGCTTAAACTATACCAAGAAATACAGTTGTCTTATCTGAAAATTCCAGTGTTTCTAAGTTGCTATGAGTGGCAAACACTTAAGTATTTCAACAAGATGATGTCAATGCTCGATTGTCTAAGACAAGAATTTTGATTGGCATAGAGAGGAAACTCTAGAAATAAATATTGGTTGGACATGCAAACCTGCTGCTAAGCAGGTAGATGTTAAATATCACTTAGCCTTTTCAGTCTTGACAATAGACTTCAGTGTTAGGTTTGAATTTTAATGATAGAACCTAGGGAGAAGTGTCCTGTTTGAGGTGAAAGCTAGCCTCTTGTCAGCCAAGGCTTTCAAGCATCTGAAATGCCAGTGGATAAAAACCACCACCGTTACTCCTGTCATAGGCTCCTTATTGTCATCCCTAGTGCTCAAAGTGCTGTTTGCCTGTCAATTCCTATGCCAGTGCTTTACTTTGTGGGGAACTGATAATGTCATTGGACACAGTTTAAACATTCATGGGGTTCTGCAAACTTGCTGAGAAAAGGTCTCCCTAAGGTCTTGATGCTCAGGGATTTTTCTTTGGTGCTTATCTTTAGTGAACAGTGAGCTCTTCTCCCACAGGGCATGTTGGCAGGCCATTGAATTTCCAGGTATTCATGCTGTTGCACCATTTAAGCAGGCGATGGAGCTTATTATAGGCTGTATCTGCAGTGACTTGCAGAAGCGAGCTGAACACATGGAATTATTTTTATCATTATTTTAGTTCCCTCATTATATCTTAGATGCAGAAAATCCCCTGTAGATAAGAATTTCTCTCTGAAGTGTTCGGCAATGACCTGGAAAGTCCTTTAGTGTCCTTCACAGAGAAAAGATATGCATCAGCCCATTGCCACTGTTGCAGCAAAGGAATGTAGGTTTACTTGATGGCCTTCGAGTGTATGTATTGGATAGTACCATCCACAGTTCTTGTCCTTTGGAAGGTCACAGCTGTAAGCTGCCTAGATCTAATGTGTTCAAGCGCTTTGATTAAAAAATGCTTATAGTAACAGTTGGGAAACCTATATATATATATATAGTGCTTCATTGCATTGGGTTTTGTTTCTGTTGTTTCTTGGGCTATTGCTTGAAAGGGAACGATTTGCTCTAGGTTCTTAAAAGCACAGTACCAAGGGTGAGCCTGCCAAACAATTTCAGCAAAACTGGCATTGGTTGAGACTTCTCCTAGACCTTGAAACCAAACTGGAAAGTGTAAGCTGGCTATAACAACCACAGAATTGAATTGGCGCTGAAGAATTTTATTTAAGTTGAGGTGATTAATTCCCAAAAGTTTTACATACAAGAACAAAGATAGTTTCTGAGGCCTCCTCAAAAGCAGTATGGTGTGGAGGTTATTTAGTATTCTAATATTATTCTTCAAGTTATTTTACAATTATTATTTAATTTGCTGTCCTATGAGTAAGTACAATTATCCTGACTTTATATACCTCAATCTATCCATCTAAAGAGTTTGTTTCCCGAAGGCTATATAAGGAATTCATGTCAAAGCCTGGAGTAAAATGGTAGATCCTCAGTCCTGCAATTAGTCCATGCACTGTTCTTTATAGCAAACTAATTCATGACTCAGCCACCTAATTGCAGTGGGACTTCCAATAAGCTCTTTAACATCTAGTCATTTATAAAAATTATTTTAAGACTTTTTTTTTTTAGTTGAGAGTTGTTGCTTAAGTAATTAAATCCTTACACAATATAGCTTACAAAACTGAATATTAAATGCAATTAATTACTAAGTTGGAATGACTTATTTGCATCAGAGTGGTGGGGGTTTTACACCTGAGAAGCGGCAATAATTTCCATTAGAGAGCAAAGTGATCAAACTTTGTAGAAACCTACTTATTTTTAGATTTACATATATGTCTCCCGACACATTCTATACATGTCTGCAGGTACAGGCACATCTTCCTTGTGGTGAGCACACTGAGACTAGTGACATAAGAATGATCAAAAGAGACTTTACAGCCTTGCGACAACTGATGAGGGATTCTGGGGCGCAAATTATCTTTTCCTCTCTCTTTCCAGTGGCAGGCAGCAACACCTTTCTCAAAGGGGGAAGAGGATGTTGATGAGACCCTCTGCAGGCAGCTGGAAGTAGCCTCAAGATCACCTTCCCTGGTGATTATGGGTGATTTCAATCACTCTGATATTTGTTGGAAAGGCTACACAGCGAGGCATACCCCGTCCAGAGGGCTCTTGCAATGAATTGAGGATAACTTCCTGATGTAGGTGTTGGGAGTGCTGCTGGACCTTGTATTAATGAACAAAGGAAGTCTGGTCAGGGATGTGAAGGTTGGGCTCAGCCTTGGCAGTAGTGATCACAACATGGTAGAGTTTAGTATCAGACAAGGCAGAAACAAGGCAATAAGATTGCAACTCTGGACTTCAGGAGGGCTAACTTTGTCCTCTTCAAAGACCTACTTGGAGGAATCCCTTGGGCTAAGACTCTAGAAGTTAAGGGGGCCCAAGAAATCTGGTTTATATTCAAACATCACTTCCTCCAAGCTTAAGACAGGTCCATTCCTTTGTGTAAAAAAATAAATCAAGCAGTGGAGGCAGGAGACCAGCATGGATGAGCAAGGAGCTACTGAAAAACACTCAAGTGGAAGAATGAAGTTCACAGCATGTGGAAAAAGAGACTGGTCTTTTGGGATAATTATAGGAATGCTGTCAGGGTTTGTAGGGATGCAACAAGGAAGGCCAAGGCCCTCTTGGAATTAACTCTGGCTAAGGAAATAAAGGAGAACAAGAAGGGCTTTTTCAAATACCTCAGTGGTAAAAGGAAGACAGGGAAAATGTGGGTCAGCTGCTGAATGTTGCAGGAGCCTTTNACCTGAGGCTGTTTAGTCTGGAAAAGAGAAGACTGAGAGGGGATCTTATTTGTGTTTACAGATATCTGAAGGGTGTGGGTCAAGTAGAAGGGGCCAGTCTCTTTTCAGTGGTGACCTGTGATAGGACAAAAGGTAATGGGAGAAAGGGGAAACACAGGAAGTTTCATCTCAACGTGAGGAAAAACTTCTTCCCTGTGAGAGTGACAGAGCCTGGAACAGGCTGCCCAGAGAGGCTGTGGAGTTTCCTCTAGAGACTTTCAAGACCCACCTGTATCTGTTCCTGTGAGGCCAGCCCTGGGTATTCCTACATTGGCAGGGGCGTTGGACTTGATGATCTCCAGAGGTTCCTTCCAACCCCTACCATTCTAAATTCTGTGATTCATTGGTGTATATTTGCAGGATTCCATGGAAAAAAATATACAGCTCTGTGAACTGAACTCTGGCTGTTGATTTAACTTGTTAAAATTTTTATAGCTGACAAAATATAACGAACCAGGGTTTGGAAAAAGTGTCTCCTCTGAATTTCTTCAGCTAACATAGTAATTGCTTTGGAAGTGCATATATATTTTTTCCTGCTGCTGTGATTCAAGAATTGGAAGTTTTCAACAAATGGTTAGGATTGTTTTCCCCTTGACATTTCTGTGGTCTTGCTTCCTCTCATCCTGGTGTTCAAAAGGCTCAGAATCAGACTAGGGAACACTGGGTGTCTGTCTTTTTATCCTCTGAAGCGGATGTGAGTTTTAACCATTGAGGTTTCTGCATTAAATGTCTAAGGAATTCTGTGAAAAGAATAAGAAAAAGCCTTGAAAGTCACACTTGGAATATGTTCTTTCTCAAGATAAGGAAATTTCTAGTTCAAGATATGACACATTTACTGCGAGTAATCAGAGTTTCCAAGTTATGTTAAAAAAAGTGTTTAATAATGTGTATGAATTTGTAAACAGTCTCACAGATATAACTGTAGTTTCTGTGACGTTACTTTGTATTACCCAAAGTTGTTTTACTGTGTATTTGGAGAGGATTCTTAATACAAATGTTTTGTAAGTCTAAAATGAAGAATAGTTATTTTTACTGACTTTCTGATACTATTTGCGTCTTTATTGTCCTTAATGTCTTTATCATTTAACTTACTGTCCTTTTTTAAATACTTTCAAAAGTGCCAGAAATACATTCTAAAAATAAAAATGAAAAAAAAAAAAGAGGGCAAAAAGACACCCTGCATGTAGGTGAAGAAGGTGGTAAAAATGGTTTAGTACTGGAGAGGCCTTTTGATGGGAAGAGTTATCATGGATAGATGATACCCTTACATTTCAGATGGTCCCAGTATTTAACGTGTTAAGCTGGAAATCATACATCTTTTTGTAACTTCAACAAGACTTAAGCTAGTTATAAGAAATAGTTTCTAAGAATGCTTCTTTTTGGTTGGTTTTTTTGTTTGTTTGTTTAATACAGAAAGGTTCTGCATTTTGTTTAAACATACTTGGCCCTGGTATGAAGCTCAGGCAAAAATCCTAGAAAAGATGTAACACTTGCAGAATGTGAAGTCTAAGTGGTTTAGGCTGTTATTCAAAGTACACCTATTAATCTAAACAAAACCGTGGATGATATATGTGCTGCGTGAGGTACGGTGAAATATAGAAACTGTTTATCACTGGGTGGCATGTAAGGCAGTGTGGTCAGTGGTGCATATCTGGGCCACATAAAACACTTAAAGTTTGTGTATTTATAGATTCCATGTGGCTATGGTGTCCATCCTCAGGAAAACTGAAGGATTTACTGTGGCCTGTTGGTCCCAGGTACTCATGAAAGGTGGATAACAGGGTGGTTATCTGGGACTAGGAAATAAATGCTGGTTGTCTTTTATGAAGCAATGACTGTATCTTGCCAGTAGCGATATCCTAGATGTGATGGTATATTTGACTCTTGTGTCTTTCATGGGGCTACAAATGACTGAAGTTGTGTTACCTCTTCAGGAGTTGCTACTGCTAAGTATGTCATGTTGGAGCTTAAGATATAAACAGAGCAAAGCACCTTGTTCTGTAAATGTGTTCTGAAAGCACATGTAATTGGTCTTGCAAAAATACGTCCTGAAGAGGTCTTGAAAAGTCAAACCTTCCCATGCTGCATTTGAGTGTGTTTCTTGCATACTCTGCTCTGATGTTTGTCCCAGAATATGTTCCATGCTTCACAGATACAGGAGGAATTGGAAGCAGTTCTCATTTTCAGGTGTCCCCCATGCTTTTCATTAGGAGTGATCAGTGCTGCTCAAACCTTTTCAGCAGTACTGAGAAAATTGGACTTTCCTGCTGCAGGGATGAGGAGCAGAACTGTGCTACTTCTCCTGTGCTAAGGGGACAGGCAGCGGGAGATGGGCTGCACCGAAAGGCAAGGTCTCTGCCCAGCTCCCATAGAGGACTGAGCTGCCCTCTCACATTCTGTAGTGGCAGTAGCAGTCTGGCTTTTCAGGACTCTAGGTGGTCTGGGGTTAGCCTCTTCTGCTCTGCTGAAAGTCTTTGTGAGTAGGTTAGATCCTGTTTGAAGCTTTTGGAAGGAACTGTGAATCCCCAGGTTTAGTTTTGATGGTTGTATGGATGGGTTCTGCATTGCTGCTTGGGTGTTGCAAGGCAGATCTGGGTTTTTTTCCTTTGTAAAGAAGCTGTTTTCCTCTTGGGTCACTGGAATTCAGTAGGGTGAAAAGCCTGTGAGGAAGTGGTGTTCTTCCCTTCACATTTAATTAGAATAATGTATTTTCACCTTCTCTGAGAAATCGCCCTCCCATTGTGGGCCTGTGCTGATGCACACCAGCTGAGCGGCGTGTTTGCCAATGTCTGGCCAGTCCAAAGCTCTTTTAATAACAGCAGGCGAAGTTGCCCCCAGTAGGATCAGCAGCCATGGTAAGGAGATTGTTGGGCCAAGGATCTCCTCCATACCCATAAGAAATAAGTTTGCTCAGGATACTAAATGAGGCAGGAAATTCTGGCAATGATGGGAGGTAACAAGTGGAGAGCCAGCTCGAACTTCAGAGCTTGTAGAACTTGATTTAGTCAGGAGCTAGGGTTTCATCACTGTGCTACCAGAACTTGAAAGCTGGGAATTACGGACTGGATACCCTTAGGGACTCTGAATTAAGACAAGCAGTGGCTGGAACCACTACATGGAACCACACTGTTTCTTTAGAGACCTTTTCGTTCCTGTATGACTCTGTCCAACCCACAGTCAATCCATCATCATCTTGATATTTGGAGAATACAATGCACGGACGTCTGGTCTGGCTCTCCCATACTCTGCTTGAGTCTGGCTGGACTGATACTGAACTGGAGCTCATAAGCTCATATTGGAGCCAGTCTTCAGCTCAGTCGGTATCCATGGACTCTCTTCCCATTATTTGTCATATTCTGACCTTATTCTAGATAATGGATATTGGCCTTTCTAGGTAGAAGGACAAATTCTGTGAGTTTGTGTACATATGATAGATAGATTCTGTGTATATTATAGGCGGGCATAAGTATAGAAATTTGAATGTATAAATATATGTGTCACAGAGAATATACATATATAAAAAGTATTTTCTCTGTTAAATTGACTACTCAAAATTTACATAATACAAGGATGTGTTTTGCAAGAGCAACTTTATTTTTGCCCTCTGAGGAGGTATTGGATGGCGTGAGAGTTTTGCTATAATGTTGCTTTATGTTATAAAGTAGTTATTGGATGAATCTGGATTATAAAATGAATGATGCTATTGACTGTAGGACTCCCATCTCCTTTTAGGTGGTGAAGGTAAGTACTGATTAGGGTAGATGCAAGAGACAAAAGCAGGAAAAAGCAATACAGGGAAGTGCTGCTTTGTGCTCCACCTCATAGTTCCTAGATGGTTCTGTGCAAATAAATTAAATTAGACTTTTCACATCTAACCTGTCAGCTCATAATTTCTTTTTGTTCTGCAGTATGAAACTTCACTATTTCCACTGCCCAATTTCCCAGGTGCTGAGTACTCACAGTAAACAGTCCCTCAGATATTTAGTTTGCCAGCTTTTCTAGGGTTCCTGAACCTTTTTAAGCACTTGAATATTTCAGTGGAACTGGCTGTAAATCTGCAACAAGTGCGGAGGTTTTTTTGTTTTGTTTTCCTCATATGTTCCTCAACAAATTGGAATGATCTTGCAGAACAAGGAGAAGTGATCTTGTGTTTTCATTCTGACTTGTCTACTTCTTCACTGAATGCTTCTCAAGTGACTGCTTTGAATTTCTCAGTTTTTCCCACTGGTAAAATTGAGAAGATACAGAATACCTGGAGGAGCTCACAGAGGATGGGAAGAAGTTTGGGGCCCTCCAATACCAAAAAATGCGGTGAATTCCAGTGATTCTACTTTTACTGAAGGGTTTTTAATGCTATGCAAGCAATACAATAGGACACTTGCATCTGAACAGTAAAGATAAAAAGAAATATTGAATAGCTGTCTTATCTATTGGATGCCATCCATCTTATGTAATTAAAGACTATGCTATTGTGTGTTTTAAATGCGGGAGGACAGGTTTCAAGATGCTTATGTGTATTTTGGTACTTAACTGATGGCAGCTTAGCTCTTGCAAGAATACCAGAGGTATAATTGTGCTAAGTACTGTATATCCACAGAGTAAGAAATGGAATGTGTCCCTTCATATGGTAAACAAGGATAGGATAAATAGTGAAAGAGAGGGGAATTCTCTACTATTATTGACCATGGTGCTAGGGCCCTAGACTGTGGATTAAATGACATTCCCATATTAGCACAGAGACATAACGAAGTTTAGAATTTCAGATGCATCTTGTGACATAGTTGGACCAATTTTTGGTACTGTCATGGTGATGTGAGAGTTGTGATGTGGTTTGAGAAGTTACTGCCCTTTTATCCTCTCTGGCTCTGTGGGAGCCCACTGTCCCTGCAGTAGAGATGACAGGAACATGTGTTCCAGTGCAGAATCTTGACAGCTGAGATCATCATGGCTGGTAGGTCAGACCAACCTGCTAGATGTTTCCTTCAACCAGCTGAGGCACATGCACCAGCTCTGCTACCCTGCCCAGGATGGTGGGAGGGAGGGATAAAGGAGAAGTAATTAGGTGGCTTAAGAACAGTGACATCTTCAGCTGCTACAGGTGTCAACTCGGGCTGTTGTCTGTCCACAGCTCAGTCTTGCCCAAGGGATCTGGCTCAAAGCAGTACTACTAAGCTAATACAAAGTAGAAAATCAGGTTTAAATTAAGAGGGAACCAGCTTGTTTCTCTTAGCACTGAGACTAAATAAAGATCTAAAAGCCAAAATCAGTTTTTCTCTCAGTCCTTGTTGCTTTCATGAGAAAACTTGTGTAAGAGTATTTTGGAAACAGGCCCAGCATTTCCTTCTCTGCTATGGCAAATATGTAAATTTAAAACCTGACTGGATATTTATTTAGTTCCGTGTCTGAAGGGTTTATGCATGTGAGGATGGGAAAAAAAAAACAGCAGGCAGGTATTTTAACTTTAAAATTTTGGCAAGTGTCCCCTGACAAGGAGGTGCAAAGTAATAAATTCTTTCATAGCTTACATGATCTATTGTGCTGTCCAAGTTGATTATGAAGCAGAACCATGATAGTATTGCCTGGAATTTATATTTTTTCCCCAGCTTGCTTAACTGGCATAATGATGTGATTGCTTCAAAGGAGAGTTATATATTCTGTATTAGCTAATACATAGTTTTATATAACAATACTTTTTGTGTGTATACACTTCTTGATGTAGGCTACATTTCCTGGAATTTGAAACTAATTTAGTTGACTTTTGGTTTTCTCCCTTTTATTGCTAATCTGAGAGTTCCATATATATTAACCAAAGATAAGTCTACCCTTGAAAGGGAGAGTGATGCATCTTTATCACAAGCAGGAAATACAGCATGGTACCTGTTCAGGGAGAAGGTGGACATAAAGTCGAACGGAGGGTTCAATGTCCATCCTGTTCTTACACCCTAACTGAGACTGCTAGCATAGAAAATATTTTTTATATTCCTAGTTATTGATGTGTGGAAGATCCTCGCAGATTTCCTGTCAGGAAAGAAAATTTTGTGGAGGAAGCATTTCCTAAAACTATAATAAAGCTCTGAAAGGAAAGATGTGCAAGAAACCGATAGAATGTGAAATATGCAAAGCATTTTTTCACCTTAAAATTTTAATATTATCCAAATGTTTCTTTCCTGTTGGGTTTGTACTCTTTGCAAATAGATGTTTACATTTAGAATGATGTTTTTAAAATACAATTATTGCTGTTGTTTTTGTTTTAAACTTTAGGTATGAGAAGGTGCCGGTAATTCTAGTTGGTAACAAAGTGGACCTGGAAAGTGAGAGAGAAGTATCATCGAGTGAAGGCAGAGCCTTAGCTGAAGAATGGGGCTGCCCCTTTATGGAGACCTCTGCTAAAAGTAAAACAATGGTGGATGAGCTCTTTGCGGAAATTGTTAGACAGATGAACTATGCAGCACAGCCAGACAAAGATGATCCATGCTGTTCTGCATGCAATATACAATAGCATTAAAAATTACCTAACCTGGACTTAATTTGCAGATGTTTTCTAAGGTGGTAAAACTGTCTACTTCACTTCCTGGTTTGTGGGTCACTTGAAATACATCTGTAGTGAAGTAGCAACATGAACTCAGAGCTGAGCATTGAAAGTCAATCACTGACTCTGAATATAATTGGGTTAAATGACCACATCTCACCCATTTTCTCCCTTTGAGCGCCTGCAATTTTATGGCATAGCCAGTTGATCTACAGGGTCATTCCAGTCGAGCGTACGCATGTTTTCATGTCAGACTGCAACAACGGCAACTATTTCCAAAGAAGCTGAAAAACTTTTGGAAATGGGAAACAAAATCAGCAGTGAGAATATCTCTGAAGACCACTCACAACTAGCATAAGCACGAAAGGAGAGCCAAGTTTTTCAGTGTCTAATTACCATGCTTCAGGACGTGCGCTATCACTTGTGGCCAAGTTTGTTCAGTCAAATACGTTGATTTCACCAGAACTTCTGACAGTGTTAGAGAAAGAGGCTACCAGAGACCTATACAGTTTGGATTTTTTTCCACAATTGATGCTATTATTTCTACACTTTATCCCACATCTTGAAATAGAAAACATGGAACCAGTGTGTGAAATGAGAGGCAAGATCTGAAAAGAAACAATGAGTGAAGAAAGTCTGGCATTGGATTGTTTTAAATCTTTCATTTTGCTGCTCAGAAATGGAGGATCATTTCAGGTTTTGGTCTGCAAAAAGCCAAACAAACCCTCTGTTTACAAAGCAGGAAGCATCTTTATTTATCACTTTACTGAACCAGGAGGAAGCAACTGTGATGAAAAAAAAAATTGCTGAGCCTTACTAACAAGGAACACTTTAATAGATTAACTAGTACCATCTTGTAAGGAAAATTAAGCCATGTTGCATCCATATGTTCCCTTTTGCAGAAACCTCGTGGGACAGTATGAACATCCTGCATTTTTAAGTTTGTTAAAGACAACAGTTTTTCTTGCCTTTAAGGGCTACGTTCTCTGGTGTGATCCCTAACTAACCTTTGGAAGTCACGTTTGCTATTTGATAGCTTTAATGTTGAAAACTTAAATTGAATAACCATGTGAAATCGTTTGGTTCAGAGGTGAAATAGTTAATGGCTGTAATTCCTTAGGTGAGTGTGGAAATGGCTCTTTAATTGCCTGCCACACTATTCAAAGGTTGCCCCAATTATTGGAGTGTTAAATGGTGGGAGCAAATATTTTATTTTGAAAGGATGCTCGAGCTCTGACTTGCTAGTTTCATAGCAGTGAAGTATTTATCATTTGCATGACTAATGGCACAGAAATACCTATTCTGAAGTCTTACAATCAAAGTATAGAAAAGTTTTCAATCACAATGTTTAGATTTTAATGCTGGAGAGATTGTCTTGAGCTGGACCTTTTATAGGTAAAATTGGCCATAAAAATACCGAGTCACTGAGCCTGTGGTCTAAATAACACCATGCGTTTAATAGTTTTTCAATCTTGTGCGGTAACAGTGTAGTTCCTTGTGTTTAAATGAGTGAAACGGGGGTGCTGGGGTGTGTGTGTGTGTTGAGTGTGTATGTGTGTATGTATATGGCCCTTAGAAATGCTGTAATTGGAGTTAGGTTCGAGAGTTTTGCCTCCATCTGCAGAACTTCCTAAAAAAATGCTCTCATCTGCTACAAAGGAAACTTGAGTACAGAATGCTTTGCAGATTTTCATACATAAAGATCCTTAACATTTTGAATTATAGTTCAGTGGATGATAACTAAAGGAAAACATATGAATGGAAGAGAACTGGCCATCTCTGCCCTTAATCTTTCAAGACCTTTCCATAAGTAATGTATCAAAGGGCACTAGATGTCACAAAACATTAAGCCTTACTAAAACGTAAATGTAGCCCGTTTCCCACCTACCTTGCAGAGCTGTCGTTACCGTACGTTGTTCTTATAGGGAGATAGGCACACCTTATTTCTGGCACTGGATGCCCATTTTGGGTGCTCTGAATTGCCCTCCTAGAGGCACCTACCTCTTTCCATTGACTATATGGCAAACTTAGGCTTTTAACTTTGGTCCTCCGAGGCACACAACTTATATGCCTAAACTAGATGGTATGAATGTTCTCTTACCCCCTGCCCGCCCATTCTGTCAGCCACCATGCTTAAGCAAGATGTGGGATGTTTGAATTAATGATATTTCAGTGTTTGAGGAATCTAGATTGGGAAATGGTTTACTGAGCAGTTCAGCCTATCTGTAAAACAGCTTGTCAGTGTGAGATCTGTTGCATAAGCACAATAACAACAACAAAAAAAGCCCACACACCAACCAACCAAAACCAAATTTGAAGCAGGGTTGGAAGTGTATGTTATGCAATGTTATTTGAAGAGGTATCAAAGATGTTACCTCACAGATTGTTCATCATCCAAGAAAATGACATGAAGTACAGGATGAACAGTCTAACATGAAGTTCATAATACAAAACAGATGGATTTTTAATACGGGAAAAATTACACAGTACATTTATAACAAAATTAATGAAAATATCTCCCAGTCTTGTTTCTTCATTACACTCTTCTGCTTTTAAAACCATAGGCCATATGTAAGCTGCCACACAACATGGCGGGAGGGGGGAAACATAAATGCTGTTTTTCACTGGATAGTTTTGAGGAAGTTATGCACTATTTGTATTTCCACTAATGTGAAGGTAGTGGAGCTTGAATCAATGACAGTTGCACTCGACAGAGGTTTTCCAGACTATAGGGGTAGCAGGAAGGGAGGTGAGTGAGCCACACAGCAGTTGCGTGGCCACCCTGCAGGAGTCATTGGTCTTGGGTCAGTGTTTCATTTGTACCCTGACAGGATTACCAATTATAGCATTTGAAAGTTTCTTATAACATGCCTTAAAATATTATGATTTGTTCCAAAGACCCACTTTTCCTTTGGCTGTTCTTGTAGAATTGTACTTTTCTACAAAGACAGCATTTCTCCAGTTTTGTTGGGCTTTAGTCATTTTGGTTTGTTTGTTTTCGGGTTTGGGGTTTTTTGTTTGTTTGTTTGTTTTTTTTTGTTTGTTTTTTTTTAATGTTGCAACTTTTATTCTTTTAAGCTATGATAGTGAGAGCAACTGTTTCCTCTTTCTGTTAAAAGTACACAGAAAAGCTAATCAAATCAGACAAACCAGAATCAGATCAAGAGTATTAAACGTAACTGCATTGGGTTTTGTTTTGATTTGTTATTTCATGTTGTGTCCATCCCCTTGCCCACCCCTTCAGAGCATCAAAAAAATTTTGGTGATGTTTTATGTTCTGGTTCTAGCCTCTCCCTAACCCCAGTGCTACAGTTGCCATTACTTTTCTGTGGGAAAACTACTGGTGTTTGCTTTCCTGTATAGAATGTTGCCTAAAAATGTCAGCCATCTGGTTGGGGGGTTTTGTGCATGTTTGGTTGTTTTTTTTTTACTTTTTTTTTCTTCTTTTTTTTTTTTTTTTTTAAACCTATGTGCTGTCAAAGCACAGGTTAGGCTTTAATTGTGAAACTCCGCAACAAAAGCAAATGTTTGACAACTGCAGGAGGCTTTTATCTGCATTGTTGTGCATCTGTTAATTCTTGATCAGGGTTTGAAGAAAGACTGAAGTGGTTTCTGGAATCAGGCTTAATGCTGTTGATTTGGAGTTTCCTAGGGGTGAATTAATGTATTTCACAGTTAATCGTTGCGCTCTAATACAACTGGCAACTCGAAATGGGGCAACAGTTTGTTTTGTAACAATGTCAGTTGTTTAAACCTTGATGTTTCAAATAAAACAAGAATTGTACATAGAACTCAATGCAAACTCAGCAGTTGTATTTGGAGTTAAATTATTTTAACAAATAAATTTATTTAATGAAATCTCTTTTGCATTTCCTGTATTGTCCATTTTGATTTAATCAAAAAGTTCATCAAAAGCTGACAAGGGCTACCCATTGATTTGAAACACCCCCCAGCTATTTGTGGTTCATCTCAGCATTTCTTGCCAAAATACTCTTCTACTACAAATAAAATAGTAAGTTAAAAAGTATATTTACTTTTAATTTTTATGGATGGATGTGTGTTGTGATTTAAGTTACAATCTAGATAAGGAACTATAGCAAAGGGTCGGGGTTTTTTTTTGTTTTCTTAGAAGGATATACAACAATCAGGAAGATATGGCCCTTGCTATGGCAGGAGAATAGTACTTATAAAATCCAATGATGTACAGGCTTGGTGAATATATGATATAGTTAATTTGCAGATCTACTTTTACAACATTGAGATTGGAAAGGCTTAGAAAAAGGATTGTTTGTTATATCAGCTGTTCAATTGATGAGTGTTTTGCAGGCTTTCAGCACCATACAAAAGGAGTTAGCGTTGGAAAGAGCTTCAAATACAATTAGCGTTGCAGAGATTTATAAATGAGCAGTTGAGCTAATTCTAACAGGATTATTCTAGCTAATTGGCACTGATCAGCAGTTACATTTTAGTCATGACAGTATCACTAAAATGCCCCGTTTTCAGTAATGTTGGGTGCTTGGTGGCCTCTTGTTTTCATGTCATGCATGCCATAAGGAATGAGAAGCCCGAGGCTGGTGCATCTTAAAAGCTCCTGGTTCTATGGATACTATAGAAGGCTGACACACATTGCAGATTTTATGTGTTCAGTTTGCCCATTCATTCTGTAAACAAGTTCCAGGGAAACTTTTGCCGTTACATTCTTGTGGAATATCCTTTTGTTTTGCCTGAGAAGGTGCCTATAGAGGGACAACGCCAATTTGTTGGGCTGTTCTGAACAGTTCCAAAAAAAATCTGTGTGCAAGATGATCTTTTTTTTTTTTTTTTGTACCTACTGCAGAGAGCAACTCTGTGAGAAAACTTGTAAAATACGTTGTTTGGAAATAAATATCTTGTTATTGATCTTCCCCAGGGATCAGTCTTACTGGATTACCAGTCTTTGCTCACTACTTCTGTTGCTTGACCAGGGAGTCGCAGGCCTACATCTTCTATCCCAAGTGCTACCTTCAGCATTCTCTCCCTTGCCGTTTACCTGTGGCCTTGTGCTTGCTTCTCTATCGCAACAGTGTTCTTTTTCTGAAAGCAGGAAATGTTACTTGGAAACGGCTCACGCTGGTTTTTATTGCTCTATCTGGTTCAACGTGAGTGTATTCAGTATGTAGTCACGTCTCCCTTTTGCAGGCACCAAATTGATTGTTCCCTTTTAACAAATACAAATTTCCAGTTTCTGGTGGCTCTGTTTGGATGCAGCAGTGCCCCAGAGAGTTCTCTTATACAAACTTTCTGTGTTGCCATCAAAACCCACAGAAAGACTTTATCTGTTTTTTAGGACTAATTGCAGTTGTGGAATTTGCAGACATTTTGAGCTGCAGGATCTTTCTTCATAGGGAGATCAGTTAATGCCTGTGATAATACATCTGGATTTTAACTGGAATTGTTACTAATCTGGGCTTTGTTTGATAGTTGACACATCATGTTTTCATGTTTCTCTCACCTCACACTGGAGGTAAAGAGTATCAAGCAGTCTGACATTTAATGTCGTCTTTTTAATTCTTCTTCCATTGCCTACTATAATTACACTCATCATGTGGTCTTTTAGTACTTTCAGATGACACTGCTACTTGAAAAGTGACCATAAAAGCACTGTCTCAGTAGTTGGGCTACCTAACTGTATTCAGAGTTTTATTTGCACAAGCTTTACTAGATTTTGTGCCTGTTTGCCTGGCAAAACCAGCCCAGCCTGGAAGCAGGAACTGGTGTTGCTCTAGCTGTGTCTCTGAGGCGCAGACCAGGAGAGCCCAGATGGTGGATTGTATTTACACACTGGATTGTAAGTTGGTGGAAGGAAAAACCATGGAGCTGTGAACCAGGCACCATGCGATACTGGAATCTTCATCCCACTCTGCTGAAACTGTTTTTCTGTGTACTTTCTAGTACACACATTTGACTTGACTGGAATATGAAACAGTTTGGGGAGTGCTGAGAATTTATTTCAAGCTTTTCACAGGGCAGTGATCGCTTACGTAGGCAACCAGATAACACATCTACCTGGTTGTCCTGGGAGTGTTCCCAAGGTGAGCCAGCAGTGTAGGAATCTCACTGAAGAAAAGTGGTTAGATGGCAGGAGTGGAGGTGAATAGGGATGGATCTAGGCTAACAAGGTGGAAGTATAAAACTGAAAGATTGTTCAAGAAATATATGTAGGTAGACTGAGAATATGTTGAATGGAAGAAATACAGCATTTATCACAGACTAAGCAAAAATGCTTATTGGCTGGAGCTAGCAGGTAAGTCACGAAAAAGAATTTTAAAAGTAGCCTTCTAGAAGACTTTTCTTTCAGTTTAAAGTATAAAGCTTCTTTTCTGAGATGCTGAAGGGAAAGATTCTGAATACTTGGAATTTATTTCCTTCTTTTAGAATCCTTGTACAGTTCAATAACCAAAACATTATCTATCCCCTGATACTCAGACATGTCCCCTCAGCTTTCCAGTTGTACAACGCAGTTCAGAAAAACAAAACCTGCTTGCATCCTACAGCTGAGAATATAGTCTGGATTACAGCTTCTTGGTTATTACACATGCTGCTTTTTACTATTCATCCTCTGTTCTTCCAGATGGAATAGATCATCAAATTGAATAAAGGTCACTTTGCAGTTGTCAATATGAGACAAGGTGATCAGGCCTTTTTTTTTTTTTTTTTCAGTGATTCTAAGCATAAATGAAGATGCATCATTCTTCATGTGCTAAGTGCTTAAAAACATTCTTTTAAGACCTGGCACCTTTCTGGTATGAACCGCTGGGCCACTGGGATGTTGCCCTGAAAATCCACTATTTCAGCACATGGGTCTAAACTCAGACAAGTTATAAGCCACTGAAGAAGTGGTTTACCTAGTATGAAGAGGGTTAGAAGTCTGCATCCAAACTATTCAGCTGCCACTGTATATGTTTTCAGCTGTTTGGAGTTATCTATAGTAATTGATGGGTCCAAGGTGCAGTCCTTGTTTTCATACATACATACATGCTGGGTAGGAGCTGAGAAACAAAACGGGAAAGAGTCAGATGAGACTGTTCAGCAGGGAGGATTTCCAGCTGTAGATGTCAATGTATCTTGTTCAAGGAATAGAAATCAGCTTTACCGACAGTGAAGTCCTCTAAGAGTGGATTCAGAGGTGGACTTGATTAACACCAGTGGCAGAGGACTGTTCCGAATGCATGAACCTCATAAACTGCCTGATGGCTCATGACTGGCACGGTGGCATAAGAAAAGCTTTCCAAAAATGTTAGTGGAATTCTACTTTGAAGTCTTCCCTATTTAAGTAAGGCAATAATACGTTAACCTTTACAGTATTTGTTGTGTGAGATTTTTATTATAGGAACACAATTTGTTAATTAAAAAAAGTTGGGATTCTGCAAAGCAAAATGAATGGCATGTAAGCTTCTATTGATAGAAAGTAAATGGATGAGGACCCTCAATGCAATATGAATTAATACACTTCTCAAATTCTCCATGAAGCCTCCAAAAAGTCAGTTGTTTCTGGTGCTGCTGTAACAGGGTAGGATTATTTCCAAACGTGTATTTCCCTAACTGTGTTTTAGCTAAAGTTTATATTTTTTCTGGTGTGGGTTTATTTCGCATTTCTTTTAGGGAAGGCAACCCTTAAAGTGAGTCAGATGAAGTACTGATTTCATATTTAGCTTTGTGTTTTAAGATGTAGGGAGATAACCAAAATCTCTTCTACCTATTCCTAATTTTTCAGGGAATGATATGGCTGTGAAGATTCAAGGCTTTCCAGAAGTCTTCATAAGACTTGGCACCTCTTTATTAGGTGAATTCAAGCACCTTTTCTTCATGGAAGGTGGTATTTGTGGGTTTTTTTGGGAATGTGCTTATTCAAAGAGTCAGAGATCATAAAGTGTGGGTGTGCATTTACAGCATGATTTCCATCCTTGGTGTTACTTGCATGATAGTTTAGTGAGATAATCCCAAATCTCTCCATCTGAAGTGAGTGTTAAACTATCAGGTGGACATCCTTAATCCAGGAAGTCAATATCCACCTAGACACAAGCTGTATGAGATGACAGCAGGGAGGGACCTCTCATCTCTGCTTCAGATCTAAAGCAAAACACTCATTTTTGAAGTCACTTTTCATCATTAAAAGAAATCCGAAGAGTAACAAACATTTTTATTTTTTCTCCCCATCAGCAGAAGGCAACTGCAGTTTCAGAATGGTTTGGTTTCTTTTGTCCAAAAACATACATTGATAAAAACTTCATGTTTGGCAGTGTGGAGGAAGGCAAGTGACAAGGAAGATTTACTGCTCATCAAAGTACATGGCTCTTCACCCTAGGCAATTCACCTCTGCTGCTGGGTAAGCATCATGTTCAGCTTTTTTTCTACATGAAAAACAACTTGTTTCACATAGTACAAGAGAGATTCTTCCTCCTTCTTTTCCTTTCTTTGTACATAGCAGCTACTCTATGTTCTAGAATCAATAGTTCATGGCAGAAGCCACTTATCCCCTGCTCTCAGGGGATGTTCTGACTCAGAAATGTACAGAGCCTATGTATCACTAAAACTATAAACCTAGTTTGTTTGTTTGCTTGTTCATAAATGGCAAAGTTTTCCAAGACACTATGAAGACAACACTTTCTAAAAGTTTGGGATGCTGCCTCCTTGTTAAAATATTTCATTTGTTCCAAATTCTGGCATGTTTGTCTAAAACAAACAAAAATTAACAACAAAACCAAACAAACAAAACTCAAACAGTAAACCCAAAGCAAACAATAGAAGCACAACTGAGTTTTCCTTATCTTGATAATTCCAACAACAACAAAAAAATCAGCTACAATTTATCACACATGTGTCCAGAAACCTAGAAATGCAAACTAAAAGGAGGGAAAAGGGGAGACTTGGGGGGACAGGAGGGGAGTGAAAAGGGTTCTGACTTTTCACTGAGTTTGGATGGAACTATCAGAATAATCCATAAATACCTCTGATCAGGTATAAGATTATGGTGAGGGAAGCAGGTGATCACTTCAGACTCAATAGCAGTAATGTAGAAAAGTTCAAGAAAAAGGAAAGTTCACTGTCTTCTACCCAAAGGAGCCTCCCTGTAAGAAGTGCTTGAACGAACAGTGTCTGCCACGGTCAGATGTGCACTGGGTGACAAGCAGCATGCTCCAGTAATGGTGCTGAAAAAGCAGCTGCTGCAATACTCATCCAGCTATGTTCACCTTCTTTAGCAAAGCTTCCCTGCTGACCACATCTAGGACTTAGTATCTTTAGAAACGTACATCTACTTTAACTGATCATGTAAATGCTCTCAAACCTGTGTTAAGAAAACAACCTTCAGATGCTGTCCATCACAGAGGAAGGGTGGGGTGCCATCCTTCTCTGCAAAGCGTTGGTCAGTAGCTATGCAATGGGAGCATGATGAATAATTGCCCTGTCTTGAGAAACCACCAAGGATGTTTCCAGACAATCTGGTCTAATTCGGCTTCCGCGACTTCAAAGGTCACCTCTCTGCCACCCGATGAAAGGGATATGGCCTCCCTGATGAGCTGTGTGTCCTTCCTCCTGACCAACTGCATGTTGGTATGGTCCCAGATATCTCTGCTACTAGATTTCTTCTGGATCAAAAGTCTTTACTGATGTTGTTTTCTGTCACATCACCCAATATTTGCAGTAACTGACTAACCTGAAGATCACTTGGCAGTTCCTTTTGTTCTGTGTGAGAAACAATCTCTGAGATCATCCCTCTTAGACTAATTAAGCAGAGATCCTCTCTAATCCCAGTAAAGCAGACCTCCCATTGCCCTGGCTTTGTGTGGACAGACTCCATAAAAGGTCTGGCCATTGCCCGATTGATGAGGCAACTCTGTACTGGCCAAGATAGGTGTGCTGCCAAAGGTGTATCGGTGGGGTAATTCGGTTGGATAATTCAGCATCCGTGCTGCCAGATCTGTTATGTTGTTTGGGTGTGTAAATTTTGCTGAGAGAACACCAAGAGAAGCTGGATGCCCCAGAATGTGATGTCCTCCTTGCATTGGTTTCTTATGCTATGAAATGACCGCGATGCTGCACTGTGGGTGCATTTCCAGACGTTTTTCTCCAGGATGTGCTTCCTGCACACCACCCTGACAACAACCTCAACAAAACCCATGTGTGCTGCCTGCGGTTTAGCTGCAAACCGCACCATCTCACAGGCTGGCTCAGGCCCTGGCCCTTGGCATGCCTGCCCTACATCCAAGCCAGAGATGAATTGTCCTTGCTGCTGGAAATGGCATGTTGCTATTTCCCTCCAGAGAAACACAACAAGGGAGATGCAGAGGACAGTTCTCTACTCAGATGTGTTCAGGGCGTGCAGAAAGGACTTGTCCACCTTCAGGCACAGGAGATGACAGGACACCTTGTGTCAGGGTAGCACATAGGATGTTCTCCCTCTCTCTGAATGTCTCTCTACCAGCACATCTGAGGTTCTTCAAAGGATGGGGCATTTCTTACCGATCCTTCTCTCAACAGGCATATCTTACAAAACACTTGGCTCTTCTAATACTGACCAAAGCACTAGCTGAGAGTGTGGAGCACGAGTTTTTCTCCTGCAGTTAACTGAACAGTCATAGAGACCAGAGGGTTTCTGAGGTTCCAAATAAAAATCAAGTGAAAGCTGTCAAGGCTCCTCATCTAGTGATTACAGCAGAACAGTGTTTAAAATGTTCTACCAGGACCAGTCAGATGCTGATGGTAAAAGCAGGCTTATGAAGGCCTATCTTAAAAGTCTATAAAAAAAAAAAATACTCTGTTGAGCATCTCTAAGAAGGTAATAGTTACGCCTCAGTTAAAGCAGAGAGTTTCCAGCTAAGACAGATTTTTCTGAATTCTTTATTCTGCACAACTATTGTATAAAGATTTTGGAAAAGGTGAACGCTTGCTTTTCCATCAACTGAGCGCCTCAGAGGGGAGTTGAACTCAGGATAAGGATCACAACTGGCCAATCCTTCCCAGCTTTTTTGTGTTGCAGCAGGGAGACAGCTTTGCACAGATCATGTTCAAGTCTGGAAATCAGAAATCCTTTCTTCTGCTGATGCTTAACAGCCACGCTTGCGGAAAGGAAGCCATGGAGACAGATAGGCACCCAAGGGAGCATTCCATGGCAAAACTCATGTCTCTTGAGTGAAATTCCCCCCTCTAACTATAAATGACAATAAAAAAAAAATTAACTCTGAAACTAAAGGAACTTGAAAAACCATTGGTTCTAGAACCACCCTGGTTCTAAGTGCATCAACACATACAGAATGTAAGACAACATGGGAGGAAAGGAAGTTTGTATTATTTGTGTTTGTTATAAAAAATCAGAGCTTCAGTATTTCTTCTTCCCTTCTTTGAAAAATGCCAGTGAAGTAAGAGCTAGCTCTCTAAATCTTGTACTTATTAAAATAGTGGCAAAACATAAACTCTACTCCAGTCCTTCTAGTGCTGTACGTAGCAAAAAAAAAGGAAGAAATACCTGGTGGGCAAGCACCATGGCGGAGCCTCCAGCTGCCTCCAGACGTGGTGCAGAGCCTCGGGAGCAGACTCTCCTCCCTGGCACTGCCCATTTGATGGCCCATAATCATGGGGCCCCCTTCTCTCTGCTCAGGGAAAAAGACCCTGAGCAGAGAGAAGACCCTGAGCAGGTCAGGCCTCTGCTCCTTCATCAGCACTCAGCCCTTCTGTGCAATGTACACCCCCCTGCCACCTTCTGATTAAAGTCTCAACCAGCAAATTGTTAAATGAACATTCTGGTGGGGGAGGCTTTCTACCTGCAGGCTGAACAAGCAATCCAGTCATTTTGTAAAGTTTGCTGGTATGTCCTCTATTTCTTCTTCTTCAGTGTAGAGAGACCTTTGGTTTTGAGGCAAGAAAGTAGGTACAAGCTCCCCTGAGGCCACACAAAAATCCCATGCTCATCACCTATTGCACAGGCAGTAATAATTAGAAACTACAAGAAGCAAAACACAGTCTCTGCATTTGATCTCCTTCAAATAGAGTCAGAAAGGGTATCCTTAAGTGAGTGACAGGAGCTGGGCTTTGTATTTCATTGCATTCCTTTTCTCATTTTCAGCTAAAAGCAGCTTTCTTTCATTGAAGCTCTCACAAACTGTCACTCTCTCCAGTTTAGATGGACGGTAAGTCTTAGTGACAACTATGCTCTCTCCTTTCTCCACCCAATGGCTTTCAAATATGTGGTTCAAGCCTGGGAGGTGCTCATTTAATATCTTCTGTGAGCACTGCCAATGCTAATCGTGAGTAACGGCACTAAGGCAGTGTTGGTGGGATACAAGGTTGCAGGATGTATCTATCCCTGATTTAGTATGTCTTTTGGAAGCGACTTCCTTTTGCCACCACTTGATGTGAATTTGAAATCTACTTCCAGTGCCTGTTCTGCAGGTGTTTGGAATTCAGTGTTTTGTGAACCCTCCCACTGGTTGTCTGTCTTGTGCCGTGTGCCTTTGCGGGCTGCCCTTCGCTCTGTGCCTCTGCCTCTTCTGTGGTCACAGGCTGGGAAGTATCGAGCATCTCCCACCTGGAGCTACCCTGGGCATTCATGAACACAGATCAAGTGATTGCCAAGTCTTCAAAGATGGCTGTCATACTGTCTTCCCAGCTGTAAGCACAGGAGATATCACTGCTAGTGATGAATGGGGGATACATTCCAATGCTTCAGTTAAATACTGTCCTACTTAAACTTCTTAGAAGATTTCTGCAGTGTATCTTTTCACTAGTCCCTGCTCTGCTCTGCTCTACGCTGTGCAGAAAGGTTCCCTCTTCCACACTAACGACTCTGAGACTTGATCAGCTTTTGCTGACCCACCCAGCAGAGGAGCTCGCTGACGCTGTCAAACCTGTCATTCCCACTCACTTAGTAAAGGCACTCAAGGCACTGGAATGGCAAGAGCGGGCAAAAGATGTTTCTGATTATTCACTGAAACAGGCAGGAGACAAAGGAGGAGGGAAAAATGATTCATTTTAATGCAGCAAGAGGTGAGGAATTGAGTATGCTCTCCTTCCAAACTGGCAACAGTGATTAATAGAGCTGCTAATGACCCGGAACAGCAGTGCGGGGGCAGAACAGGCTGGTAGCAAAATATACACTCATCTTCATAAATACTGGGGAAGACTGGGGGACTTTGGCGCTAACTGGGAAAACTAGATACATAGCACAGTGGTGGGTGGAAATCCTTTTTAAGATGCACGTGGAATGGGATGATTTGAAAGTTTTCACCATATATGGACCGTATGTCCAAGACTAATTCAAGTCACTCTGATCCAGGCATCTTTGTATTTTTTTGTGTTCAATAGCTGGTCTCCAAACAGACTGCAAACCTGAACATTGACAAACTAGTGAGCATATTTATAAATATATTGAGATATCATTCAGCATTATGTGTACATGCCATTTCATAGCATACATCAGAAGCAGCAAAGCGAGCCAGAGACAAGAACAAGAAATATTAGCAATATATAATTTTTTTGAAGTCAGCAGTGAAAAAATGAGAATTATTAGAGTCTGAGATGAGGCTAATACAGTAAGTCTAAGAGGTGAAAATGTGTCAGTTGGTGTGTTGTGCAGTGAATGTAGGTCCAGCATAATCCAAGCACCTTCTCATAGCATCATCAGAAGGGAAAACATCTGAAGGCAGCATAAATAGAAGGCAATGGAATTTTTTGCATGTGACAACTACAGTCAAGAAATTGGTAATGCTGAAATGGATACAACTCTTAAATGGAGAGTGATGGGGAGGAAATACACCACCACCCGTAACACTCCAGAGCTGTCCCAACCAATGTCTTGAAAATTCGTTAGCCACTACTGGAAACAGGGGAAAAGACAAAGTGCATCTAATGCTCAGGTGAGGTGGACCAGTGGAGTTGGTCAAATTATCTGCTGATGCCAGGAGTAGCACCTGGCCCTTCCTGGTGACCTTCTCACCCAGTGACAGCAACAGCTTGGGTACGGTACAAACGTGATGAACAGAACCTGAAGGAGAATGAAGGTCCTTCTAGGATTCAGGAGAGTAAGTCTGAGTGCCCTGGCCCATGCTGGGAACATGGTTGCTGCTTTGCATTTAATCCTGCAATTATTAATGATTGAAATTCTCTGCCAGCTGGTGGGTATCTGGCAACCTGTGTGTCTGAGTCAGATCTCTGTATAGCACCCGCTCCAAGCTGGCTCCAGTGCTGAAGCCATCTCCTTGCTGGAAACCTCCACAGAGGAGCCAGCCAGAGGACAGACTGCAGGTCCACTAACAGAGAAGCTTCTCGCGAGCAGGTTGGCGCAGCGCTGGCTGTGTGCGCCGTGCCTGTCCTTGCACAGCCCTCGCAGCTGGGCAGCACCCTTGATGAAGCTGGAGTAGGGGCCGACCCAGGGGCAGCTGCAGCCAAGACAGAAGGCAGAGGTCTCCTGGGCACCCAGCACCAATGCCTCACCACTATGGAGGTCTTGCATAATGGTGCATAGCTAACAGCCTGAGATGCTTGTGCCCTGGCAGCTGCGTCGCTGCCTGTGTGTCCCACCTACAGAACCTCTCTCCTGCCACCGTGTTTCCCTGAGTGTCAGAGTCAGAGGGGAATGGGTCTGCAAAGCATACACCAGTGCAAGGAAAGCCACAGAAAAACAATGTCAAACCCCTTAAATTACAGAGGTGTTTGAAGTCCATGGGTCTGGCTTGCTGAACAAAAGGCGGTGTAAGAAACTGTCATGTAACAGCAGCTGCAAAAGGTGGGAAGGGAGAGGGAATGGGATGTACAGCATCATTAAAATCAGGTAGTATTTTCTGGGGTCATATCCCTCTTCTTGTACTGTTAAAGCTGATGGGAATTTTGTGACCAACTCTTGTGTGTAGCAACATCTCAGAGCAAGAAAAAAAGTAAAATAATAGACTCTTAAAACTCTTTTAAAAGGATTCAAGTATTTTCACACATGAAACTGGAGGGCTCACTTGCAGCCCACCCTGTAAGCTGATCTCTGACAGGAGCAGCAAACTGCAACTGAGTTTTAAACGCAGCTTCTTGATAAAGAGATGCTGTCCCTGGCTGGGATTTACTGTAACATATGCCATACGCAAAAGGAAACGCTGACCTTGCATGCCAAAAAAGAGGCTCGTTTGAGCCTCGCATTATGATGCCGTGTTTACAGGCAAATAAAAATAATTTCTCTGGATTGTTCCTATTTGCTTTACCAGCTGTCCCTCAAAGCACTGGAGCAGATAATCTGAATGGTTTGGTAGCAGTTCAGTTGCAAAATCATTGCTACTCAGTTGACTGCCATAAACCACAAGGAAAGATCAGTCCTGATGGATGAAGGTGGGCTGACCATCACATATCAGATGTCCCCATGGATGGTCATCTGTGACTGTGCAAGGAAGAGGGCTTTACAGCAGGAGCAGAGAGTGATGTAAGGAGCACAGGTCTCTGTGGGGGAGAGGTTTACAGCACCTGGCCTGTTCCCAGTGGTCCCACTAGTGTCAAATGATGGGCAAACACTGGTGGGCACAGCCCTCTTTGCAAGATGGGAAGCTTTGTGGTGAATTCCTGGTATCAGTAATTTAAGGGCTACCACCCTAAGTGATGCTGCTGGGATGGAAGCTGATGCCGACCAGATGCTCAGAGCAAAAACACCCCAGAGAAGTACCAAACAATAAATCAGAATCTGATGCTGCATCAGTTTTTACTACGAGACTGCCCAAGTCCTTCAATGTGTTTTTGCTGGCAGAGGACAATCAGGCAATCAAAGAAGGCACCCTGACTCAACTTACACACATTGCCAAAATAACCCACGAGTTCACTGCCTGTGAACTGTGCTTCCCCCTGCCAAGGTGCAGGGACAGGACCAGCAGTACCCAGCATCACAGGGCCTCACACCAGCCAGAATTAAGAGGAGGCAGTGTGGCGGCACCTTCATGGAGCAGCAGCTTTGCCAGTTGCACTTTTTAAACTTGAGTTCCCACCATGTTCCACTCAATACTGGATGAGATGGTGCATTAAAAATAGTACCATGTACAGAAACAGGCAAACTGGCAGGGTCAGCCACACACGTTGCTTTTGCTTCTGTGAGGACGGGATTGTCATATTCAATACAGTGGTGGAAAAGCTAGGTTTAGCACAAACACCCTGACCTCCTCCCTTTGGACCCATTCTGTCTCCTTACATTCCCATCCCCAAAATACTTCACAAAGATGCTTAAGAAGTCATTTTTCAAGAAGAGGAAATTAATTCTGAATGAAAAAAAGCACACCATCACTTCTGCTATTCAAACACAACAGGGTGACTTAATTACTGTTTCAGCAACTTGTGTAGTTAAAGCAAAATCTAATTATTTCCTTCTACCTCTGACTCCAGCTTCATGTCTTAGAGTTAAAATAGACAAAATGAGCCGTTTTTTTCAGGAGAGAGCTTTGTACCACTGGAAAAATGTGCCTGGCAGTCTCCCCAAAAGCCTCCTCATTTTTAGTACAACGTTCATGTTTGTTTTCACTTTCCCCTTTGTTAAACGTTTTAGGCAACTCAGCTGAAGCCCTCACCATCAAACCAGCCTTTTAGCAGTAATGACATAAATTACATTGTTCTCTTGGGCTCACAGCACCCAGCTATTAAATCTAACCATAGCAGCTTGGCAAATCTTTTCATATGTGAGGCAGCTGTTTCCTTTCTCCCCTGCCTCCGCCCTCCACCCCCTTTTTTGCCTTGCATGAACAAGATGCGTGCTCTGAGGGACATGCTGCACCCAAATCCTTTTGCTTAAGGTGCTCTGTGCAGAGCCACACATCTTCCTAAAATACTCATCTTCATGTGGGGATAGAGACCAGCTCTTGGTGCCAGCCTATCACACCCCTCCAGAACCATGAGCTCAGGTGCCCAGAGTGGTTTCATGGCACAGAACTGGTTGAAGCACTGTGACTTAGCCAGTTTCATCACACAGGGGTAAATCCTGGCTCCTACCATTGGGGCATGTTGTCTTGGTACTTTGCAGCTAGAGGGCTGACCATGCTGATGCTTGGAACATGTTTCCAGGAGTCTGTGCCCAATCAAAAAATCCTGGGCATTTCTTTGTTTTCCTCGGTGTCTGCTAAAAGAATTTTACCTGTGTTTGCTCAGCATCGTTATCTACCCAGGCTGGGCTACCCTGGGAAAGCTATCAGCTTGCAAAAGAGGTACCTGTGTGTATCCTGCTTTAAAGGGCACTTACATTGATCCTTAGATTGCCCTGACAGCAATGGAAATTTTCATGCTGTGCGCAGTTATTCAATGACAACAATGCAGGCTAAAAGATTGTTACTTTGCAATCAGTGTTGTTTAACATACACATGAAATTGGTAACGGACCAGTCACATACTTCCCCTTGGGACGGATGTCTTCCATGGGGACACATGGCCACGGTCAGTAGTCAGTGCAGCAGCATGAGCTGGCTGCTGCACTACTGGCCACTCCTGGCTATCCTTGTCTCCATGTGGCCTCAAGACAACCTGACAGATGTGAATGAACATGCCCAAGAACACCAACCCGCTTCCCACTGAAATCCTTCCCTAGTGCTGCTGCATCACTGCCAGCTGGTCAGGCAATGCACAGTCTGTACCCATCATGGGAACCTCAGTACTCTAAGCCAGGATTACCCGGAGGGCATCGTCTGCAGGCTCAATCACAGAAATGAGGAGCCCTGTGACTGATTTGGGCCTATGCAATGATAAAAAATGAAACCCAAACCTCAAGCCTATTTCTCTTTGGCATGAGCAGAGCGTCTTCTCTCCTGACCAACTTTATTCTGCGCAACAGCAACCAAAATAAAATGAACAGTATTTAAAGAGGATTTGTTAGTAGACAAACAAGGTTGAACAGGTTAAGTTGTAGAAACAAAAGTCTATGTGTTTGTACCTTGAAGCAAATAGATGCCTGAATGACTGTATCAGGGATACGGTCCCTTCCTCAAGGGGTCAGTTTTACAGCTCTGCAGCACAGCAACTGAAATCAGTGATACTGTGCCTGTTTAAAGTATCAGAAATACAAACTTCGTTCCATGCTGTGGTCAGACTGAAGACTGAAGAAGCAGGAGTGTACCATCACAACAACCACAGGAGCAAAGAAGGTGGAAACAGGAGAGACATCGGGAGAGAGCGAGCCCGGCAGACCTCGGCGGAGCCCGGCAGTGTGGAAGAGTGGCTCGCTGAGCTAGGCCATGATACAGGCCTAGTGAACCAGAGTTACTAGGAATTCTTAGCATGAGTGTGCTACGTGACAAGTAGCTCGTCTTTTCCTCCTTGANCCCTTCTGAGGGGAACTGAGGGCCCTATATGTCGCCCAGACCCATCCCAGAGAGAAGTATGCTGCCTTCCTGGGGCCAGGGTGAGGGATATTAGTAGGAGACTTCCTGAGTTAATTCAGCCCTCAGACGGTTATCCACTGGTGGTAGTCCAGGCTGGCAGGGGACACTCAAATCTGGTCATCTGAATCATTCTTCAGGCTCCATTAGCAGCAGTAGTGTGTAAACACCTGGTTCATCTTTAGTCACCTATATTTAATTGTGCAAATTTAAATTACTATTTTTGAGGGGGAATCCCACCCCAGATATTCATTACTGTCCCTTGCTGGGCAACCACATAAAGGATTGTGGGAGTGCATCTACCCTGTTTCAGTGCAACTTCCTCAGGGATTTTAGCATAATGAAGAGATGCCACAGTGAAGTGACTATTGTTCACATGCCTCGTGATGGAGTCCCGCTGTCGTGGTGACAACCCCAGCAAGTGGATGGAATGGTCAGATACCAGGGGCTATGATCACTCAGACAGCTCAGCCTATGTCTGCAAAAGCCTTTTGGCCTGAAGGCTTGTTTTCACATCATCACACCAATTGGATTTGGTCTTCCTCCCTCTGAATCACTTCTTTCCTGCCAGGGTTATTTCTGGCCAACCCAGGAAGTGTAACTGTCTGTGAACCCAACAAGAGTCAGTAGCACTGCTATCTCAACCTTCCAGCCACAGCCAGGGGCCAGGTCAGATGGGTTAAGATGATGTGTCCTGTACATCTACACCTACCTTGATAGCCTTAAACCAGAAAAGCCAAGGGTACCTACAGAGGTAGATAATACACAGTGGTTTTCTCACAGGGTGAAGTAAACAATCTTCAAGTTCAACAAATAACCACTAAAGAAGTAATCTCCAACAGAAGATAAATTAAAGTGAATTAGTGCAGTTAACTTACTTTTCCATTTGATTAGCCTGAACAAAATAATCAACAAATACTTAAAAATTATTGATAATAGCATGGAAAATAGTTATACATCCTTGGGGATCCAGGACAAGAGAAAACTCATGTGTCATCCCTCATGGGAGCAGAGTATGAACTCAACATCATCACATTCTTACTTCTATAGTAGACATTTCCAGGAATGGGACTTCTGTTGGCAAAGGGGCTTCACCTGCATGCCTAAGGTTTCAGTCTAGTGGGATAAATGCTGGCAAGCCTAGAAGCAGAAGAGTTTATTGAAAACAAAACAAAGCAAAACAAAACCAAACCAAAATAAAACAGAGAAGGATGTTATGTGAGACTTAGGGAAGCCATGTCCTTGGTTTTACTACAGAGACAAAGTAATTTAAATTCAGTTATCAATGGAAAAAGGAATGAGAAAAGGAAGGACAGAGGGAAAATCCTATTGAAAATAGCTTTCAGGTAGACAGAAGCACAGAGGGTGAAGGACTGGGTTTGCTACAGGTAGGAATGTGAGCATGATTAGGAAGACAAAACCACAGCTTTTGCACTGGTCAGTGAGTGAACAGAGGGAAGAACATGCAGATATTGTACATACAATGGTGGAGCAACATCAATGACCATGACAGGTGGATAATAATAGAGCTATAGACAGACAGACAGAACAAGTGACCAATCTGTGAGCTGTTAAGGAAACAGAAAAAAAAATAAAATAAAAAGAGAAGTGTGATATTATCTGCTAATTTTGCAAGAGATGTTGAAGGAGCTAGGGATTGTGAAACTGGCTCAGTGTGCTCTGCTGTGTCCTAGTACTGGATTTAGAAATGGGAGAAAACTTTGCAGTTTCCACAGAAAAAAAGGTACTCTTGGGAATCACATAATTGAAAAGACTTGAAGTTCACAGTTATAATACAGCTGGTTATCAGAAAAACTTACTATAGAAGATGATCTTGAACCAAGTGGATATGAGCAGCTTTGGTTTAAATTAATGGAATATAATGAGCAAACTAGAACAAGGTAATGTGGAAAAGGGGACTTTGACTTTCCATTGTTATGGCTTTGTTATTCTGCCATAACTCTTGCTCCTGCCATGTGCCACCTCTCACATCATATTGATGCAGATATTTGTATGGTTGCATCATGGCCTTGCAGCAGGGACACAGCACAGTGAAGAAGAGTGCTCAGCAGAAAATGAAAGACTGGTGAGGTTGGCTTCTCTGTGGCAGAGAGAAGAAATTGAGGCCAGATGGTGGCTGAGGAAGGCATCACTTCCACCACTGCTGTCCCTCTGCCTTTCATGTTAACCAACCCACCAAAGTCCTCCAGGGTATGGAACCCCAGGCAGGAAGGGAAAGGGGTGTGGAAAGAGTCTAGGCTTAACAGGACACATCACGACTATCTCATACATGCTTGTGTGAGCAGACACCAGGAAAGAAAAGAGGAAAGGGAAAAGAAAGAAACCGCATACTTGAGATCAGACTGTCTCTGGCTAATGTGAAAAATAACCCCAGTTGGGCCTGGTTAGACCTTGCAAAGAAAGAAAAATAAATAGCTGAGACCTCTGTAGCCATTGCATCCTCCTAGCAGTGTTTAACAATGTGAAAATGCTGCATTTAACAGGGGCAAGAAGTGGCCTGTTCTTGTAGCAAGAGAGGAACCAGACAAACCCCAAGGTTATCAGATTATTTAACACATGTTGAAATCAGCAGCTTACCCTTTCAATTAAGGGGCTTGAAAGAAGATGCTAATAAGCAAATTTTCTTAAAAACAAGAAAATGTGTGGGAGCTTGAGTGCTTGGGATTGGAGGCATTGCAGTTAGCTGCTGGTGGGGTGGCCACAGTGCCAGTGGCCCCTGGCCCTGTGAGAAGCACTGCCTGGGCTTGGCAGCTCCAGCACCATCCATCTGGGCCTGGGCCAGGCAGCCAGTAACCCATCGGAGCCTTTTGTTCTGGACTTCTTACATCCCTGCAAGCAAGCAAAAAAGCTGCTTCAGAGCCACTCAGTTCCTCCTGTTGATTTACCCTCCCAAATAAAATTATCTGTAAGATCCTGACATCCAGCTTCCTGCTCAGGTTAAAAGGGGTAACAATTTATTTAGGTCTCAAAAAATAAGAGACGAGCTTGCCTCTGCAATTCAATGAGAATAATTATCTAGAATGCAGGGTCAGAGCCAGGATGACTAATGGAAATGTTCAGAGAAATGGAAATTACTGTGCTATAGATTGAAGCTAAACTCAGAGTTTAATATATTCCAGCTAGAAAGACCAGATAATCTCCATTCCCAGTGCTGAGGGAACTGGCCCATGAAATTGCCAGTCTGATAGTAAGGATTTCTGATCTATCAAATCAGAAATAGATGCCATAACACAGGAATCCAGATAGTGTGAGAAATGGAAGGGAGAGATCCAAGCTGTTTACACACCCGTTAATCCAACTTCATCAGTTTACAATTCTGTAAATTAAATTTTTAGTGAAAGAATAAGTGAAGACATAACAGAGAGTAAAGCTAAAATGTAGCTTAGGCCAACCAAAGGTCAACCAGATGGAAGTCTTACTGGCTTAGTGTCCATAGACCTGTGGGATAACTACAGCTTACTTGTGAATATGGGAGCAAACTTGTTGCCTATCCTTGGACTCCTAAGACTTGGTGGCAAGGCAAGAGGATGGTGGTAGCACATACCTTGCTCCAGGGAAGCAGCACAGCATTGCTGGAGACTAGTATTGAGGAGCACAGGAGAGGCCACTTTGACCCTGTTTACTGTGGGCTGTCATCTTGTGCAAATGAGCAGTGCCCTTGTGCCAATAAATTTAGACTTGGAGAAAACAGCATCCAAAAAGATAAAGCAATTTGGTCAGAAAGCCCATGGGTATTTTGAGCTAGTGGGTAGAGAACAAAAGGCACTACTTCAAACTTTATAAAAACACCCATCTCAAAGGTTGTTGGTTTGTTTTTTTCAAGAGCAAAGGGACTTGAAATCTGGACCTGAATCTATAGCAAACAGGCCACTGTGCAGTCCCAAACTCATAGAGGAAGGGCTGAGCTTTGTCCTATGGGCAGGGACCTTTTATTATTTTTGGTGCTCAGTAACTCAGCTTTGAATAGCTTTGCTGATATACCCAGTCTTGGTGTTTGCTGTCATGAAAAATCTATAGATTTTATAGGCAAGCCTAGCATAAATTTTAGCAATTCTTTCCTTCTTTCCACTGTAAAGAGTATTTTTTTAAAATTATTTTTTAGAGGCCACTGGCAGACAACATTTAAGGAGACTTACTGGTTTAACACAGAAATTTTGCTTAACTCAACTTTTGTAGCTTTATAAATACTTCCCCTGGTTAGTCTCTGGTGAGGCTGGTGGTGCTGCCACACAAACATCATTGCTGGGAAATGGCAGGCTGGCAGGAGTGTCAGAAGAGAGAATAAGGTGAAACACTGTCCTTGTGAGATGCCTGCTGCACAGAGTACTAGGAGGCATTTGGGGGGATTTTTTTGTCATTACTTGAGCCTTTCCCAGTTCAAGCAGATTTTCCAAGTCTTATAACTTTTCATAAGAAAGTCTCAGCTGAAAATGTTATTTTTAGCTTGATGTAGATGCACAGAGACTATTGGTACATCACAGGTCATCCATAGGGCTGATCCTCCTACCTGTCTCACATCCCATTGTATGTTACTGCAGAAATACTTTGGCCCTTGTTCAACAAAGTGCAGACCAAAATGAACTGTGCAGTCTTCTACTGCTGTGCTAGCCAACTATTTCTGAGCTCCATGGCTTGGTCCTAACCCTGCCATAATTCCCCCAATGGACAGCAGTACTGGAGCCAACAGGTATGTAGACAATTAAAGGTTTGGTCCTGCATTAGTTCTACTAATAAAGACAAGTTAGAGTAATTGGAACAGGCTTCCCAGAGAGGCTGTGTAGTCTCCTCTGCTGGAGACATTCAAAACCCACCTGGATGCAAATCTGTGTGGCCTGCCCTGGATGATCCTGCTTTGGCAGGTGGGTTGGGCTCAATGATCTCTGGATTTCTCTTCCAACCCCTAACATTCTACGATTCTATGATTTCTGCCTGAAAGCATTTTGATAAATCTAGAATATCCTGTTAAAACATATTGATTTGTTGTTTGGTTTTGGGGATTTTTTTTAAATGAATGAAGAGAAAAAAAAAAATCTTAACATTGTGAGCATCTTGAGATGTTACCTCCTAACATATTTTCTTTAATATGGGGATGTATAGAGAAACAGACTTTCTGTGATACATGTTTTCTAAATAAATGTTAGAAAATATTTTTCTGATGAAAAAGATCCCAGCTCTAAATTAAATATTTTTCTGCCCCTCAAGACAGTGTGTGGTTTACGAGGAAACTTCAAGCTCTCTTCTGTCTGGAGTGAAAACAATGCAAAAAATCTTGGATTCCATCACAAGCTGGAAATTTGGGATCTCACCAGAGGAGTTTGGACACTTGTATCCCCTGTGAGTAGGCTGGGTAAATGAGGTCTGCTCTGCCTCACAGCAGATTCCTGCACTGTATGAGGTGGAAAAAGATGAAAACCTGTCCCCAGTGCTGGTCCTGCCCATCACCACCATAATGGGACCTGGGAGAATCATATTTCCTTGGGATAGGTAAGCACTAATGAGACAGAGCTAAGAGCCCTCCTTAACCTGATGGATGCTCTTGATGAGATTTCTGAATTGGTTGCGGTTTCCTGTGTTGCCTTTCCACCACACCAATGGCAACCACAACCCCAGACTTTGATGGAGAGGGCTGTCTTCCTCACTTCTGCCATCTCTAAGTCAAGACAGTGAGATGAATAGGTAGAGATGAGGTCTCCAAGGAGCTCATCAGTCCTTCAGCAAGAACATTTTCTGGTGCAGAAGAGTGAGGTGGCTGAAGCAGGTGTCCTGGGTACCAGGTCTCCTGTGCAAGGTCATTAGCGCATCCCCCATTATGTATTTTTTCCATGTACTTTTACTCAGAGAAAGCAGCAATTTTCTGAATTCAGCAGCTATGAGCACCCAGAAAAAACATTGATCCAATAGTCAAACTACTGCCACAGCACCCACAGACAGCAACATCTACTTTGCAGCTGAGTCTGTCTGACTGTGGTGCTATGAAACTGCAACTTCCCATATATTTGTTTTAATTTCATACATATTTGTTTTGTGTAAATACTGATTTACACACTTTTTACATTTGTGTGTGTCTATAGAGATAGGCATGCATATGAATATGCTTACTTGTATTTACTATAGATAGGCACAATGCATGGTACCTGTAGTTTTAAGCACAGTCACACCCTTCACAAGGGCTGTATCATGAATGGTCGGGGTGAGTCATAGACATCTAAGCCTATGAATACACTTGTACCTTGCCTGACCTCATTAGAAACCTATTCTGGATATGATTTTACAAAGGATGATGCTAAGCTAAAGAAATCATCTCTCCTGCAGCATTGAACAGAAATACAGGCCTTTGAATGAAACCAGAAAAAGAACAGCTTGAGCAGTCAGATAAAACTCAGTGAGAATTTCAGGCTACTGGCAAATATCCCAAAAGCTGGTATTTCATACAGGTATAGTGTCTGCCTGGCAGCCTCTGACTGCCCTGGGGTGATGTCCAGCCCTCCAAGTAGCATCCTTCACACCCAGCTGGCCCCACTCTGACAAAGGGCTGGTGGAAAACACCTACAGAAAACCCTTCACCTTTCCTTTCCCCGGCTGCCACGCATCCCTCGGATGGCAGTTTGGCAGCCGTGCCGTGCTGGGAGCTGACTCGCAGTTGTGGTTTGGTGATTCCCATGGCCAGGTGCTGAGAAGCACAGCTTTGCAGATGTGCCCAGGAGTGGGACGGGCTCTCAGCCCTGAGGGAGATGTTAAAACATGCCTGTATTCTGGAAGCGCTTCTTGCCTTGCAAAGGGAGAGTGGCATGTGCTGCCCATTCACATGGAGACAGCACACAGCCTTTGTCATTCCCCTTCCACCCGTGGATGACCCCTGAGAGGCGGGAAAACAATTTAGTGACTAGGCAAGAGGCTCACGGGAGGAGGTCATTAAAGTCCTGTGATTTTTAAGCCTTTATGAGACTGATTCGAGACTCTCACACACATTTACTATCTCTGACCTTAAAGTAGTATGTTTGTAATGGACTTATGGCTGGGACTGCCATATGTACACAAGCCTATGGCTTCTTTTTACGCCTTGCCACATTTTCTGAAGAAGCAACCAGGATTTTTTTTTTTTTAATAAGCTCAGGTAAAAGTATTTATTTTGTTTTAACCCTTTATTCTCTTTGTATTTGCTAAACAGCTTGGAGGGCTCTTTTGGTCATAAACATGCTGTGTTTTGAGGCACCCTTGCTGTTTTAAGGTCCACCAGTCAGATGACAGCAAGAAAAAACCCAAACAGTTTGGAGTGAACCAGCATGGGTCTCTTTTAGCTTGAATGATCCCATATTTCCAACCAGTGGCAATTTCTTTCAGCCTCTGCAGGGATTGTATTAGTGGGGAGTAAGTCTACCTCCATAAATTATCAAAAATTTTGGATATTGTAAATCTTTTTTCTGTTTTCCTGCAAACAGACTCACATTTAGCTGAATACAGAGAAATCCCTCTGGCTTCAGCAAAACTAATGACAGTGCTGGATAGATGACGGTGGTGAGAGGCAGTGCGTCAGAGTGGGTTTAGTCTCTCTTTGTGGGGAAAAGAAGAAAGAAACAATATAAATAAAGCTCAAGTGATGACAACGCTGATAATCAACAAGAAGGATTTTTGTTCTCAGAATCTCAGGTTTGGGGTACTGTGAAGAGAAATGAGCTCACCTATTAAAAGCAGATCAGAAAAACAAGATGATGAACTAGGAGAAAAAGATAATTTCAGTGGGAAGGGGCTTCTGTAATGGATGGTAGAAACATTCTCCAGAATAAAATATGGATGTGGGGAGCAAAGGGAGGTGTGGAATAAAATATGCTCTGAGAAAACCATTACATACTGCAATGGGGACTTTAAAGCTCTTGTTTAACTGCAGGCTGACCTCGTGAAGCAAAAGTTAAACAAATATGAGCTCTAAAGGAAAACAGAAATGCACGTGGAGCATCAGAGGAGTGTTTCTGTAAGGCCAGCACTGATAGCTTTGCTGAGTAAGGGCAGAAAGGGGATCTGCATTTTCTTCATTGCCTTTCCCAAAAGCAATTTCAAGATTAACCATGCCTGCCAGAACTTTCCCTGTGGTTGGGCTAGTGCCCACCCTGCAAAGGAGCCAGGCCCTTAGGGAGGAGGTAGCTGCAGACCTACAGCCCCCCTGCCACCTCCTGAGACCTGCAGGCAGACCCACTGTCTTCTCATCTTTCCTGAACCCCAGAGAAGGAAGAGTCTGTGTGGAAGGACTTGTCCCTCCAAGGGGTGGTGTCATTGATATGCATCTGGCACAAGAAAAGCATCAAGGCTCCTCAGGCAACTGCACTTGCTCTATCTTTTCCATCATCCTTGCTCAGCTTCTTCACCATGAGCCCAGTAGCACAACTTATGTGGAAAGTATCTGCTTGCAGTCTTCCATTCCTTCAAACCTGTGATGGTAAAGATATGAGAAGAATGACACTGGACAATGTAATCACAGGAAAGCAACATTCAAAGAGCCCATCAGCAGCAATAGCGAGGCTTGTTTCTTTGGGGTGGTTTCTGTCAGTGAGGACAGGAGATGGTATGAACCTTGTCTGTTCATCAAATCCCAAGGGCCACAGGAGCAAGGACCAGCGAGTGTGTCTTCTGGAGAGCCTTATCAGACCTGCAGGCTCCCAGGTCACAACTAGTGATGCTGCTCCAGCCATGGTGTGATGAGTGGTGTGCCCAAGACAGTGATCAATCCATTCATCTACAAAACACAACCTTGTTCTGTCAAGCAAGAGATGGGCAGGGGTGGCAATGGCAGATGCCCAAAGACTGCAGAAATGAGGTGTCTGCTTGAAAACAAGCTCCAAGCTGAGGGACATGTTTTGGGAAGAACAGTAAGAGAATGAGGGCCTGTCTTGTTTGGACGCAAGCTACAAAGTCGGAATGGAATCTCAGACCATCTCTCTTCTAGCGATGCTTTACTTTTCTCACAGGTAGGGGTGGGCTTTTTATTAAAATGCTGGCATTAGCAACAGGTAAAACAAAGAGTTCAGCTGGTGAGCCCACCAGGTCAGTTAGCTGCTGTGCTAGCATCTCACACCAGTGGGGAGCCCCAGGGTGCCTCTTGGATTAGAACAGCTGCCAGTTACAGAAAACTCCCATGCTCCATCTGGTTTTGTTGGAGTGGAACTGGGCACCCATCACAAGCATGTTGGAAGAATATGCCTCTGCTGTGCGCTGGGAAACACCCACTGAGCTTCTCAGCCTCGACACGTATGCCTTGGAGGACAGGGCCCTCCTTGCCCCAAACCTGCCGGGCTTTAACCAGGATTACCCTGCTGGTTGTCACCAGGGGAGCTGAGGAAGCAGGTTCACAAGCAAGTGTTCACAAAGCCACTGACCTTTCTGCTATTAAAGCAGAAACAAAAGAGGACAGTAACATTACAGGTATTTTTTTTTATGTATATACCTACATAGTGATCAGCAGGGTGCTGATGAGAGCAGTCTAGCAGTGATGCAAGGCCTGGGAGCTTTGCTGCATAGAGAGGAGCCAGGCAGTCCCAGCTGTCCTTGGGGACAGGAGTTCTTCCTCTCCCTCCTTTATTTAGCAACTGTGTTTATGAAAAAAGGCCAGGATCTCTGCAAGGATCAACCTCACAGAATGTCTAAAATAGGAGCATGAGGACCAGCAAACCCAGGGAGTCAGCAAACACAGACAGGTTGGATAGGAGCCCAGTCATCATCCACAAACTCATAGAAAGAAGTTGTTTCTTTGCTTCGATCTCATTTCTCTAATGAGACTTCAGTAATGTCCATGTTACCATTCTGCCTTGTGCTCACTGGGGCTGGCTGACAGGCATTCTGGGAACACAGAGCAGAGCAAGCTGCACGCTTTCCCCTGCACTCTTGCGCAGGCGTGCCAGGATCTGCATGACTGAAGCATTTCTTTCTAGGGCTCTGCGGGGAAGTTACCTTCTCGTTTGGGCTGAGAAGCACCAGGGCAGGGCAGGACAAACCTGGCCAGACTTGTCCTCTTCCTGTTGCAGGGTGCCCACAGTAAGGAAAAAAAAAAGAGTTTTTTGTAGTCAGAAGTGAAAGAAAATATCCCAATATTATTTTTGATGAGCTGAGTGTTGCTATAGACTGCTGCACCTCTAAATTAACACTTACAAACCATGTGGAGATGTTTGTAGGTGACTCATTCCTCTTAAAGTTTCCAGTCATTTAATTTTATTGTTAAATATGTGGCATACCAATTCTAGGTATTTTTTTAATCAAAATATATAGATGCAAAGGAAGGAACTTTTCCCCAGGATGGACAAAGGACCTTGTACCAGACTGCTGTGAGATTTCCTCATCCCCTGCCACCCTGCCAAGGTATCATGTTGACAGACATGGGGCTAGGCCTGGTCTCTGTCTTGAGGATGGAGCGTCCTGCGCCTCATCTTTCTCTGCCATTGGCCCCTTTGGGAAGAAGATTTTTCTCCCATGCTTGGATTCCTACCAAAAAGAGAAAAGCTGTCTCCCAGCAGAGCTCAGGAGCTGCAGAGGCTTCAGGGACTGGCAGTCCTGTCTGACTGAAGTACAGGCGGTCTGTCTTACGGCACTTGATTTTAATGCCATTTAAAAAATGTTTGCAATGTTTTAGGCATTTGTCTCCCTTTCATTAGCCGAATATAAAAGTTTGTAAATAGGAAAGGGGAGGTGGGAAGCATCCATCCACGCCCTTGCACAACTGATGCCCGAGCAGCAGCAGTGCAACGGTGTGGGGTGTCAACAGTTAGTGCATAGAGAGGTGCTTCATTTTCATGGTGATTTGGTTTTATGGTGTCTTTTTCCTCTGTTGTTGTTGGTGGTGGTGGTGGGTTTTTTTTGTTTGTTTTGGTTTTGTTTTGTTTTGTTTTTGTGGCTAATACATTTGTTTCTAAAGCTTTATTTTTAGCTTAAAGAGAAATCATTGTTATGCCATGGCAACCAGAATTTGGAGGTAAGTTAGAGCAAGCTTGTCTGCCTAAAATGTATCCAAAATCATCCAGATTGATTTAATATCCTAAAAAAAAATTATGTGATGTCTGTTAGCATAACACATGCTGATCAATTTGACTTAGGAATACAAACCATTTCCATTATGACATAATTTTTTTCTCCTAGTTACCAGCTGTGAAGGGAGGCCTGGAAAACTGTTGCTGATAGTCATAAATGACTAATACTGCCAAAGGATTTGCAGATTGGGTGGGATGTTCTGCTGGAGATGCAAGGAAATTAGGCTTTCTCTTTTGAGACACAATAAAAACTTACCTCACGGCCCATGCTTAAGTAACCAGCTGCGGTGCTGAGCTGAGTGGCTGGTGGGCAGCAGGAAGGTGTGGGATGGGTTTTGCCCTTTCTTTGCAGGGGCTTGTTCAGTGTCTGCTGAGCAAAGTCCTGCCTGCAGTGATGCTGGTGTCTACTGTCAAGTGTTTGGGAATGGGGGTTTTGCTATGAGGCCACTTCAACTTTAGGCTGTGGTAGACCCTTCCACTCCCAAGGACCAAGTTGCTCAGATGGGAAGGGACCTTGGAAGTCTCTAGTCCAAGGTCCTGCTCAGAGCAAGATTATCACTGTCTTCAGATCAGGTTGCTTTGTCCTGTTGGTTGTTGGAAGTCTCCATGGGTAGGGACTACACAACCTGTCAGGGCAAATTATCCCATTGTTCACTTACCCTTTCAGGATGTATTTTTTTCTTACATCTAGTCAGTCCCAGCTTCAGGGTCTTTCACCCAAACTGCTATCCAATGTCAAATGCATTTAAACTCTTTCTCTTTATACCATCTTCCAATCCATTAATCAAGCTCTGAAAGTCCTCCTTCCTTTCTGGCCCTGATCCTAGAAAAAGCATTTGGACAAAATTACAGTAAAGACCCTGGAGTTAAACCTTCTTTCCCAGCAATTCATAATTTGGTACTGTGTAATTTTTACCACTCAGACACTACTTGTTGAAAGCAAAAAGCTTGGGGAATATTGTCACCGTCTGGAAAACAATTCAGATTATTATTTTTTTTTATTATTATTATCAGTGGACTATCTAATCAAGTACAAATTTTGACAATGTCAATATTTATGAATAACTTACCATTTTCAAACAGAATCTGACATGCTCTAGTATGTTTTAAATGATATGCACAACACAGTCATTATATTTTAGTTTATGAAAACTTTAACTTATCCTTAGTTCTAGTTAACACAGAATCAATAAGAACTGTGGATTTTAAAGTTTAAAAATATATATCCCTCAAATAATAAATTAATTTCTCACAATACACCCTGCAATTAGACTACTCTTGACCTGTTCTTTATGGATGTTTTTGCACATTTTATGTACAGTGGTTTGATTGACCCTCTGTTCTGATATCTATTATCTATCTGATATCTATTTTTTACACTGTGGGAAATACTCTCAATGAACCCATTAATAATTACGCACACACTTAGAAAATCAAGTCTTAGCACAAAGGTGAACATGAAGACTGAGACAACAAAGTTTTCACATGAATTTTTCAGAGGGCTGGAATAATTTTCTCTATTTGCAGTGACTGCAGGGAAGTGAAGTCTTTTATAAAAAGAGATCAACTTTGGTCCAAGAAGGCTAAGTAGAAAGGCCTTGACTGTGCAAGTGGCTTTGAGCAGATTCACAAACCAGTGTGGAAAATCTACACTGGCTGGTTGTGTCAGCATGAACGAAGAACCCAGCCATGGTCTCAAAATTTTCCTTGTAAGAGGGCTGCAAATCTAGATGTGGACCTCCATATATATGCTAGGGGAGCCATGGTCTTCCTGTTCCAGATGGATGTCCTTCCTTCACCAGGGGCTCCTCTGGACACTCTGGTGTCTGCACGTTGCTCAATATAATAGTTGATGAAATGCTAGCAGCCACAGCAAGGGACAACAGTGGTCCTCCTGGGCCTCAGCTTCCTCTTCTTGCCCTGGCCCAGGCTTAGCCATGTCCCCGCCCCAGTCCGCAACCAGCACAAGGGGAATTTTTTGCCAGTTGAGCTTGCTGAAGGGAGGCAAGGGCATCAGCAGGAGGTGGAGGGGGGTGTAGGAATGGCTTTTGGTGGCCTGTAGTCACTAGCCGGCAGTTGATGTAGTGTGACCCCACACTTCTGTGCACCCATCATAGGAACCATAACATGTGCTGGAACCAGGCTGGATGTCCAGGCACTTAGAGCGTGGATGTGCTCTCAAAAGGTAAATAAGAACCAAGATAAACATGGCCTGATCTTAAGGTGAGCCATTATCTTGAGGAGTTTGTTGTCTAAAGTCCCTAAGACATATTTTTCTCAGGGCTGTGAACAAACGGGATGCTTCTGCAGGGCAGCATAGCTTAGAAAAGGAGCATCTGGATGGTCTCCTTTCCTCAGCTGCTGGTGGATGGACCCGTGTCGGCATCCACATTAGAGCAGACATCAAAACCCAGGGCCTTCAGCATCCCTATCCTATCAAGTGTGTGGTGCACATCCTTTGTTTGGGATGAGGCTCCCAAAAGGCCACAGAGGCACAGCACCTCCCACACACAGGGCCTGGCAAAGTGGCTGTCTTTTCTTTCTGCTTGTAAAGTTCTCATCACCACCCAGACTCTCAGACACTGTGATAATGAAAATAAGATGAAATAGCGCTCAGTTCATTTGATGAAACTAAAATTGATTTTTATTTTTTAATAGGTTGACTCACTACTTGTGGGCATTGCAGACAGTAGTTAAAAACTACTTTGCACTGGAGTCAGAAAGTCAGAACTAATTAAAGAATATGTCCACAAAAGCACTGCTAATAAGCTGAAGGGAAGACCTTAATTAGAAATTTGGGAGGTAGTAACCCTCCTGTTAATAATGCTTAAATGACATCTGGGAGCCATGCAAAATAAGTAAACAGCTCCTCTCTTCAAAACTACAGTCAAAGACAAGAGACCAGAAGAAAAATCTAAATATGAGTCTGGATGCTGCCACTCCAGAGCTGAAACAACCTCCTCCTTAAAGCAGTCTTCATTCTTGCTCTCCACTTAGTAACAAACAGTGCTGCAGCACTTAAAAAAAGCTGTAGAGTAAGGCAGCAAGGTGACTCCAAGGACTGTAAGGCATGAGCAATAGTATGCAGAAGTGAGAACACCTCAGCCTACACAAAATGACTTAACTCTGCTCTTAAAGCAAAGCTCCAGGCGTATCTTCAGTTATCTGGCATGTACAGCCAGTCAGGGCTCAAGAGAAATGTAACTGAAGCAAATGAAATATTTCAGGCATGTTGACAGTGATGCAGTGATTTGGTAACGACCCATGCTGGGAGAATAACCAGGCTAGCAAAATACAATGCTTTATGAGATTTTATTTCTATTTGGAAGAAGAAAATAAAATCTGATAATAATGTGTCCATCAACACAAGCCTGAAACTCTTGTAGTATTATCAAACTTGGGTGATACTATAAAGTCCACGGGCATGCTCTCATGACCTGCTGTGACTGACCATAGTGTAACCTGCTCTGATACACTCCCAAACTCCATTTCTCTCCCCGCTCTGTGCCTGGATCTGTGATGCTGGGCTTGGAGCAGCTGGGGAGCTACAAGGACCTGTGAGTGACCTGAGACCGTCTGCTGCAGTATCCACACCACCAATGACACCTGCACCACCTTCACCCAGCACCCACACCTCCATCAGCACCCAGACCACTTCCATTGGCGCCTGCAGCCAGGGCGGGGAGTGTGGGTGCTGAGCAAGCTGCAGGAGTTGTCTTTCAACGAGTGCTGTGTCAGAGCTGAGACATTAAAAATAACCATTGACGTGTTCAGGCACGATACCTCTTATACAAAAGAAGTACCATGAATTCCTCCATACCTTCTGTGTTGTGGCTGCCAGTACAGAAATCTGCCTAAATTATCATACTGTTTGGGGGAAAAAACACCATACAGATTTCAAGTTTGAGAAAATATTTCAGAAGAAATTATTTCACTTATTTTTAGCGCATTACCTGAGGAGCTAGAACCATCCCCTTTCTCTTCTAATCCATGGAACAAGATGAGTTTGAAATTTGACATGTTTTATGATCTCTGGATATTGTGGGCTACATAAGCAGAAAATCTCAAAATGTTGGCTTATCTGTTGTTTGCTGATGCTCAGCAGTTTCATAGAACCCTTCCCTAGGCACTCCTTGAAACTAGGCATAAATATACTATACCAGAAACATTTAAAAATGGAAAATTTTATCAAGACCACAGTTCTCACATCTTTCTCATTTTCATTAGCAAGCCAATTTCATTTTAATCCGCAAAACTTTCAACTAGTCATTTAAAAAATACCAAACAGAGGTAATTGCATCGCAGAGCACACTAAGAACTGGCTTATCATGTGTCTCAACCAGGAGCATCCTTCAGTGCTCTGTGTATTCAGAAACAGTTTCTTCCACCCCCATGAAGCAGCTACCATGGCAGAGGGAAGACAAGAGCTCAGTTACAGGCTGGAAACTACATCTGGAGCATTTGAGGAGGAAAAGGGAAAAGAAA